>JAYESA010000013.1:52105700-52333200 GCA_036927795.1 Iris macrosiphon | reverse complement strand
TTTTTGCGATTCCGGGAGAACCAGGAATCGGAATCATGAACCGTTTAAAGTTTCGGAAAGCTAATGTCGAGATCATTGACATATGTTTTTCCCAGAATTTAATTAGAAGTATTTTTATACTGTTAATTCTGTAGAACTTCTAGGTTAGAATTTAACCATCGGTGCACGATACGAAACTTGTATGTGCCATAATTCTCAAACGAATTTGAATTCGGACGAGCCATAAATTCTAGCATATTTTTGATACTGAAATCTACAGGAAATCATGCATGAAAGTTGAGTTTGTGTCGGTTGACTTTTCGGTCAACAGATCGCCTCGATTTGCGTGCCATGAGTCTCGAGTTGATAAAATTCAGTTTCTTTGGACAAAATTTAGGAATTAACATAAAAATCAGAATAATAAGATTAAAATAGGATTTTAGAGTAATTATTTCAGAATTAAATAAATTAAAATAAATTATCTTTTAACGTGATAAATTTGTAATACATAGGCTATTTGGACTGTGACTTGGACTCTGATTCATACCAGCAACAGGACCCCAGGCAAGATACTTTGCCAAATTGTTACAATACTTTTGCATGCTATCTATATTTCTTTATATTTATTGCATTTCTGTTTATTCCTGCATGTGTAGTTTTCTTTCAGTCATTACTATATATTAGATATGTTGACACACACTTGACACTTAGTATCATAGAGGACAATCATTAGGCGTATGGACTTTAACCACTCTGGTAACACCGTAGTCACTAGCACGCACTATGGTGGGTCGTGTTCGATGGTCGCTACCCCCGAGGTATGTCGATTGATGGAGTCCGAGGGTCGCTACCCCCGAGGTATGCCGGCTGATGATGTTCATGGACGAGTGCATGAGTTGTGAGGCTTAGATCGAGTAGACTACCCTTGCCCATACGTCGAAAAGTTGTCCTCATTTGCATTCATATAGATGGTCTTGTACAGCGTACTTATTTATTTTCAAATTATATGCATGTTTACTGAATTCAAATTGGCTCGTATTTTCTGTATCTTGTTACGTCCCTCTGAGGACCTGGTCCGCTGCCAGGTGTATCTATTCTTGAGTATTTGCAGGAGCACAGATTGGATGGCTATATATGCTTCTTGGATGTCCTCTCTTCGAGCCCGTGATTGCTAGATGGTGTTCTTATATGGTGTTGTTGTGTTGTACTTATTTTAATATTGCTCTTACATTCGAGTTGGTAGTGGATTTGTTTCCATCCAACTATCATCCTTAGATATTTATGTTGACATCTAGTTATATAGATGCTGGTTATTATTTATATTGATTTTCTGTGGATGAGATTTAGATTGTACCCTATGACTTGTGACATATGTTTATACCACTTGTGGATTGATTTTCATATTACAGCGTACGTGTGGATTTTGGTTTCCATATATTGGAGTTGCCATATCCATGCGGCTGGCATGCTTACGTGTTCCTAGTCCTACGTATTTTGGGACTGGGGCGTGACATGTTTTTGTGGTGGCCCATGCTGGTCGAGAGCATATTGTCTCGGTTACGTTACTGTACCGAACAAGCCTGCACCTAGGACTAGAGTATAGGATCTCATCCATAATTGACTATGACTCATCTTTCTTCTAATCTATTCTATTTGAATAATTGTATCCTGCTTAATTCCTGTACTCCCATAATAGTTCCTTTAGTATAGTCTCTCCTAGAATATAGAAGTTTCTGTTGTTAGATGATAAGTAGGGTAACCTTCCTATTAAGAGTACAACTAGAGTGCTGACACACCACTAAGTTTAGGATGTCTAGTGAACCCTAGAATTTCTTATCTCTAGAATTGGTTTACCATTACCCCCTGATGTGTTATGAGGACTTGAGAGTAGTATAGACACTACTAGAGTTAGTTAGAAGTTTACCATTATGGTTGCCCCTAGCATTGAGAAACCAATAAAAAACCAAAGTGAATATTAGGACTGAACCTAACCCACGCCGTTAGATGAGTATTGGAGAACCATAAATTTAGATTCTTGTCTTGAGATAAGCAGACAGTACCTTAGAAAGCCAAGAGCAATGCATAGAATATTTTTCTAATCATACCTCAAACACAGAGACTAGCATACCCCTTTCCCTTGGAAAACCATGATGCTATCTAGAGCCCCTCTATTTTCATATATTGTTCCCCTGTGACCATAGCGTTCGCTAATTGTGCGACGATCAAAATTACGTTATTCTTTTCTTTATCTTTCAACTCGTGCCACCTGACACTTCTGATAGTAGGCCAAGTAATTTATTTCTTTGTTAAGGACACATAGTTTGCTAGGATTATAGTTGTAATCTTGAATTTTGAAATTGTGTGCTTAGTAGTTAGAACTTGATAGTTAAGTTATTCTTGTAGATTGAGACCTGGTGCTTATCCCTTAGTTTTAAATTGCGTAACTTGTACCACACCTAAATACGAGTTATATTTCCTTTCCCTTGAGGCCAGTAACTGTCCCATTCTTACTATTGACACTTGCACTATGACTAAGAGTTAAGACGACCGTGACCTATGTAATATAAGAGGATACCCTAACAAGTACCAAGACCCCTTCTCGAAGACCTTAACAGGAGCTTCTACGGTACCCTTAAGACTGTCACAGTATTAGTTTATTGTTTTAAGTTGGGTAGTATACCTCACAACCTAGTATCACATAGTCTTTTGACCTATTATTGAAGTATGATTGAACAACATTAATTGTATACTAGCATAAGACGACAGTGGTTATTTAGACAATAGAAGTTAGAGGTTCTTGCCCACATTTGGTCGACTAGCGACATAGACAAGGAGGTTGTATGATAACTGTAGGGATTGTAGAGTCTTTTATTATTGTTGCTTAGTTGTTTTATTTTGTGAACTTAAATTAATTTGTACCTCCTTTCATCATCATCTAGCGTACTTATATTTGCTGCACTACCTTGACTTATGCTGCTATTATAGCCTAGTTTTGCAAGCTTACTCTTTTATCGAGCTTGATCATGAGATATGTATTATTGGGGACGCCTACTAATACATTTCAGAATCAGTGTATTAAGGTCTAGCTAACCTTAGTGCGCTTGATTCGCCCTTCGTAATACTACTTTACGTGGATTGAGATATGTAGTGATTGGTAGACGAATATACTTGCCCCTAGATATGTCTGAGCGGATCGTATCGGTTACATAACTGTACTAATATTAGCATGCGAACAAAGAATTACCAAAATAGGATTTCAATCCATAACTGCTTTGACAATTCTCATTTGAATTCCTTAAACTCCTTGATCCCGATACTTCTATTCTATTACCTCACCCTTGAACTCTTTATTATTGGTCTCCGTCTTCCCTTATTTCGGAAAGACGAAACCTCGTGCTTGGTATAAGTTTAATACACAGAGAGTACTAGATATACCCTATAGGCCGATCACATACTTGAGGATTATTCTTTTGTAATTAAGGATATATCATATATGATATAATCGGCGTTGAAGTTTTGAGGATTGAATGACATGAGTAAATAAATTAAGGAATATTTTTCTTAAAGTATATAGCCTTCTGTGATAGATGGATAAATTCTAAGTTGGGTAGCAGTGCATTGTCAACTTGAGAGGAATTTCTTTTAGATTGTGATCAAGTAAGATTAGATTGGGAGATTCAAGTCATTTTAATTTTGAGAAATTTTAAAAGAAGGATTAAGATAATGAGGATTTAACGAATTTTAAAATCTTGATATTGCGGACCAAATATTTATACTTTGAGCACATGATTTAAATTTTGAATATTGAAGGATGAATCATCGATTTAAATTTTGAGGATAAATATAGAATTTTAGACTTGAACAATTGGTTAATTAGATTTAAATTTTATAATTTGATGATTTGAATTAAAAGTTCAATTTTGATTGTTGGGTCACCTATTTGAAATATTGAGGATGTAAATTGAGTTTAAATATTTGAATAGTATAAAATTCTTAAGTTAAGAATAGGAATAAGATTTGATTAGAATTGTTTATTGTTCAAAGTCTAGAGGAGATTATGATAGTTGGAAATTATGATATAAATTTTGATATGGGATGTCATATAGACTTGAGTTAGATTTGGATGTTGATTATTTAAAAATCGAGAAGAGATTACGACAGGTTGAATTTTGATTTAAACAGTGGTTATCTTAATTTTGAAGTGATCGCGATAGATTTGAATAGATTTTGTTATTTAAATTTTTGGAAGAGATTGCGATTGACGTACCTTATGTACGAATATGAAGGATTTAACAAATTATGCCTTATTTTAATTTCGAGGAAGAAATTGTTTTAAGTTGGGTAGATTGTAAACTCCCTCACCCAAAATAGGTATTTGTGTATATTTTATATTATTATATTTATTATAGATGTTGAATTTATTTAGAGTATTATCTTAGTTAATTAGAAAATAATTTTTTTAGTATATTTACTTATATAAATATTTATTTAGAATTATTTTTAGGCTATTTTAGATTATTGGGATTTTTTCATAATTTTTAGTTAATTAAAAACTAGTAACACTAATTTTTAAGGACTTTAAAGAATTTATTTTATGTTCAAACTTAATTAAAAATATCCCAAAATTTTATTTTAGGTTCTAAATAATAAAATATATTTTTTAAAATTTTTTGGGAATTTTTTGATTATTTTTAGCATTTATTTCGAGTTAATTATGAAAAACTGAATTAAAAACTAATTTCTGAAAAAGAAAACCCAAAAAGTAATTAATTCTGCCCAGTCAGCAAATAGGGGGCCCACCTGTCAGCCTCGCAGTAAACAGTGCCGGGCCCGCCTGTCAGTGACTGCGGGGCGGGCAGCGTTGGATGGCTGCCACGTGTCAAGATCTGAGCCGCAACTGCTTTCTCTCTCCTCTATATATATATTAGTTTAAGTTTATTTCTAGGGTTTTTCTTCAGCCGAATTTTGGAGAATTGCCATCTAGGGTTCCTTCATCTTCCAGAAGCCATTGCGCATAGCTCCGTACACCAAATGAGGCATAGTTTTTTGTGTTAGAAAGATATTGAGGTTAGCTTTCTGATTATATAATTTGTTTTACGAAATTATAAGTATTAAATTCTGAAAAATTCGTAGAGCACAGCATGTCCGAAAATAGACGTGTTTTGATGTTTTTGCGATTCCGGGAGAACCAGGAATCGGAATCATGAACCGTTTAAAGTTTCGGAAAGCTAATGTCGAGATCATTGACATATGTTTTTTCCAGAATTTAATTAGAAGTATTTTTATACTGTTAATTCTGTAGAACTTCTAGGTTAGAATTTAACCATCGGTGCACGATACGAAACTTGTATGTGTCATAATTCTCAAACGAATTTGAATTCGGACGAGCCGTAAATTCTAGCATATTTTTGATGCTGAAATCTACAGGAAATCATGCATGAAAGTTGAGTTTGTGTCGTTTGACTTTTTGGTCAACAGATCGCCTCGATTTGCGTGCCATGAGTCTCGAGTTGATAAAATTGAGTTTTTTTGGACAAAATTTAGGAATTAACATAAAAATCAGAATAATAAGATTAAAATAGAATTTTAGAGTAATTATTCCAGAATTAAATAAATTAAAATAAATTATCTTTTAACGTGATAAATTTGTAATACATAGGCTATTTGGACTGTGACTTGGACTCTGATTCATACCAGCAGCAGGACCCCAGGCAAGATACCTTGCCAAATTGTTACAGTATTTTTGTATGCTATCTATATTTTTTTATATTTATTGCATTTCTGTTTATTCCTGCATGTGTAGTTTTCTTTCAGTCATTACTATATATTAGATATGTTGACACACACTTGACACTTAGTATCATAGAGGACAATCATTAGGCGTATGGGCTTTAACCACTCTGGTAACACCGTAGTCACTAGCACGCACTATGGTGGGTCATGTCCGATGGTCGCTACCCCCGAGGTATGTCGATTGATGGAGTCCGAGGGTCGCTACCCCCGAGGTATGCCGGCTGATGATGTTCATGGACGAGTGCATGAGTTGTGAGGCTTAGATCGAGTAGACCACCCTTGCCCATACGTCGAAAAGTTGTCCTCATTTGCATTCATATAGATGGTCTTGTACAGCGTACTTATTTATTTTCAAATTATATGCATGTTTACTGAATTCAAATTGGCTCGTATTTTCTGTATCTTGTTACGTCCCTCTGAGGACCTGGTCCGCTGCCAGGTGTATCTATT
Organism: Iris macrosiphon; assembly: GCA_036927795.1. Taxonomy (NCBI): domain Eukaryota; kingdom Viridiplantae; phylum Streptophyta; class Magnoliopsida; order Asparagales; family Iridaceae; genus Iris; species Iris macrosiphon. The sequence continues at coordinate 52,326,978 of JAYESA010000013.1, read as the reverse complement.
CTTGAGTATTTGCAGGAGCACAGATTGGATGGCTATATATGCTTCTTGGATGTCCTCTCTTCAAGCCCGTGATTGCTAGATGGTGTTCTTATATGGTGTTGTTGTGTTGTACTTATTTTAATATTTGCTCTTACATTCGAGTTGGTAGTGGATTTGTTTCCATCCAACTATCATCCTTAGATATTTATGTTGACATCTAGTTATATAGATGCTGGTTATTATTTATATTGATTTTCTGTGGATGAGATTTAGATTGTACCCTATGACTTGTGACATATGTTTATACCACTTGTGGATTGATTTTTATATTACAGCGTACGTGTGGATTTTGGTTTCCATATATTGGAGTTGCCATATCCATGCGGCTGGCATGCTTACGTGTTTCTAGTCCTACGTATTTTGGGACTGGGGCGTGACAATATAAGATAAATAGAGTATGACAGGAAATATGCAAGAATAAGGAATACAAGAAATACATATAAGAGAGAAAGAGAGAGAGAGAGAGAGCATTATATATATAAGAGTCAGAAAATACAACTAACTAAGTGAGTGATTACTAGCTTCAATATGTGATCGGCTTGGGTCTTTTATTCAGGAATTATGGCATGGTTAAACATATGTGCTGTGTATGATTAATACTATACAGGAAAATATGAACTGCGGGATATGATCATATATCTACACTAACTACTCTCCGACCCCGACTGGTATAGTGGATCCAACCATGTCACGCTATGACATAGGATTCTCTGAGAAGATAACAAGTCTCCCCAAGAATTAGTATCCATACACGTACAAGAACTACATGGCTTCCACATAATATGCTAGGAACCACTCGAACTAACATCTTATAACGGGATCCAGAAATACCAATCCATGTAACTATGTGCCAAGAAGTCAAGAGTATTTACACTAGATACAAGAAACATAGAAGATATTATAAACAGAAAACTATTAGAGAATGTACTCGCCTAAAATCCAGAGTGAAGTATCAACGGTATACGTAACAGTGCCTCGAAGACCTAAATATAGAATATCGTATCAATACAGTATTTTGGAATCATAAATAATAGTTAAATAGGTTAAAACCATATTCTAGGTCAAAACTAGGTCAAACAAGGTCAAACTAAGTCAAACTAAGTCAAACTAGGTTGAACCTAAGTTTCTAGATCAATGCTAGTTTTTATATATATATATATATATATATATATATATATATATATATGTGTGTGTGTGTGTGTGTGTGTGTGTGTGTGTGTGTGTGTGTGCGTGTGTGTGTGATACCTTAGCCCGTATCACAAATCTGTTCCGTATCTTGATGTCTTACATCTTAGATATACCTATACTATTACCCTTAACTTAGTATCATAATTACACTATATAAACCTATAATACCTTAACTTATATTGATACTTAAAATATACTCAACTCTACACTCAAATCCAAGTCTGAAACAGACTTTCCCCACTGCCCATACACACTGATACTTCCTCATCCTCATTAACTCCACCTGATATCCCTCCATTAAGACCCAACACTCACTATATTCTAACTCCTCCTCACATACACACACTATGCTCATAGCTCACTGTCAGGATACAATAATAGATATCATATGATACCCATACTAATCAATTCCATGTGCACCCATGGTTGACACAGCTGATATATGGTTCAGCACAGGCAATACAGTCCCCTTGCTTCTGTTGGTGTAGCTATTGCACACAAGGTCTGTGCAGTCCCCATTCTCTATTGTCACTTAACTATAACATGCATAACTGACCTTCCTAAGTTGCTGTTGCAACTGTATTGCAGCTGCTATTGTTCTAAAAAATATCCCTAAGTACAACTACACTGCAAGTAGTTACTTGAATGCTCACTGTCAACCCGATGCCTAAACTCCCTCCTACCTGAAACCAACAGCTGCTCCTATACTGACTCCTCTCAGATCTGCACCTTGCTCTAGGAATTGCAACATTCCCTACCCGACTCCTCTGGCTACTGCTGTTCTATCTACCTGAGCCTAACCGCACTGCTCTCTGTATTTACCTGAGCAACACCAACTGCCAATGCGGTAGCTGTTGTTGCTCCCAATACCCGACTATGATCACAACAGTTGACTATACTTCTTCCCTTCTTCACAACACACCACAAGCTCCACACGAACACAACCAATAGTACTTCTTCACCATCACTCCTAATGTCCTTACTAGAGTTTCCAATATGCACTGCACCCTCACCGAACCTGATACTATTCACACCCTTTCCATACAACCACCAGCACACACCAACATTGCCCCTTCTTTTCTAAACTGAACACACACACACACACACAATTTAATACAATGCACAACTCCCTCCTACATACACAAGACCAATCGATAAACACCTTGGGTGCACTATTGTATATCACCCCCAAATTCTTCGATACGCAATTGATACCAACTCTAATCACCAATACACACCACCAAAACATATGAGCACATATAATATAATGAATTAGAGCTAGAATGAAGTAATATAGACTAAGTATAATAGATCTTTGGAAATATGGACATAAGGAACCAATAAAATAAAGAAAATACAAATTCTCAACCTTGTGTCATAATGTATCATGACACGCACTCCCGTGTCTAATTATGGACACGTAAAACACATCACAGTAGACTTGATTTGTCCTATTGAGGACACGACACAACAAACACATGGACACAACTCGGATTTCTCCTAAATTGAGCCCAAAAACCAATAATACAACCATCAAATGCATAGATATACCTAAATTGAGTCCCCTAGTACCTAGATCCATCATAGAAGGGATATTTTTTCCAACTAGAAGGTTCCTATAGGTCTCAATAGGCTTCTTATACATAGAATGGATAAAATTGAGAATTTTACCTCTACTAGAAGTATTCTCCTCGGTGGACTCCAAATTTGGACACGGTAGGGATGACTTGGACATGAATCCCTCCTTGGTGACTCCTCTCTAAGCTCCTTGCTCCTTGATGAAGAATGAATAAAGAGAATTGGGAAGAGAAAGTGAAATTAGAATTCTAGATCTAGAATTTGAGAGGAAAATGAATTGGTATTTAAAATGAATTATTGCTTGGGAAGGAAGTAGCAATTTGGAGGAAAACTAAATTCAAAAGAAAGACACATGGCATTCTCCTATTGGTTGGGTTCAAATGGTTTCATTCATTTTTTCTCCAAATTGAATTTAGAAATTAAAAAAAAGGAATCTAATTTGATTAAGAAGAAAATCTTTACAACTAATCAGAAATATTCCTTTCATGATAACTAACTTATTTTAATTCTAATTAATTAACTAGGTAACTAACACTAATTAATTATAGGCCATACCCATTAATTATAAACTAACAAATAATATAAAATATAATCATATAATATTAGCAACGTACAAAATTACCAAAATACCCTAGCATACAAAATTACTAAAATATCCCTATAGTGAAAATAAGTGGTTACAATTCGGTTCAAGTTCGGTTTGCCTATTTTAGATAGGACCAAGTTAGGTTCAGCTTATATTTGGTCTAAATTTTTGTAGAGTTTTGGGTAAGCTATTTGTGAGTGGACTTGAGACTTCTAGTTGCCAAGTACGAATCGAGTCACATAAGTTCTAGACTCAATAAATATTAAATTACATATGAAAACCAAGAGCATACTAATAACGTCTATCTTATGAAACGTCCGCTGACTTGAGGACGCATTTTCTCTTGATGTCAGATGTTCAAAGATAAACAGATCTAAAAATCTTCTAGCATAATACCGTCTTTGGCTTATCATCGTATAACATATGTCTATTGCTTTTCTGCAAATACATGTTAGACGAACAAAGCAATATACAGAATCAATATATATGATAATATTTAAGATTAGATATGGACAGTGCTGAGTTTAAGTAGAAGTTACAAGGTTACTTATAGTGATTGATCGATTATCATAATGCTAGACTTAATTGATTAGCCATATTCAAAAATTCAACTTAAACATTGAGCCAACAGCAGGGCAGATAAAGCCAGCTACATATATTAGAGTATAAAGGTACCACGATATATGATTACGTCTGTCTAAAAGACAAGTGGAAGGACTCTAACATGCTATGACGTCTGTACACCTAAGGCCGACAAATCCTAGTATCTCCATCCAGCAACAATAAGTAACAAGAGTATACTATAGATGAAAGTAAAGAGGCGTCACATAATACATGTCATATATTATCATGAAGCTAGTGAATACAAAATGCTACACTAGCAAAGTACAAATATACATGATGAATATACCCGTCATGATCTAATATATACATCATGTTGACCGAAGTCACAGAGAAAGTCTCAAAATAAAAGGGCTAACACTGGCCCTAGCTAAACACCACCAAAATGAAGTAGATAGCGAGTGGTAAGAAAAAAGGAACCCACTCGTGTGCCGGGATTGCTGAACTACGGGTGCGGGATATCTAACGAAAGATAGTAAGAATCCTCAAGCTCCACCAGTAAATTTAGCCAAATAAAACCAGTAAAGTCAAACCCCAAATAGCAAGTACCACAAGGAAGTCCAAGGTGAATAATACAACAATGACAATAAATAAATATGTATCGAGACTCGTACGGTACCAATGTGTAAACCCCTTGTCCCAAATCGTAAATTTTTTTTGCCATAAATTTTAGTTATATTAAATTGGCTAGGTAATTTCTTAAAAGAAGTAGTAGCTATAAATAACTATTCAAAGGAATGAGAAAAAAAACCCCAATTTAAAAAAAATTGAATAAAAAGAATTATAAAAACATCATAGATATTGAATAGTTATTCTAAATAAATAAATAAAGGAATCATAGTAATATCACATGTTGATTAGTTACAATGAAATTAATAAGTAAAAGGATTAGTTGATAAGAAGAATATGTATGGATATACACTCAATATAAATTCAAGTAAATCATTAATCTGATGTGAAATCTGTATTGTTGATAATCTTAAATCTTTAATTCAAACTCAATCCTAATCCTAATCCTTGGAAGCATATATAGTCGGTTGTCTTCCAAAATAATGTATGCAATGTATATATACATCTGACCTCTCGATCACCTCTCTTAATTCATACTAAAATATTTATCCAAAGCTCTTCTTACCCTCTTCCAAATGCCGCTAGCTGAGACACCCTCCTGCACGCCCTCTGCTGACTCTTCGCTCACAAGAACCGTGTACGGGGCTGACAAACCATCTCCAACCGGCACCTCTACCGAGCCGTACCCGCAGTAGCATATGGCCCTTGTACCGATAATACAGCCATGCCTCCATCCAACTGAGCCCATACAACCTCTATCCCTGCCGGGCACCAAGTAACAGCCGTGTCCGAACCTCGCCAGCCCTGCATCGACGGTTGTCGTCCGTTGCTGTCCATGCGCGCGATTCAGCCCCGCATCAGTCACGGTGCACATTTGTCATCCCGCAAAGTTGACTGCACTGATCTGAGGCAGCTTCCCTCTGGTAAGCGTCCACTCAACCAATGTCAGTTAATAATAGATAAAGAAGAAGAAGAAGATATGTATGATGATATAGGATGTAGGAAGAATTAATATTATTTCTTGTCACCTTTTATTTATTTGAACTAAGCATTGCGTTCATGTAGAAGAGGAAATTAGCAAACACATATCATTGTGTGCATTGTTGGCTTCAAGCTTCGAGTTGTAACCTGCAGGAGGCAAAGACAGAAAACATAGACGGTTGGGGAAGACAGACAGTGAACTAGGAAAAGGAAACTGTTTGTTATTTTTTATTTTTCTTATTTTCTCTCATCTAAAACAAACAACTACACTCACATTTTATAGCCACTACTACTAACAGTTCAACTATGAAATCAAGCTAACAGACTCTATTAAGATGGATCTGAACTTTGACAAGTTCTATTCCTATAAACAAGGGTCATGTATAGATTATTAACTGATATTCTCCTCCTTAATCTAGATTTGATCAAGGTTGATAACTCCAAGCACCTGCTGCATCTCAGCGAACTTCACTTTGGTGAGAGCCTTCGTGAGAATGTCGGCACGTTGCTTTCCAGTGCTCACGAACTCCACCTTTATTTGCCCTCTTTCAACACACTCGCGAATAAAATAAAAGCGAGTATTAATGTGCTTACTGTGCCCATGAAACACTGAATTCTTTATCAATGCAATTGCAGACTTATTGTCGACATAGAGCGTGACTGGCTTAGGTTCGCGGATAGTCACTTCACTAACCAAATTTCTCCGCCACAAAGCTTGACATGCTGCAGCCGTTGCCGCCATGAACTCAGCTTCACATAAGGACAACGTGATAGTTTTCTGCTTCTGATATGCCCAATTGATCAGGTTCTTGTTGAGGTAGAATGGTGCTCCTCCTATCGTCAACATCTCTGACTCAGTTGCTGTCGGTGAATCCGTGCAGTTCATCTTCACCATGTCCTCTTTCATATATGAGTCCATACTCAAGTATTCCCTTCACATATCTGAGGATCTGTTTCACAGTCTGTTGGTGCATGGTTGTTGGCTTCTCCATGTACCTACTCACCATTCCAACAGCATAACAAATATTTGGGCGAGTGTGAGTTAAGTACCTGAGATATCTAATGATACGCTTATATTGCGTCGGATCGACTGGTGTTCCTTCAAGGTTCTTGCTGAGTTGCAGTTTAGCTTCTATGGGATACCTGGTCGGATTACAATCTCCCATTCCAAACCGTAGCAAATCTCTCTTCGCATATGCTGATTGCTTCAGTGTAATGCAATCACCCTGTTGATCTACCTCTATACCAAGGTAGTAGGAGAGTAATCCAAGATCACCCATCTCAAATTTCTGCATCATCTGTTGCTTGTAAACCTTTACTGCAGTTGCTCTTGTGCCTGTGACGATTAAGTCATCAACGTACACTATGACAATGAGTGCACCCTCTCTATTGCTCCTCGTGTACACAATATGCTCTTGAGTGTATTTGCTAAATCCCAGCTCCTTTAAGCAGCTGTCCAGGCGTGTGTTCTAGGCCATCGGTGCTTGCCGTAAGCCATAGAGAGCCTTGGATAGCCTATACATCGTGTGCTCCTGGTTCTTGATGACGAAGCCTTCAGATTGAGCTACATATACCTCCTCTTTGAGGTCACCATTCAAAAATGCAGATTTAATGTCCAAGTGGTGAACCTCTCATCCGTGCTGGGCTGCGAGGGCGATGATCAAGCGAACTGTGTCGAGTATGGCAACTGGAGCAAATACTTCATCAAAATCAACTCCATGTTACTGGATGTACCCCTTTGACACAAGTCTAGCTTTGTGCTTGATGATCTTGCCTTCACTGTCTCTCTTCACCTTGTATACCCATTTTAAACCGATGGGTTTGTGCCCAGATGGTAACTCAGTAAGCACCCAAGTCACATTCTTCTCGATGGCTTCAAACTCCTCCTTCATAGCTTCCCGTCATTCATGTTCAAGTGTAGCATCTTGAAAGTTTGTCGATTCTTCAGCTGACAAAAATATCATCTCTGGATCAAGAAAGGTCTCCTCAGTTTCAGCATATACATCAATAATTGAGCGGTATCTTCTTGGCTCATTCGAATATGCTGTCGGTGTGGGTGAGCCGCTCAAAGTTGAGGGTGCAGCTTATGGTGTAGTAGGCTCCCTTGATGCCATTACCGCTTCGTGCGTCATAGGTGTTGCCGCATTTCCTGTGCCCTCCGACGTGTGCATAGCCGCGCCCATGGCTCTCTGTGGAGTGATCACTGTCTCGATAACAAGATCTTTGACTGAGAGTTCTACCCAGCCTTGTTGTTCGGTACCATCACCATTGTTCCAATCCTATCTTCTTTCTTCCTCGAACATGATATCCCTGCTTACATGGATCTTGCTGCGTTGAGGATTATAGAGATGGTGTACTTTGCAGCCATCTTTTACGACAAGGTACACCAATGGCGTGCTTCAGTCATCAAGTTTCTAGTGATGAGGACCTGCAGTCTTCATGTGTGCGACGCATCCAAATATCCTTAAGTATTCGAGGTTTGGTTTCTTACCAGTCCAGGCTTCATACGGCGTGGGCGCACTGAGAGCCTTAGTTGGCAACCGGTTGAGCAGGTACACAACATGTATGATTGCCTCGTCCCACATACTTTCAGGAATATGCATGCTTTTGAGCAAACTCATTGTCGTGACCATCATGGTATGATTTTGGCGCTCCACTACGTCATTTTGTTGTGGAAAGTACTTATAACCTGCAAGTGCAGCGGGTATAATCGGGCCATAAATGTCAGCGTGCACAAGTTGCAGTGGCCTCTCGGCTCTGAAGCTTGCCTGCAGAGGGAACAATAATCGTGCTTGTTTGGCGATGAGGCATCCTTCAAAGAGCTGGTTTGGATGAGAAATCTTCGGCAGTCCGGTGGCCATTCCCTTCTCTGCCATCATCTTGAGCACGAAGAAATTCACATGCCCGAGCCCTGCATGCCACAACCAGGTTGGGTCTTATACTTTGACCATTAGACATATCGTCCTGCAGGTTGGATCTCCGATTGGATCTCAAACACCGAAATGCTGCTAGAAGGATCGCAACTCACTCCCGACCTATGGATGACCGCTGTGAGGGGCCAACTTCTTGGCAACGCCCATCACTGGTGGGAATCCATAGAGCGCAGCGTCGGCAAAGACCAAACTTGGCAACAATTCCTGGAGCATTTCAACGCCAAGTACTTTCCAGCGACAGTCCAGAATGCCCTATACTCCCAGTTCCTGCACCTGGAGCAAGGAAACATGACGGTAGATGCCTACGACGCGGAGTTTAGCAGACTAAGTCGTTTCGGTACTGATCTGATCCCGAACGAGCTGAAGAAGGCTAAAAGATTCCACCATGGCCTTAACCACGAGCTTCAGAGGCACACAACAACGCAGTCGAGAATCTCCTACAACGAGGTTCTTACCGAAGCCAGGGAGCAAGAAGCCATTGGCCGAGGAGCCAGACGCTCAAATCCAACCTTCCCGGCCAAGAATCAGCACGGAGCAGGAGGACCTATACGTCGTCCCCAATATCAGACGCAACAGACGACGGGGCCTTACCAGAAGAGGGAGCTTCCGATTTGTCACTTTTGTGGCAAGAAGGGGCATTTTGCCAATGACTGTAGAAAGAAGCTAGGATTATGCCTGCTATGTGGAGCTAGAAATCATATGGCCAAAGACTGCCCACAACGTAGAGATGCAGCACCTCAGCAAGGGCAGAAGCCAGGAGCTCAAACTCAGAAGATGCTTCCCTCCACATCAGGAGGATATCAGCGAGGAGCACCCTTGCCTACTCAGGAGGCCCAGTTCAAGGCCAGACCACAAGTCGGAGGACAAAGGCAGGGACAAGCCTTTGCGTTAGCTGCCGTTGCAGAAGAACCTGAAGGGGAAACTATAACAGGTACCATTTTAGTTGCATCATTACCTGCAACTGTATTATTCGATTCTGGGGCTACTTTGTCTTTCATATCCAGTAGATTCGTAGCCATGCACAAACTATCTACTTCGCCGCTACCCAAGTGTTGGAAAATACTTACTGGAGGAGGTATTGTTCCAGTTACCAACATTATCAAAACCTGCCCAGTAGTTGTTTGTAGTAGAGGACTAAGAGCGCGATTTTTGGTACTTCCTATGCCAAATTTCGATGTTGTCTTAGGCATGGACTGGCTAAGCCAGAACGATGCTATCCTAGACTGCCGAAAGGGTAGTGTTATCTTTAGACCCCCAGATCATCCAGAGTTCGAATATGTCCGTGGAACCATCGAGCAAGGAGTAGGCCAGACTCCTAGAGCTTACATGGCGATGGAGACAGCACTTCCCTCAATTGTAGCAGAGTTCGAGGACGTATTTCCAGAAGAATTGCCAGGCCTACCGCCTGACAGAGAAGTGGAGTTCATTATTGAGCTGATACCCGGAGCTGCACCAGTATCCTCCAATGTATACCGACTGGCGAAGAAGGAGCTTGACGAGCTGAAGCTTCAACTGGAGGAACTACAGATTAAAGGATTTGTTCGTCCTAGTGCATCACCCTGGGGAGCACCAGTGTTGTTTGTACCAAAGAAGGACGGAACATATCGCATGTGCATTGATTACAGAGCCCTCAACGCTCTGACAATCAAAAACAAGTACCCCTTGCCGAGAATTGACGACCTGTTCGATCAACTAACAGGAGCCGTAGTATTCTCGAAGATAGACTTGAGATCAGGCTACCATCAAGTCAAGGTACGAAGAGAAGACATTCCAAAGACAGCATTCAGAACTCGTTATGGTCATTACGAATTTCTGGTGATGCCGTTTGGATTGACTAATGCACCTGCTGTATTCATGAACCTGATGAACCGAGTCTTCCACCAATATCTGGACCAGTTCGTGGTAGTCTTCATCGACGACATTCTGGTGTATTCAAAAAGCCACGAGGAGCATGAAGAGCACTTAAGGTTGGTATTAGAGACGCTGAGACGGGAGAGCCTTTATGCTAAGATGAGCAAGTGTGAATTCTTCCTGGACCGTGTCGCATTTCTTGGACACGTTATCACAAGAGAAGGCATCTCGGTAGACCCAGCAAAGATCTCATCTGTTGAGACGTGGCCAACTCCTACCAACGTCTCAGAGGTGAGAAGGTTTCTAGGACTTGCCGGATATTACCGGAGGTTCGTAGAAAACTTTGCAAGAATCGCGGAGCCGATTACCCGTCTTACTCGCAAGGAGCAGGAATTCATATGGACTGAAGATTGCCAGACAGCTTTTGATGACTTGAAGAAGCGTCTGACTACAGCTCCCATTTTGACTATACCATCTGGATCCGGAGATTTCGTCATATATAGCGATGCATCCGGAAAAGGATTTGGTTGTGTCTTAATGCAACATGGGAAAGTTGTAGCTTATGCCTCAAGACAGTTGAGGACTCATGAGAAGAATTACCCCACTCACGATCTGGAGCTTGCCGCAGTCATCTTCGCCCTGAAGCTATGGAGACACTATCTATATGGCGAAAGAGTGGAGATATTCACCGATCATAAAAGTTTGAAGTACGTCTACACCCAGAAGGACCTAAATCTGAGACAAAGACGATGGCTCGAAGTGATGGCGGATTTCGAAATTGATCTACAGTACCATCCAGGGAAAGCTAATATGGTGGCAGATGCTCTAAGCAGAAGACCCTCGGCATTCTTTATGATCACCCAACCAGATCTGCTGAGAGATCTAGCAAAGTTGGGAATAGAGATCATTGTGCCAGGAATTGATGGTCAATTATCAAACTATCAGCTGCAATCAACTTTGGTAGAAAGAATCAAAGCTGCTCTACCAACAGATGCAAGATTTCAGAGGCTTCGACAAAGAACAGAGGCTGGAATTCAGACAGGATATCGCATACACGAAGATGGGACTCTAAGATGTGGTAATCGTCTTTATGTTCCAAATGGAGAACTTCGTAATGAGCTTATGTCAGAAGCTCATAGCTCAGTATACTCTATACATCCAGGAGGCACAAAGATGTACAGAGATCTGCGGCAATATTACTGGTGGCATGGAATGAAGCGGGAGATAGCACGCTTTGTGGCCAAATGTCTGGTGTGTCAGCAAGTCAAGGCTGAGCATCAGAGATCTGCCGGTCTACTTCAACCCCTCCCAATACCCGAGTGGAAATGGGAACACATTACGATGGACTTTGTTACGGGCTTCCCAAGAAGTCCTAGTGGTCGTAATGCTGTCTGGGTAATTGTAGACAGACTCACTAAGGCTGCTCATTTTCTACCTTTTAGAGTCGGGCAATCCACAGAAGTCTTGGCGGACATGTACATGAAGGAGATAGTGCGTCTGCATGGAGTGCCAGTCAGCATAGTATCTGACAGAGATACGAGATTTACATCTTACTTTTGGCGAAGTATGCAAGAAAGTCTTGGTACCCGCCTCAAGTTCAGCACCTCGTATCACCCACAAACAGATGGCCAATCAGAACGCACCATCCAGACACTTGAAGATATGCTGAGAGCCTGCATGCTTGATTTCAGCGGATCATGGGAAGATCATCTACACCTGGTGGAATTTTCCTACAACAACAGCTATCAAGCGAGCATTCAAATGGCTCCCTTTGAAGCTTTGTATGGAAGGAAATGTCGTTCCCCAGTATGCTGGAGCGATGTTGGCGAGAGACAGATCTTGGGACCAGAACTGATTATTCGTACGGTGGAGAAAGTAAAGAAGATCCAGGGACACCTACGAGCTGCACAAGACAGGCAGAAGCACTGGGCCAACATTCACCGACGACCTCTAGAGTTCCAAGTAGGGGAGCATGTGTTCTTAAAGATCTCACCTACTAGAGGAACTATCAGATTTGGAGGAAGAGGGAAGCTAAGTCCAAGGTACATTGGACCCTTCGATGTGCTAGATCGCGTCGGAGAAGTTGCTTACAGACTAGCTCTACCTCAGACTTTGGAGGGAGTACATGACGTCTTCCACGTATCTCAGCTGAGGAGGTACATTCCAGACCCGAGTCATGTGCTAGACTACTCAGAGATCACCATTGGGCCAAGCTTATCTTATCAGGAGGAGCCTGTAGAGATTCTGGACCGTAGCGAGAAAGTGTTGCGAGGCCAGACTATTCCTCTCGTTCGTGTTGCATGGAGACATCATGCACCAGGTGAATCCACCTGGGAACGAGAAGAGGATATTCGTCAGCGTTATCCCCACCTATTTCCAAACCAGGGTATGTCCAATATTTCAAATTCAATCTTTCTTAATCATCATATGTCCTTTTTCATTCTCATTATATGGTTGTTTTATTTCGAGGACGAAATATTCTAAGGAGGGTAGATTGTAAACTCCCTCGACCAAATTTCAGTAAATTAGGATTAATTTTTACTAATTAGAATTAGTGCAACTTTTTAAAATTTTATTTATTATTATATTGATTGTGCACCTGTTCATTACACAATTGACTAGGGCATCACACTAGCTGTTAACCCTAAACAAATTTCACATTCCTGCTCTAGACTAGTCAGACTACTTTTTCTGTATTCTGTGCAACTTCCAGAAACCTCGTTTGATGCTTCGTTTTAGTCGCACAAATATCGTTACAAACGTATGTATTTATTTCCTATTTAATTTTCTGCTCTTTACCCATCTCTGTACCCTTAGAGATTTGAGGACCAGTAGGCACCTGATTGCCCAACCAAAAATACGATAATATTCTACTCTAATTATACTTCAATTATCGTATTGACACCGTAGAAAGATTATGACTCTAATAGCCTCTAAATAATTAGTGAACACCGTGCGCAGTATTTATTAAATAATAAATACGATGACTGTATCACCTGCAATATCAGACCCTGCACCTGCCCAGAATCACCCCACACTGTCCAAACCATTTTTCCCCAGCTAATTCCCTCATTTTTGTACAATTTAGAATTTCGGGAAATCAGTATTTAAAATCAGGTAAATTGCGAAATTACGCAAAATACAATTTTATGCATTTATGCAATTATTGAAAAGTTAGGGGTTTATATGCAAAATTGCATGCTAAGTGGCCAAATCCTATTGGCTAGACCATAGGTGGGTAGGACCCACCATAACATCCAGAAATTTCTGCTGGAAAATATCCTAAAAATATCAAAATACCAAAATACCCCTGAACTTCTAAATATTTACAACATTGCCATTAGGCAAAATCCTATATAAACCCTAACCCTTCTATTCAAAATTCCTACAACCCTTCCCTCCGGCCACCTCCGACCACCGCCTCCGGCCAAACTCGGCCCAGCCCTTCGCCACCCTCCCCTCTCCCCTCCGGCCAAGCACCACCGCCGGCGCCGCCCTGCTCCGGCTGCTACAGCCCCCGCAACTCCCTCCTCTCCTCACTGTCCACAGCACCACCTCCACCCGAACCACCTTCCCCCGCCGCCTACGGCCGTCGCCGACCACCGCCACCCTACCCAAAACCTTCGCCCCGACCTCCCCTACCTACCACCACCACCTCAGCCCTCCACGTCACCGCCTCCGGCCGCCCTAGCCCCCGCAGCAGCCACCCTCCCCTAACCCTAGCTGCTGCTGCTGCTCTCCCCGACGCCTCTAGCCGCCACCAGCACCACCGTAGACCCTCGCCACCACCGCCAACCTCACCGCCGTCCTCCCCTCTACCGAACCCTCCGCCTTCCCGGCCACCTCCGCCGCTCCTCCGCCGGCCAGCGCCCCCGCAAGCTGCAACTGCTGCTGCTGCTGCCAGTGGCCACTGCCACTGCTGCTGCTCCTCCGGCCGCCTCCGGCCAGCTCCGCCGCCGTCCTCCCGCCGGCGACACCGCGTGGGACCCCCCTTGCCATCTGTAAAGGTATATTATACTATACTATACTAAATGCATAATTATTCTACAATACATAAGTATATGTATATGTATATGTATATATATGTATATATATATATATATATGTATATATCTATGTATAATTAAATGTATATATGTGTATTTATATTTATATATTATTCTATAATATATAAATATAATATATAAAGCTATTATACAGTATAATAATACTGTATATACTAGTATTAAATATATAATCATTATATACATATATGTATATATATATGTATATATTTACTATATGCTATTATGTAATTATATATATATCTCTATTGTATATATATATGTATATATATTAATAATATGTATACTATATGATATATATTATATATATAATTATATAACAATTTTACATAATTACTAGTATACTTGTATTTTTCTTTTATTATTTTTCTGCAATTAAATTCCTGCACTTATATATATATATATATATATATATATATATATATATATATATATATCTATATATATATATGATCTATATATATATTAAATATTGCTGGATAATATAGCTTATTATAAATATGTAAATTTACATTTCTGCTATGTCATTATTTATACTATATATATAATATTGTACTGGATAATACAGTACCTATACTTATGTATTTTAAATTCCTGCATTGTCTTTTTATATTTATATATACATATTAAATTCTTGCACTGTCAATTTCTTTTATTATCTATATATATACTATACTATATACTATAATACATATATTATATATATGTATTTAATTACTGTCCTGTCATTTCAATTTGCCTATATATATATATATATATATATCAATCAGTGGATATACCCTGAGTATATATGTATTTTAATTCTGCCCTGTCATTTTAATTTATCTATAATATTATACATCAGGAGGATACACCCTGATAATATTATAATACTATATTATCGCAGTGGATATACACTGCTACTATATATATTATTGCCTGCATTTATCTATTCTATATATAAATACTATTATATATATATTATACCTATGCCTACTAAATATATATATCTATACTATATATATGTATATATATATATATGTTTTATATTACAGCCTGGATATTCACGAAACCTATCTGTTTTAACAGAAACCAACTTCAGCACAGCTAGTGACCCCCTGTCACCAGCACCTTCACAACTGACTGTAAAATCAGGATTTCAACACTATCAGGGAGTAGGCAAGTATACCTTGCCAAGTTAAATGTTTAAATTCTCAAATATTGTTATATGCTTCTTGCTTCTGAAATTCATATACCATGACCACCTGAGACTGCCTTGGGTACAGTCAACTGTTATGTTGACATGATATTACAGACTCACCAACAGCTGAGAGAATATCCTAATATATTCTCCTAAACCCTATCACGGAAATACGCAACATGGTTGCATTTACATATATGGATGTGAGCTGCGTATTTGGTTAGCTACCAGTACGTGTGACCCGCATCACGGATTAGAATAACTCAGGAAATGTACGATTTGACATTTAGATTCATTGGGATGGGAAAGATAACTAGTTGACGTATGGGACACCCCCTCCAATAATGTTTTATACCTTCGTACCAATGATGGTCGATTGCAGAGTTCCCTGAGTCGGGGGCATACGACACCTATACTAGCCAGTCGCCACGATTGGTGAATTACGTCAGCGTATGTCTAGCCACACATTCCCATGCGTACTACTGGATCTTTACTTGCATTTTCACTTAGTATGGTTAGTACCCTGTATTTATTTTATTTCTTTATTCAGTATTTTTACATTACATGGCATGTCATTTTTCTGTATCTTGTTACGTCCCACTGAGGACCTGGTTCCTTGCCAGATCTAGATGAGGCTTTCTACCCCACAGTGTACGGGCCTGATCAGGAGGCCAGAGGTGCTACCGAGGAGGAGCTCGAGGAGACACCCTCAGAGTAGGCTTGACCCTAGATGCTGCTACCTAGAGATGGAGATGTTTTGATCAGATAGACACTGCTTAGTCTATTTGATTTTTCTGCGCTATTATCAGTTTTTGTAGTAGGCTTGAAATCTCACCAGTTGTGTACTGTATCAGACTCAGTTATATATATATTTCAGCATTTGTTTTCTGACATTTTGTTGTGGATGAGATAGCTTTACCTGTTCTATACTTGTAGTATTTTAGGACAGCGTAGCACGTCCCTTTGGGTCCATCAAAGTGGATTAAGCCCTTAGTGACGTGTCAGCTGGCCAGTGACACGTGGCCTAGTTCCTGACATTTTGGGACTGGGGCGTGACATGGTTTTAGTGGTGGCCCATGCAGGTCCAGTTTTATTTGCTAGTAGGTATGATGACATGCCCAGCAAAGCCTGCAATAGGATAGAAATAATAGGTCTCATCCACACTGACACCATCCTTACAAATTCTATTATTGCATCTCGCTTGATTATCATTATTTTATCTCTTTTGTGTTTTCTAATTATCCTATTTTCCTCAGAAATATGGACATACCCGGGAAACTTGCGAATAATGGGGCTGACCAAGCAACAGACCCTTCGCCAAGTGCCCAAGGAACTCCGTCCAATCACCAGAATTCTAGCCAGGAGACGACACCAACTCCACGTGCAGAGACACCTTTGTCTCCACCTCCAGCCTTGCCTATCCAGATGCCACAACTTGAGGGTCAACCTCAAATGTTGCAGTTTCTCCAGACTATGTTGCAGAACCAGTGGCAACAAACTGAGGCCCTGAGACAGTCTCAGTGGCAGCAAACTGAAGCTCTGCGACAGACGTTGATGACGGCTTTGGAGAGAACTACTACTCCGACACCCGTACCTGTCCTACCAGCGGGCACAGTTCGAGGCTTCCGTCAAATGAGCCCGAGGGATTTCAAAGGCAACGAGACTCCTGAAGAGATCTCCGATTGGATCTCCAACACCGAAATGCTGCTAGAAGGATCGCAACTCACTCCCGACCTATGGATGACCGCTGTGAGGGGCCAACTTCTTGGCAACGCCCATCACTGGTGGGAATCCATAGAGCGCAGCGTCGGCAAAGACCAAACTTGGCAACAATTCCTGGAGCATTTCAACGCCAAGTACTTTCCAGCGACAGTCCAGAATGCCCTATACTCCCAGTTCCTGCACCTGGAGCAAGGAAACATGACGGTAGATGCCTACGACGCGGAGTTTAGCAGACTAAGTCGTTTCGGTACTGATCTGATCCCGAACGAGCTGAAGAAGGCTAAAAGATTCCACCATGGCCTTAACCACGAGCTTCAGAGGCACACAACAACGCAGTCGAGAATCTCCTACAACGAGGTTCTTACCGAAGCCAGGGAGCAAGAAGCCATTGGCCGAGGAGCCAGACGCTCAAATCCAACCTTCCCGGCCAAGAATCAGCACGGAGCAGGAGGACCTATACGTCGTCCCCAATATCAGACGCAACAGACGACGGGGCCTTACCAGAAGAGGGAGCTTCCGATTTGTCACTTTTGTGGCAAGAAGGGGCATTTTGCCAATGACTGTAGAAAGAAGCTAGGATTATGCCTGCTATGTGGAGCTAGAAATCATATGGCCAAAGACTGCCCACAACGTAGAGATGCAGCACCTCAGCAAGGGCAGAAGCCAGGAGCTCAAACTCAGAAGATGCTTCCCTCCACATCAGGAGGATATCAGCGAGGAGCACCCTTGCCTACTCAGGAGGCCCAGTTCAAGGCCAGACCACAAGTCGGAGGACAAAGGCAGGGACAAGCCTTTGCGTTAGCTGCCGTTGCAGAAGAACCTGAAGGGGAAACTATAACAGGTACCATTTTAGTTGCATCATTACCTGCAACTGTATTATTCGATTCTGGGGCTACTTTGTCTTTCATATCCAGTAGATTCGTAGCCATGCACAAACTATCTACTTCGCCGCTACCCAAGTGTTGGAAAATACTTACTGGAGGAGGTATTGTTCCAGTTACCAACATTATCAAAACCTGCCCAGTAGTTGTTTGTAGTAGAGGACTAAGAGCGCGATTTTTGGTACTTCCTATGCCAAATTTCGATGTTGTCTTAGGCATGGACTGGCTAAGCCAGAACGATGCTATCCTAGACTGCCGAAAGGGTAGTGTTATCTTTAGACCCCCAGATCATCCAGAGTTCGAATATGTCCGTGGAACCATCGAGCAAGGAGTAGGCCAGACTCCTAGAGCTTACATGGCGATGGAGACAGCACTTCCCTCAATTGTAGCAGAGTTCGAGGACGTATTTCCAGAAGAATTGCCAGGCCTACCGCCTGACAGAGAAGTGGAGTTTATTATTGAGCTGATACCCGGAGCTGCACCAGTATCCTCCAATGTATACCGACTGGCGAAGAAGGAGCTTGACGAGCTGAAGCTTCAACTGGAGGAACTACAGATCAAAGGATTTGTTCGTCCTAGTGCATCACCCTGGGGAGCACCAGTGTTGTTTGTACCAAAGAAGGACGGAACATATCGCATGTGCATTGATTACAGAGCCCTCAACGCTCTGACAATCAAAAACAAGTACCCCTTGCCGAGAATTGACGACCTGTTCGATCAACTAACAGGAGCCGTAGTATTCTCGAAGATAGACTTGAGATCAGGCTACCATCAAGTCAAGGTACGAAGAGAAGACATTCCAAAGACAGCATTCAGAACTCGTTATGGTCATTACGAATTTCTGGTGATGCCGTTTGGATTGACTAATGCACCTGCTGTATTCATGAACCTGATGAACCGAGTCTTCCACCAATATCTGGACCAGTTCGTGGTAGTCTTCATCGACGACATTCTGGTGTATTCAAAAAGCCACGAGGAGCATGAAGAGCACTTAAGGTTGGTATTAGAGACGCTGAGACGGGAGAGCCTTTATGCTAAGATGAGCAAGTGTGAATTCTTCCTGGACCGTGTCGCATTTCTTGGACACGTTATCACAAGAGAAGGCATCTCGGTAGACCCAGCAAAGATCTCATCTGTTGAGACGTGGCCAACTCCTACCAACGTCTCAGAGGTGAGAAGCTTTCTAGGACTTGCCGGATATTACCGGAGGTTCGTAGAAAACTTTGCAAGAATCGCGGAGCCGATTACCCGTCTTACTCGCAAGGAGCAGGAATTCATATGGACTGAAGATTGCCAGACAGCTTTTGATGACTTGAAGAAGCGTCTGACTACAGCTCCCATTTTGACTATACCATCTGGATCCGGAGGTTTCGTCATATATAGCGATGCATCCGGAAAAGGATTTGGTTGTGTCTTAATGCAACATGGGAAAGTTGTAGCTTATGCCTCAAGACAGTTGAGGACTCATGAGAAGAATTACCCCACTCACGATCTGGAGCTTGCCGCAGTCATCTTCGCCCTGAAGCTATGGAGACACTATCTATATGGCGAAAGAGTGGAGATATTCACCGATCATAAAAGTTTGAAGTACGTCTACACCCAGAAGGACCTAAATCTGAGACAAAGACGATGGCTCGAAGTGATGGCGGATTTCGAAATTGATCTACAGTACCATCCAGGGAAAGCTAATATGGTGGCAGATGCTCTAAGCAGAAGACCCTCGGCATTCTTTATGATCACCCAACCAGATCTGCTGAGAGATCTAGCAAAGTTGGGAATAGAGATCATTGTGCCAGGAATTGATGGTCAATTATCAAACTATCAGCTGCAATCAACTTTGGTAGAAAGAATCAAAGCTGCTCTACCAACAGATGCAAGATTTCAGAGGCTTCGACAAAGAACAGAGGCTGGAATTCAGACAGGATATCGCATACACGAAGATGGGACTCTAAGATGTGGTAATCGTCTTTATGTTCCAAATGGAGAACTTCGTAATGAGCTTATGTCAGAAGCTCATAGCTCAGTATACTCTATACATCCAGGAGGCACAAAGATGTACAGAGATCTGCGGCAATATTACTGGTGGCATGGAATGAAGCGGGAGATAGCACGCTTTGTGGCCAAATGTCTGGTGTGTCAGCAAGTCAAGGCTGAGCATCAGAGATCTGCCGGTCTACTTCAACCCCTCCCAATACCCGAGTGGAAATGGGAACACATTACGATGGACTTTGTTACGGGCTTCCCAAGAAGTCCTAGTGGTCGTAATGCTGTCTGGGTAATTGTAGACAGACTCACTAAGGCTGCTCATTTTCTACCTTTTAGAGTCGGGCAATCCACAGAAGTCTTGGCGGACATGTACATGAAGGAGATAGTGCGTCTGCATGGAGTGCCAGTCAGCATAGTATCTGACAGAGATACGAGATTTACATCTTACTTTTGGCGAAGTATGCAAGAAAGTCTTGGTACCCGCCTCAAGTTCAGCACCTCGTATCACCCACAAACAGATGGCCAATCAGAACGCACCATCCAGACACTTGAAGATATGCTGAGAGCCTGCATGCTTGATTTCAGCGGATCATGGGAAGATCATCTACACCTGGTGGAATTTTCCTACAACAACAGCTATCAAGCGAGCATTCAAATGGCTCCCTTTGAAGCTTTGTATGGAAGGAAATGTCGTTCCCCAGTATGCTGGAGCGATGTTGGCGAGAGACAGATCTTGGGACCAGAACTGATTATTCGTACGGTGGAGAAAGTAAAGAAGATCCAGGGACACCTACGAGCTGCACAAGACAGGCAGAAGCACTGGGCCAACATTCACCGACGACCTCTAGAGTTCCAAGTAGGGGAGCATGTGTTCTTAAAGATCTCACCTACTAGAGGAACTATCAGATTTGGAGGAAGAGGGAAGCTAAGTCCAAGGTACATTGGACCCTTCGATGTGCTAGATCGCGTCGGAGAAGTTGCTTACAGACTAGCTCTACCTCAGACTTTGGAGGGAGTACATGACGTCTTCCACGTATCTCAGCTGAGGAGGTACATTCCAGACCCGAGTCATGTGCTAGACTACTCAGAGATCACCATTGGGCCAAGCTTATCTTATCAGGAGGAGCCTGTAGAGATTCTGGACCGTAGCGAGAAAGTGTTGCGAGGCCAGACTATTCCTCTCGTTCGTGTTGCATGGAGACATCATGCACCAGGTGAATCCACCTGGGAACGAGAAGAGGATATTCGTCAGCGTTATCCCCACCTATTTCCAAACCAGGGTATGTCCAATATTTCAAATTCAATCTTTCTTAATCATCATATGTCCTTTTTCATTCTCATTATATGGTTGTTTTATTTCGAGGACGAAATATTCTAAGGAGGGTAGATTGTAAACTCCCTCGACCAAATTTCAGTAAATTAGGATTAATTTTTACTAATTAGAATTAGTGCAACTTTTTAAAATTTTATTTATTATTATATTGATTGTGCACCTGTTCATTACACAATTGACTAGGGCATCACACTAGCTGTTAACCCTAAACAAATTTCACATTCCTGCTCTAGACTAGTCAGACTACTTTTTCTGTATTCTGTGCAACTTCCAGAAACCTCGTTTGATGCTTCGTTTTAGTCGCACAAATATCGTTACAAACGTATGTATTTATTTCCTATTTAATTTTCTGCTCTTTACCCATCTCTGTACCCTTAGAGATTTGAGGACCAGTAGGCACCTGATTGCCCAACCAAAAATACGATAATATTCTACTCTAATTATACTTCAATTATCGTATTGACACCGTAGAAAGATTATGACTCTAATAGCCTCTAAATAATTAGTGAACACCGTGCGCAGTATTTATTAAATAATAAATACGATGACTGTATCACCTGCAATATCAGACCCTGCACCTGCCCAGAATCACCCCACACTGTCCAAACCATTTTTCCCCAGCTAATTCCCTCATTTTTGTACAATTTAGAATTTCGGGAAATCAGTATTTAAAATCAGGTAAATTGCGAAATTACGCAAAATACAATTTTATGCATTTATGCAATTATTGAAAAGTTAGGGGTTTATATGCAAAATTGCGTGCTAAGTGGCCAAATCCTATTGGCTAGACCATAGGTGGGTAGGACCCACCATAACATCCAGAAATTTCTGCTGGAAAATATCCTAAAAATATCAAAATACCAAAATACCCCTGAACTTCTAAATATTTACAACATTGCCATTAGGCAAAATCCTATATAAACCCTAACCCTTCTATTCAAAATTCCTACAACCCTTCCCTCCGGCCACCTCCGACCACCGCCTCCGGCCAAACTCGGCCCAGCCCTTCGCCACCCTCCCCTCTCCCCTCCAGCCAAGCACCACCGCCGGCGCCGCCCTGCTCCAGCTGCTACAGCCCCCGCAACTCCCTCCTCTCCTCACTGTCCACAGCACCACCTCCACCCGAACCACCTTTCCCCGCCGCCTACGGCCGTCGCCGACCACCGCCACCCTACCCAAACCCTTCGCCCCGACCTCCCCTACCTACCACCACCACCTCAGCCCTCCACGTCACCGCCTCCGGCCGCCCTAGCCCCCGCAGCAGCCACCCTCCCCTAACCCTAGCTGCTGCTGCTGCTCTCCCCGACGCCTCTAGCCGCCACCAGCACCACCGTAGACCCCCGCCACCACCGCCAACCTCACCGCCGTCCTCCCCTCTACCGAACCCTCCGTCTTCCCGGCCACCTCCGCCGCTCCTCCGCCGGCCAGCGCCCCCGCAAGCTGCAACTGCTGCTGCTGCTGCCAGTGCCCACTGCCACTGCTGCTGCTCCTCCGGCCGCCTCCGGCCAGCTCCGCCGCCGTCCTCCCGCCGGCGACACCGCGTGGGACCCCCCTTGCCATCTGTAAAGGTATATTATACTATACTATACTAAATGCATAATTATTCTACAATACATAAGTATATGTATATGTATATGTATATATATGTATATATATATATATATGTATATATCTATGTATAATTAAATGTATATATGTGTATTTATATTTATATATTATTCTATAATATATAAATATAATATATAAAGCTATTATACAGTATAATAATACTGTATATACTAGTATTAAATATATAATCATTATATACATATATGTATATATATATGTATATATTTACTATATGCTATTATGTAATTATATATATATCTCTATTGTATATATATATGTATATATATTAATAATATGTATACTATATGATATATATTATATATATAATTATATAACAATTTTACATAATTACTAGTATACTTGTATTTTTCTTTTATTATTTTTCTGCAATTAAATTCCTGCACTTATATATATATATATATATATATATATATCTATATATATATATGATCTATATATATATTAAATATTGCTGGATAATACAGCTTATTATAAATATGTAAATTTACATTTCTGCTATGTCATTATTTATACTATATATATAATATTGTACTGGATAATACAGTACCTATACTTATGTATTTTAAATTCCTGCATTGTCTTTTTATATTTATATATACATATTAAATTCTTGCACTGTCAATTTCTTTTATTATCTATATATATACTATACTATATACTATAATACATATATTATATATATGTATTTAATTACTGTCCTGTCATTTCAATTTGCCTATATATATATATATATCAATCAGTGGATATACCCTGAGTATATATGTATTTTAATTCTGCCCTGTCATTTCAATTTATCTATAATATTATATATCAGAGGATACACCCTGATAATATTATAATACTATATTATCGCAGTGGATATACACTGCTACTATATATATTATTGCCTGCATTTATCTATTCTATATATAAATACTATTATATATATATTATACCTATGCCTACTAAATATATATATCTATACTATATATATGTATATATATATATGTTTTATATTACAGCCTGGATATTCACGAAACCTATCTGTTTTAACAGAAACCAACTTCAGCACAGCTAGTGACCCCCTGTCACCAGCACCTTCACAACTGACTGTAAAATCAGGGTTTCAACACTATCAGGGAGTAGGCAAGTATACCTTGCCAAGTTAAATGTTTAAATTCTCAAATATTGTTATATGCTTCTTGCTTCTGAAATTCATATACCATGACCACCTGAGACTGCCTTGGGTACAGTCAACTGTTATGTTGACATGATATTACAGACTCACCAACAGCTGAGAGAATATCCTAATATATTCTCCTAAACCCTATCACGGAAACACGCAACATGGTTGCATTTACATATATGGATGTGAGCTGCGTATTTGGTTAGCTACCAGTACGTGTGACCCGCATCACGGATTAGAATAACTCAGGAAATGTACGATTTGACATTTAGATTCATTGGGATGGGAAAGATAACTAGTTGACGTATGGGACACCCCCTCCAATAATGTTTTATACCTTCGTACCAATGATGGTCGATTGCAGAGTTCCCTGAGTCGGGGGCATACGACACCTATACTAGCCAGTCGCCACGATTGGTGAATTACGTCAGCGTATGTCTAGCCACACATTCCCATGCGTACTACTGGATCTTTACTTGCATTTTCACTTAGTATGGTTAGTACCCTGTATTTATTTTATTTCTTTATTCAGTATTTTTACATTACATGGCATGTCATTTTTCTGTATCTTGTTATGTCCCACTGAGGACCTGGTTCCTTGCCAGATCTAGATGAGGCTTTCTACCCCACAGTGTACGGGCCTGATCAGGAGGCCAGAGGTGCTACCGAGGAGGAGCTCGAGGAGACACCCTCAGAGTAGGCTTGACCCTAGATGCTGCTACCTAGAGATGGAGATGTTTTGATCAGATAGACACTGCTTAGTCTATTTGATTTTTCTGCGCTATTATCAGTTTTTGTAGTAGGCTTGAAATCTCACCAGTTGTGTACTGTATCAGACTCAGTTATATATATATTTCAGCATTTGTTTTCTGACATTTTGTTGTGGATGAGATAGCTTTACCTGTTCTATACTTGTAGTATTTTAGGACAGCGTAGCACGTCCCTTTGGGTCCATCAAAGTGGATTAAGCCCTTAGTGACGTGTCAGTTGGCCAGTGACACGTGGCCTAGTTCCTGACATTTTGGGACTGGGGCGTGACACTTCTCTAGCACTGCGCAAGTCTGGTACTATCTTCTCTTTATTGAGCATGACGAGGTCAGGCGTCTCCTCCTGAGTCTCTCCCAGCAGCAATGCAGCCTCCTCATCTTGCGCTCGTGCGAGGTTCGCCTCCTCATCACGATGTTTATTGCGATACTCTGACGTATAGTGCCTATAGTTTTCATAATTGAAGCACTTGATTTTTAATTTTTTGTGGTAGGAGCTTGAACTGCGAGTCCCCTTACCCTCCTGGTGTTGTGCTATTTGGCCGCCACGGCCAACCCTTCCGCGCCCGCGACCACGTCCACGGGGCTTGCCACGGCCCCGATCGTCGCTAGAGTGCCCCTTTCCGCCCGACGGAGAATCAGCGCTGCCTTTCTTCAATCGCGCCTGCCACTCAGCGTGAGTAAGCATGAGTTATCCGTTGTTGCTCTCGCCTCGATCGCGTATGCGTTCTTCATACAATTTGAGGTGGCCGATCACTTCCTCGACCTGCATGGTCTCCACATTCGCAAACTGCTCTATCGCAGCAACGACCTGTAGGTACTTGTTTGGGACGGAGACGAGCAGCTTCTTGACGATGATAACTTCCTCCATCTTGTCTTCTAATACATGAATCTTGTTTACGAAGGTCATAAATTTCCTCGCAAACTCATCGATGGAGTCTGTCTCCTTCATACGCAAAACCTCGAACTCACTCTTCAAGGTTTGAATCCTTTCCTTCTTCACCCGATCAGTGTTGAGGTACATTGTCTTCAGGCTTTCTCAAGCTTCCTTAGTCGTTTTGTGCTTGGCCAGCTAGAGTAGGATCTCCTCGGGGACAGCTTAAAAGATGCACGCCAATGCCATCTTATCTTTCTTCTTTTCTAAGACCACCCCGACCGCGGGTTCAATGGCATCCCAAACTCCTTGAGCCTCCATGAAGACCTCCATCTTGATCGCCCAAGTGGAGTAGTTGCTAGATGTCAGCATTGGGTAGTGCAAGGTTATGCTTTCCTTCTTTGTTGCTGGCGCCGTCGAGTGCTTGTCGATTGACATCTTGTTGAGCCGAAGGTACTTTGGCTTACAACCTGGCTCTGATACCAGATGTTTTCTTTAAGCTTGAGTTGTAACCTGCAGGAGGCAAGGACAGAAAATACAGACGGTTGGGGAAGACAGACAGAGAACTAGGAAAAGGAAATTGTTTGTTACTTTTTATTTCTCTCATCTAAAACAAACAACTACACTAATATTTTATAGCCACTACTACTAGCAGCTCAACTCTGAAATAAAGCTAACAGACTCTATTAAGATGGATCTAAACTTTGACAAGTTCTATTCCAATAAACAAGCGTTATGTCTAGATTATTAACTGCTACACTTGACACTCTACACGAAAGGGAAGAGCAACTTAAGAGGAATAGGTTGTAAACACAATTATACACTATTCACGTAGATCTCACTTTAACTAAACAAAACCCATTATGACAAAATAATATATTTGGCATATTAAACTTACTTATGTGCACTTAACCCCTTCCAATAAATAATACTTACATATAAGGCCAAACATTAAAGGTAAATTTATATTATTAAATAATAGTACTAAGTATTAATACTTGTGGCTATATATATTTTGGTTAGGCTCTCGGATTAACATGTGGACTTGATATCTGTGCTCATCAGTTAGACAAACTTCTCGAGGCAAGTATACCTTGCCAAGTTTTTAAATTTCATATAACATGTCTAATTATTTGGCTTATTTTAGATATTTGTTTCATTAAATTCATATGACATTAGTTAGAATTTATTTTTATAGACATATTCGTACATGATTGTATGCATCCTTGTCGTAGATCATAGACTTGATTTAAATAGTGATGGATTAATTATACCTACGTGAGAGTTTGACGCACAAAAATGATTATAAACACATGGACTATTTTTCTCCCTCTATTTTCGTTATTTGTGACCCTGTGGCCTCTAAGGTCAGGTTATTTGTTTGGGAATCATATGACCTCTAAGGTCGGGTTATTTGATCATCCTGTGGCCACTAAGGTTGGGTGAGTGTTCTCTTAGTCGTGGTTTATTTGTGAGCTGCGGTATTTGTAGTCCCGTCGTATCTTTAATTTATGTGTAGTTAATTGTTCTCTTTCATATATGACTATTGTATAGGTTATGCCTTAGTTTATTTTTCTACCTGATTACCTGTCTATTTTAGAATGCTATATTTTTGATATACTTGGCTCACATTTTATACCTTGTTACGTCCTACTAGGGATCTGGATTTGTTCTCTAGTGTGCAGGTTTACTTGGAGTCCTACGGATAGGCACCAGCCGATGGTACAGCCTCAGTTGACGACTCGATGATTTACTTAGTTTATTTTTAGCTTGGATTTGATACATTTTCTTGTCCTTATCTTTTACATCTTCTAGTAGTAGATTTTTCTCCACTAGACGACTTTTGAATTCTTGATGAGATTAATTTATTTGTATTTACATTCATCATTATCCATGGTTAAATTTAATTCTTGTGACTTATTCTGCTGATATAGCCTAGCTTTGATAGACTCATATTATTCATTCAAGTCTATTCGAACATATATGCTAGTGGGCTGCAGACCATGAACCATATTATTCATTCCTGATGTTTATTCTTATGTAGATTGAGATATTGTTAAACTTGCATTATTAAAAATTATATCCTATTATAGACATCGTATACATAATTGAGTTGGGCTGGAGTCCACTTGATACATAGCTGGACATTGCTACGTACTCTGGTCCTATGTATTTTGGGACTGGGGCATGACACAATGCACTCATTGTTTGCTATGAACAAAAGTTTATACGAAACTTTGTATTACAAACTATTAAAAGAATATAGTACAAATTAAAGATCCTAAACAAGAATCTAAGTACAATAATTCTGGGAAAGTATAGCTATGGAGGTCTAATTTGCGGTTGATTAATTTACTCTTTTGACTACTCGAACCAAGAAAAAGATGCTAGAATACTTGGACGATTTAGAGAGTCTGGCAATGAGAGAGCTTGGTTATACTAGCACGAAAAGCTTCTATTCTTTTTCTCCTCTGTACATCCAGGCCACTGCCCCTTGATGGATATGCTGATCCACATAATTATAGTATTTTATGTTGAAAATAATTATCTACATGCACGCATACGCACGAGCAATATACACTATGTTTATTGTTGCACTCGTGCATTTTGAAGGCATGCAACCCACGTTCTGGATAATGAGTGCACAAATTACTAATGACTTGACACGTGGCTCCTTATGCGAGGAAGGCTCAGGTCATGAAGGAAGTTATCTGTACACAATCCACAAGTGTCATACCTCAGTCCTAAAATACCGAGTGACTAGACACGTGGCAATGGCCAGCAGCACACTCCAATGGGCAAACCCAATTTAATAGACCCGTTAGAGTGTACTTAAGCTATAAAAACAATATAATAGTCTACGATACAAGTCACAGTCTAAATCTAATCTCATCCACAGAAGATAATTACAGTTTAAATATCAGAATAATCAAGATGAAATATAAATTAACAAGTCTCAATAAAATATCTCGGGGAACAACCCGATAATGAGTTTAATACAATAATCCCATGAGACAGGAATTAGAGTATCAAGAACAGAAATGACTGAGTATATAAAGCAAATACTCAGGAGAAATCTTCTGGCATCACCTCGTCCTCTGGTATAGGTACTGCTCCAGTGTCTACTTCTGTCCCGTATACCTCGGGGTAGATCTCCTCTGCTAAACCTGGGAACATAATCCGTATCCAGGTCCTCAGGAGACATAGCAAGGTACAAGAATAACTCAAGCCAAATAAATGCAGTATATAAAAATATATCAATAGGGCAAACTATGTAACCAACTATGTGATATGCAAATGAAAGCATCACTAGAACTCAGGCTGAGACCGCTACAAGCTCTGTGTCAGGGAGCTGGTAGCAGTGATATCACATAGAGTGCCTAGCTATGATGTAGAGGCTACAGCCTCACAATAATAAATAAATATATAATTAACCTGTAGCATGTGTGTCTCTTTCCACCCAATGTAATCACATGTCTCATGTCCACGACGTCTTATGTCCATAACACGCAAGATCATGACCTCTAACTAATGTAGTGAGTCATAAAGATAGCTATGCATATGAAATCTATCTCACGATTCCTATAATCCTATACAGAATTACCATGAATAACTCAGGAAAATTTTGTCTCATGAATAGTGTCAAGTGTCCTATGGTATGACGTACTTGATAAAGCAAGCACGAAAAATATATAGGATCGCAATATCAACTCTCTATGTGACATTACACGACTCCGTGTACGGCGTCGACACCCGAATATTATTCAGATGCTAAGCAATGTGACACGGACCTAGGTTAAGCAGATATACCACAAAAATAAATTAATAAAATAATATAAAGCAAGTACTGTAAGTTTGGTAAGGTACACTTGCCTGGGATTTAAATTCCTCTAATTATTTCGGTCACAGTGAGATCTTCAGGTATGCCTCCGGATGCTAAAATAAATATTACCATCATTCTCAGAAGATATGAATTAGCTAGGATTTCCTATCCATAAGTTTAATTTGAATACAGGGGCAAAATTGACAGTTTCTGGTCAAAGCGGAGTCCACATGTGGCCCACTTTGCACCAAAAAATATGTCAGAGATAGAGTTCTCCAAATTCGTCAAACTTAGTGTCTATAAGTCCAGAACGATAATATGAACCCAACAGAATATCCAGAACTAGATTCCGATGAGCTAGTCACAAAATTGCCCGTCAAGTGGAGTCGTGGGGCCCACAGGAATTTTGTCAACGTTCTCAGAATCGGACAAAACTTAGGTCACAGGACCAGCGTAATGCTACGAGTCCGATGGCATAAATTTTGTTGTGAAACGATAAGCACACACGAAGTTACAATAAGTTTCATAACAGGCCTGATATGGGGCAATTTCGACGGATACGCGTTGATTTCGGTGTGCACACACATCAAAATCAACTTCCGCAAAATCTCATATGCTCGCATTGATGATATACTACTTCGGTAAAATTTGCACACGATGAAGTTGCCTTGTTTAGCAGGACGCACCTAGTTTCAGGAAAATTTGGGTTTAAATAACCAAGATTTTGGTCAACTTCACCCGCGAATAAAACACAAATTACAGCATAATAAAATAAACTAATTACAGAGTTTAAAACTTGGTTATATTATCTAATTTACTGTTTAAGTAAATTTCAGAATTATTAAACAGGTTGGGATTAAATCGGCCATGAACTTGTGAGTTCGGGACAGTTTTCGAAGTCCAAAATTGGAATATATTTTCTTGTTTTTGCGTCGTGGTTTACGATCGACACAGGACACGATATTTCAGTCTAATTGCATGGGTTTTGAGAGGGTTACACAGCGAACGTATCGCAGCAGACCGTTCAGAAAATGATGCGACGAGGAGAGAGAAAGACTCATCGAAAAAAGGTCAGAAATGTCTGTACAGTGCGTACACGGGGCGACGCGATACGGCAACTACGGGGTGGCGGTGCTCCTCGACGGCGGGTTGCTGCAGTGGCGGGTCGTCGGCGTACTACTCGTCGGGTTACGGTGGAGGGGAGCTCTGGGTCAGCCGGAGGTTGTCTTCGGTAGCAGCGGGGTCGGCAGTGGAGAGGTGGTGGAGGCGGTGATGAAGTGGTGGTAGCAGCGGTGGGGATGAGGGTTTTTATAGGGAGGAGGGCAGCGGTTGCAGGGAGGGGGAAGGTCAACCGATCGACGGGGAGGCAAAGTGAAGGGTCGGGGAGAATGGCTGGTCGTCGGGGACGGGTTGGCGGCGAAGTCGGCGGAAGAAACGGCCGAGGGGAAGTCGGAGAATCGGGGAAAAATGGGGGTTACAATAGCAGGGTTTAACGGGTCGTGTTGTGGGTTCGGGTCGGGTTCAAATCCGACCCGTTAGGGTTGGTTTATTTTGGGTTCGGTTTATTTAGGCTTTGGTTTGGTTCGGTTCAGGTGGGTTTAAACCAGTTTATTCTAGTTTATTTAAAAACTATGTTTTTAGCTATTTAAAAATAATTTTTTGGTCCAATAAATTTTAGAAAATTACACTATGTCTAATTATTTATTTTACACTCAAAAATATAATTTAATAATTTAATATTTTAATATTTAATAAAATTATTTAATTCCAGAGAAATATTTATTTTAATTATTTAAAATAGCAAAAAATTTCCCAAAAATTTATATTTTAATTTTTGAAAAAGTTGGGTGTTTACAATCCACCCTCCTTAAAAGAATTGCGTCCTTGTAATTAAGAAATTGAAACATAACCGGTCAGAAGAGATAAAGCGGTTGCAAAATATGTTTGAAGCAAGACACAAAAGATAAATAATCATAAATAAGAAAAATTAAGAGAAAGGGTGAGGGTTTAAGCAGAACATGTAGGGAAGGAATAAAAATATTTTCCTAGGCAATGAGAGATAAATAATTCAAGAGTAAAGAAATCTGATTAGAGCAAGAAAAACTACAGCTTAGAAAAACTTGGGTATCAAGTACTAACAAGTTCATAATACTAGGCTTAGGCTAGGGAATAGAATTAACAGGCAGGTGCTAAGGCATTACTAGGAATAGATAGCTATGATAAAACTTAAATCTTACGTGTATTTACTATTCCACGAGTCTGTGCGTCCTCCATTGTCATCGCAAAATCCTGTCCACGTCCCGGTGGTAGTGTCCTCTACTTTTGCTGGGCTTCTTGATAAACCTGATGTTGGGCTTGCATTATTACGTAGAATATTTGGAATATCTGTTGACTATCTATAAGCTGTCCTGGTGGGAAAACGGACATTGGTGGAGTAAACTGCGACGATAGTGGAATATCGTCTCGCCGAAATCTTGAGACGTGCTGATCTGTATGATTGCTTTATTGAGTTGATTGGCCTCCACCCACTGGTGTTACTTAATCATCGTAGGTGACAACTACAACTTGTGATGTTCCTGCGGGAGTCTCGTCGCTTGCTTGTGGATCCATTACTCTGCATCCAAAATAAACAATAATAGGTGCACAGAGGAATCAAGGCAGGATGCAAGTCAAGGAATTAATTGAAGTCGATATAGAGGTCAAGAACGAATCAATAAAGTGGATAAAATCCTATAACTTATCCTATCCTTGTAGCAGACTTGCTCGGTTTCTTAGTTGAAACCGAAGCAACATAGTCGTAGACCATAGTCGTAGACCTTAATGCTCTGACCTTAATCGAGGACCATAGTCGACGACCTGCATGGGCCACCAAAAAAACTATGTCCCCTAGTCCCAAAATACCGAGGGACTAGATGCGTGGCAATGGCCAGCAGCACACTCCAATGGGCAAACCCAATTTAATAGACCCGTTAGAGTGTACTTAAGCTGTAAAAATAATATAATAGTCTACGATACAAGTCACAGTCTAAATCTAATCTCATCCACAGAAGATAATCTTTTTTTTTCCACAGAAGATAATCACAGTTCAAATATCAGAATAATCAAGATAAAATATAAATCAACAAATCTCAATAAAATATCTCGGGAAATAATCCGATAGTGAGTTTATTATAATAATCCCACGAGACAAGAATTAGAGTATCAAGAACAAAAATGACTGAGTATATAAAGCAAATACTCAAAAAAAATCTTCTGGCATCACCTCATCCTCTGGTGTTGGTACTGCTCCAGCGTCTGCTCATGTCCTATATACCTCGGGGTAGATCTCCTCTGCTAAACCTGGGGACATAATCCGGATCCAGGTCCTCAGGAGACATAGCAAGGTACAAGAATAACTCAAGCCAAATAAATGCAGTATATAAAATATATCAATAGGACAAACTATGTAACCAACTATGTGATATGAAAATGAGAGCATCACAAGAACTCAGGCTGAGACCGCTACAAGCTCTTTATTGGGGGGCCGGTAGCAGTGATATCACGTAGAGTGCCTAGCTCTGATGTAGAGGCTATGACCTCACAATAATATATATATATATAATCAGCTTATAGCCTATGTGTCTCTTCCCACCCAATATAATCACACGTCTCATGTCCACGATATCTCATATCCATAACACGCAAGATCATGACCTCTAGCTAATGCAGCGAGTCATAAAGATAGCTATGCATATGAAATCTATGTCACGATTCCTGTAATCCTATACAGAATTACCATGAATAACTCAAGAAGATTTTGTCTCATGAATAGTGTCAAGTATCCTATGGTATAACTTACTTAATAAAGCAAGCACGAAAAATATATAGGATCGCAATATCAACTTTCTAGGTGATGTTACACGACTCCGCGTACGGCGTCGACACCCGAATATTATTCGGATGCTAAGCAATGTCACACGGTCCGAGGTTAAGTAGATACATCACAGAAATAAATTAATAAAATAATATGAATTAAGTAATGTAAGTTTGGTAAGGTATACTTGCCTGGGGTTTGAATTCCTCCAATTGCTTCGGTCATAGTGAGATCTTCAGGTACGCCTCCGGATGCTGAAATAAATATTACCATCATTCTCAGAAGATATGAATTAGCTAGGATTGTCACTACCACACCCTTAAAATAGGGATAATTTTATCATTTTATATATTATAAGTATTGTGTGTATTTATTTATTTAATTTTATTTTTGCAAGATGTGTGTATGTATATATATATATATATATATATATATATATATATATATATATATATATATATATATATATATATATAGTGTTCTTTAATGCATGAGTTAGTAGACTAGACATAGAAGTCTACTAGATGAACCCCTGACCGAAATATAGGATTATGGATTTTAATTGGTATTATTCAGGATTAAATGTTGAGGATTATAATATATTATTGTGATTTTATTTAATTATTGTACCTTATCATTGCTACGATCTTTGGAGTGCTACACTAGCTTTTGCCTTCCAACAAATTTCAGACCCTTATCTTAGACGTGCCCGTCTTCCATTCTGACCTTTGTGTAACTTATAAATATGCTCCCTTGTGCTTCATTTTAGTCGTATAATATTCGTTACGGATGTTTATTTTTAATTCCAAAAAAATTTGACTTTGTATCTTTATGCGTTCCAATCAAAATTGGAGACACAATCTTGACCCATTTTGTGCAACCCAAATTATGACAATATTCTATTATGAGTCTTCTACATCCATGATACTTGTGTCCCACCTAATTATAACCATATGTACTTCCAATTAATTTTAGAATACCATTTACATCAATTTTAATTAAATTGGTGTAAGAACCCAACTTGACCCAAAACTAGATCCAACACCAAACCAAACCCCCACTCACACCCTCAAGACTTATACTAAATACCACACACCCTTTTTAGCCACAATATCACACCAAATATGGTATTTTCTCTTATTAAATCCTAATTCCCAATTTTTGTGCAATTTTTTAATTGTTGAGGACTTCTATGCAATAGTGCAATGAGGTGTCACCATCCTATTGGTCAAAGTCAATCAACCCCCTCCCTCATTGACCGGTCCAACTCTCTCTCTCTCTCTCTCTCTCTCTCTCTCTCTCTCTCTCTCCTTTTTGTTTGTATACTTTCCTTCATGTTTAATCTTAGCCATCCATTCAAATGGAGCAACATCCTCAACATACACCATCTCCTATATATATATATATATATAATCCCTCATCCTAACCCCTTTTCCAATGCCAACCCCATCCCAAGGCACACATGGCCGGCCCTAATCCCTAGGTTGTCATCACCCTCTCCTCCCTCATTCAAACTACCATCTCCCTATTATTTTTATCACCCACACCAAGCTATCAACCGAAACCTAATCCTAAACTATTTACCATCACCTTCACCATCACCCTCTCCATCTCCGGCCACCAATCCTGCCAGAGTAGCCCCCAACCGGCCATCCACCAACGCACACCACAACTCCCTATGCCTGAGAAGCCCGCTGTGCACCGCCTCATTCATCATCACCATTAACCCCATCACCACCGCCACCGACTTCCCTATCACGCCGACCTTCCTATCAATACCCTGACCTCCCATCCACTGGAGTAGCTTCTCCGACCACCTCGCCATTGCCATACCATTACCCCGACTTCCTTTCACCACAGTAGCCAACCTCCCTCCTCCAGTCGACTCCTAACCGACTCAACCTCCCTTCATCCCTCCTTCCTTCGGTCATCCGCGTTGTCTCCACCATCTCCTTCCATCTTTGACTGAGCATCCCGACTTCACAGCAGCGACGATCATCATCATCATCATCATCATCATCATTATCATCATCATCACCATCATCATCATCATCATCATCACCTTCCCCATGTTGACCCGTCTTACCTCATCGAAGATGACCCGTATTAGTCTCCCTCGACCTCGTGTATGTGCATGCTAATGCGCAGGTTCAACTTGCCTTCATTCATGATTATGTATATGTGCATGTGTGAATAGTATTAGGGGTTAGCATGTTGCTTCATGATAGTTTAGTTGGTTGGTGTGATTGTAAGACCCATGTCGGTGAACCTAATAGCTAGCATGTGTATATGCATGTGTGTATGATAATTAGGTTTAAATATATGAATACTTCATGGGGAATTGATTTCCAATATTATACATGCTGTATGACCCTAGGTATTAGTTGTGGGTATCCCATATATATTTTCATGACCCTAGATGTTAGTGAACTCACTGCCTTAGGTGTACCCTCACCTACTAGCTAGACCATGTGTTAGCGAGTTGACTGTCTGGTTATACACAATATTGAAGATATGACACCCGTGCAGTTAGACGCACATTTGACCCTGCTAGTTGACCAGTGTCACCCCTAGCATAGTCTCTGAGTTCAGTGTATTTTGTTTGTGTGTGTGTTAGTGTAACGACTGATGCTGTATTATTATTAAATAATATCTATAGGACTATTGGATTATTCAGACAAGACTTTGGAAATAGGATATTGGTATTGCCAGCAGAGGACCACAGTCGAGTACATTCTCTGACAGTTTTTATTATATTGATCATCTCTATGATTCTAGTTGTATAGCGTACATGATTCTGACACTATGGATACATGAGTTAGCATCATCGAGACCTGTCACGAGGAGTCATCATTGGAATCCATTGTGCTAGTTGGGAACGAGGAAATATTGGTAGATTATGTGATTATACCCAACTCTATATGAATCATAGCTCACCCCACATCTTACGTTGGGTGCAGCCTGACCATTACATGCCTCATAGCCTGTTATGTATGATTAGCCTGACTATTGCTCACATCATAGCTAACTGGATGGTTAGCCTGACCTTACATGAATCATATCTAATCATATATAACAAGCCTGATCAGTCCTAAGCCGATCACATGATAGACTGATATTTCACACACTTAGCTAGATAGTCTATACATGTATTTCTAGTTTATTGATCTAGCATTTTCCTATGTTTTAGTTATTGTTCTAGCATTCACTTATATTCTATTTTATTATTCTAGCGTGCATTTGTATTTCTGTTCATTGCTAGTTATACCATTGATGATGATATATTCTCCAGTATTCCTTATTCCAGAATTTTATTAGTTCCTATATTCTTATTTTCAGTATTATATCCATCTTGTATTTCTTTATACTGTATTATAGTTTTTGTCAATATACATGGAACTGCTGTTAGTTCTTGTACTTCGCTCCATCCTGACTGGAAATATTTTTCCAGACTACGACTTAGAGGACTTGTTTTCGGCATACTTGGAGATTTGGATGTTATTGTTTGCAGGTTAGACTATTTTTTGTTGTTTAGACTTGTGTTGTGTTCATTTATTTTCTTCGATATCTTATCGTGCTTTATTTCTGTGATTGAGTATTCTATATTATATTATGATATCTGTGTCTCCTTATGGAGTTGGATATTCGTGTGTGATTGATTAGATAATATTATGACCTAGACATCGTTCTACCACTGATGTTGTGGTGTAGGCTAGATGTATCCACGTACTCGTTCTCCTATATCGGGTGCGGGTCATGACACATTTTTAGTGGTGGCCCATGCAGGTCAGGCTTCGCAGCTATGCTTACTAGCGTGGCGAGGATTCTGAGTGTCATAATTTTGGACAGACGTGTATGATTATCAGATTGTATCTTAAAATGGTTCTTAAAGTATCATCTCAATACTTATCTACTTCTGTTATTATAGGATATTGTTCTATCATTTTTTTGCTAGCAGTAGAGATATATTCAGTCCTCAGTCCAGTTTCTTTTTCAGCTTTATTTCTTTAAGGATCCCTGTTACTGTGATAATTGGTGACTTGCAATTAGGTCTGTGTCTTGTATCAGTGTTGACTGAGTATGGCTTGTGAGTCTGTAAGTGTTTCTTGGTTGGTCATGTGAGCAGTAGGCATCAATCTAGAGTTAACCTATAGCGTAGTACCTTATAGCAATAGTTCTATCATATGTGTCATTATAGTTAGTATTGGTACTATAGGTAGAAGGGGGAGTAAAGAGTATCAGTGATGGTTCCAGGAGTTAGTATCAGAATCAGCATGCCAGTCCTGGATAGTCATGAATTCATGTAGTTGGGTTATCTATGTAAACCATTAAGTATCAAGAAAATTTTATTAAAAATTAATGGAGCATGATATTCAATTTGATGGTTGATACTTGGGTGTGTCAAGAGTAAAGAAATATATATGTATAAAGGGTATTAATGAGTGTGGCATAGCAGGAGGATACCCATAAGTGAATAGGAGAGTGTGAGAGAATAAGAATATATTGTGCTAAGTAATAAGACTTGTGTTATGGATAAAAGTAGGGCCTTGATGTGATTAGATATGAGTGTACCGGTATATGACTAATGATGGATGTATCACCTGATATTGAGGCCAGTGATGTGTTGGAAGCAATAGGTGAAAGAGTGTCTAGAAATTATATACAGGATGCACAGTGGGTGTTGAGTGTCAGTACGGAAGTTCATGAAAGTAGAAGCATGAGTATTAGAAAATTCCAATAGTGTGCCATGGATTGAGAAATATCAAGATTGGTCATGGAAGGTATGAAGTGTATCACAGATTAGTGTATCAGCCTATAAAAGATTTAAGAGAAGATACGTATACATCAATCGAGATATGGAACCATATGCCTGCCTTTAAGAGTGAAGTAGAACATGTGTATTATAGAAGTTAATAATTAATGCAAGTGATCATGAGTTCTAGTGAGTGTGATGAGGTGATCTAATGATGAAGCTAGTGTTACTATACCAATAGTGCTAGTGTTTCTATATCAAGGATTAGTTGAGAATTGTGCTAGTAACAGTAAGTACCTCGTGTGATAATATTAGATTGATGTATCAGTTAATATGGATAGAAAATTATTGGAAGTAATAGTGGAAGTAATCTAGGCAATGCAATAGTCAGTACACAGTTGAGGTTGTAGACAATTAGTATATCTGTGTGTATCTTGTGTGTTAGAGACTGTGAGTATATATATGTATACTTAGATAGATGTGGATTTAAATTTATAATTTGAAGATTAAAAATAAATTTCAATTTAAAGAATTTTTGAGGAGTTGAGATTTTATGTTATTAAAATTTTTGAGGATTCAAATTTAATTCAATAAACATAGTCAAAGCTATAAAGATTTTTGGAAGTAATTAAAATTTTATATTTGACTTTTGAGGAAAGTATATACATTTTATTTTAAATTGTTCGAGAAGTTAAATTTTGAGGATTTTATTTTGAGGATAAAATTTTATGGTGGGTAAGAAATGTATAACAGTATATGAGTGGATGAAGTGCATATGTAAGGATCTGTTGGCTTGAGCATATCTGAGATGGCACTACAAACTGACTTGGGTGTCCATTTAGAGTCGTATTAGAGGGAGTAGTACTTAGTGTGGTATTTTGCACTTGGTGTGCACTTGAGTGATAAGAATAACTAGTATAAACAGTTGCAGTAGGTAAGAGAGCTAGCAGTGGTTGTGCTAGTAGTAGAAACAGTGGTACCTAAAGGGATAGAGGTATTAAACTTGGATGTAATTTGGCCTATAGTTGTGTTAGAGGTTCTTGGTATCAGATTTTGGTATTAATAGACATGTGTGTGCCATGTGGATGTATCCATGGATATCTTATGGACTAGTGATTAGTTGATATGGGTATCAGTCTATAGGGAAAGGAATTAGTGAGTAAATTGCCAGATTAAGTATATGTTAGAGGATAAAGATGTCCAAGTGATGGGTTAGAAGGCTATGTTCTTTTCTTTCCTTCTATTTCTTTTTCGTCTATTTTATTGATTGATTAATTTCTTAGTACCGTAGCTTGTATCAATGATTTTCTTGCTAGAATGTAGTTAGTAGTACACCCTGACAGAGACTGCAATACCATGACAAAAGAGACCATAATCGTGCATATTTTCTCTAGATTGTATGTTGTATGACTGTAGGTAAGATTTTCTTAGACCTTGATTGTCGGGGGTTTGACCGTAGTAAAGATTAATGAAGAGGATATGACTTGACAAAGAGAGATAAGGTGCCTTAAATTTCGAGGATAAACATTAATTTAAATAAAGAGTTGAGAACTTGATATGGCAGAATTGACGATTTTGTTAAATCATTAATTTTTATGAAGATTATGATATGATTAAATTTGTCATTAAATTTTGAGAAATTTAAAAATATTATCATTATATTTATTTGACTGCAAGATATAAATTTAAAATTTTATATTTTGAATGTTGTATTTGAAGATTTCATAAGTATTACATTGTTTGAGTATTGTGTGGAAAAAGAAATCGAGGAATAAGATCACTAATGGATTAGGTTTGAATTCAAATTTTTGGGATGAGATTTTAAACTTTATAAATATGCATTGATTGAATTTAAATTAGAGGATTGGACATTAAATTATTTTTTTTGAGTATTTAGTTATTAACTTAAAATTTTGGAGGAGATTGTGATAAGAATGGAAGTTGATTTGAAGATTTTCAGAAATATAATATTTACAGAATTTTGAAAATTTTATGAAATAACAATATGGATTTACTTCATGATTATATGGTTTGATAAATTTAAATTTTGATGGTAAAATAATATAATAAATAAATACAACTATTGATGATCTTAAATTTTAAGGACGAAATTTTTCTAAGGAGGGTAGACTTGTCACTACCACATCCTAAAATAGGGGTAATTTTATCATTTTATATATTATAAGTATTGTAAGTATTTATTTATTTAATTTTTTTGTATGATGTGTGTGTGTGTGTGTGTGTGTGTGTGTGTGTGTGTGTATATATATATATATATGTGTGTGTGTGTGTGTGTGTGTGTGTGTGTGTATATGTGTGTGTGTGTGTGTGTGTGTGTGTGTGTGTGTGTGTGTGTGTGTGTGTGTATTATATATAGTGTTCTTTAATGCATTAGTTAGTAGACTAGACCTAGAAGCCTACTAGATGAACCCCTGACCGAAATATAGGATTATGGATTTTAATTGGTATTATTCAGGATTAAATGTTGAGGATTATAATATATTATTATGATTTTATTTAATTATTGTACCTTACCGTTGTTTCGATCTTTGGAGCGCTACACTAGCTTTTGCCTTCCAACAAATTTTACACCCTTGTCCTAGACGTGCCCGTCTTCTATTCTGACATTTGTGTAACTTATAAATATGCTCTCTTGTGCTTCATTTTAGTCGCACAATATTCGTTACGGATGTTTATTTTTAATTCCAAATAAATTTGACTTTGTATCTTTGTGCGTTCCAATCAAAATTGGAGACACAATCTTGACCCATTTTGTGCAACTCAAATTATAATAATATTCTATTCTGAGTCTTCTACATCCATGATACTTGTGTCCCACCTAATTTTAAACCTATGTACTTCCAATTAATTTTAGAACACCATTTACATTAATTTTAATTAAATTGGTGTAAGGATCCAACTTGACCCAAAACTAGATCCAACACCAAACCAAACCCCCATTCACAACCTCAAGACTCATACTAAATACCACACACCCTTTTTAGCCACTACATCACACAAAACATGGTATTTTCTCTCATTAAATCCTAATTCCTAATTTCTGTACAATTTTCTAATTGTTGAGGACTTCTATGCAAAAGTGCAATGAGGTGTCACCATCCTATTGGTCAAAGCCAATGAAGAACCAACCCCCTCCCTCATTGACCGGTCCAGCTCTCTCTCTCTCTCTCCCCTTTTTGTTTGTACACTTCCCTTCATGTTTAATCTTGGCCATCCATTCAAATGGAGCAACATCCTCACCATACACCCTCTCCTATATATATATGTAATTCCTCATCCTAACCCCTTTCCCAATGCCAACCCCATCCCAAGGCATACATGGCCGGCCCTAATCCCTAGGTTATCATCACCCTCTCCTCCCTCATGCAAACTACCATCTCTCCATTATTTTCATCACCCTCACCAAGCTATCAACCGAAACCTAACCCTAAACTATTTACCATCACCTTCACCATCACCCTCTCCATCTTCGGCCACCATTCTCGCCGAAGCATCCCCCAAACGGCCATCCACCACCGTGTACCATGACTCCTCATGCCTGAGCAGCTCGCTGTGCACCGTCTCCTTCATCATCACCATTAACCCCATCACCACCGCCA
Organism: Iris macrosiphon; assembly: GCA_036927795.1. Lineage (NCBI taxonomy): Eukaryota > Viridiplantae > Streptophyta > Magnoliopsida > Asparagales > Iridaceae > Iris > Iris macrosiphon. Next base: position 52,284,984 of record JAYESA010000013.1, on the reverse strand, counting down.
CCGACTTCCCCATTACGCTGACCTTCCCATCAACACCCCGACCTCCCACCCGCCGGAGTAGCCTCTCCGACCACCTCGCCATTGCCACACCATCACCCCGACTTCCCTTCACTGTAGTAGCCAACCTCCCTCCTCCAATCGACTCCTAACCGACTCAACCTCCCTTCATCCCTCCTTCCTTCGATCATCCGCGTTGTCTCCACCATCTCCTTCCATCTCCGGCTAAGCATCCCGACTTCATAGCAGCGACGATCATCATCATCATCATCACCATCATCATCACCTTCCCCAGGTCGACCCGTCTCACCTCGCCGAAGATGACCCGCAGTAGTCTCCCTTGACCTCGTGCACGTGCACGCTAACGCGCAAGTTCGACTTGCCTTCATTTATAATTATGTATATGTGCATGTGTGAATAGTGTTAAGGGTTAGCATGTTGCTTCATGACAGTTTAGTTGGTTGGTGTGATTGCAAGACCCATATCGGTGAACCTAATAGCTAGTATGTGTATATGCATGTGTGTATGATAATTAGGTTTAAATATATGAATACTTTATGGGGAATTGATTTCCAGTATTACACATGATGTATGACCCAAGGTATTAGTTGTGGGTATCCCATATATATATTTTCATGACATGTAAGTGAACTCACTGCCTTAGGTGTACCCTCACCTACTAGCTAGACCATGTGTTAGTGAGTTGACTGTCTGGTTATGCACAGCATTAAAGATATGACACCCGTGCAGTTAGACACATATTTGACCCTGCTAGTTGACCAGTGTTACCCCTAACCTAGTCTCTGAGTTCTGTGTATTTATGTTTTTATGTGTGTTAGTGTAATAACTGATGCTGTATTATTATTAAATAATGTCTATAGGACTGTTGGATTATTCAGACAAGACTTTAAAACAGGATATTGGTATTGCCAGCAGAGGACCACATGCGAGTACATTCTCTAAAAGTTTTTATTATGTTGATCATCTCTATGATTCTAGTTGAATAGCGTACATAATTCTGACACTATGGATACACGAGTTAGCATCATCGAGACCTGTCACGAGGAGTTATGATTGGAATCCATCGTGTTAGTTGGGGACGGGCAAATATTAGTAGATTATATGATCATACCCAACTCTACATGAATTATAGCTCACCCCACACCTCATGTCGGGTGCAGCCTGACCATTACATGCCTCATAGCCTGTTATGTATGATTAGCCTGACTATTGCTCGCATCATAGCTAACTGTATGGTTAGCCTGACCTTACATGAATTATAGCTAATCATATGTAACAAGCTTGATCAGTCCCAAGCCGATCACATGATAGACTGATGTTTACACACTTAGCTAGATAGTCTATACATGTATTTCTAGTTTATGGATCTAGCATTTCCCTATGTTCTAGTTATTGTTCTAGCATTCACTTATATTCCAGTTTATTATTCTAGAATGCACTTGTATTTCTATTCATTGCTAGTTATACCATTGATGATAATATGTTCTCCAGTATTCCTTATTCCAGTATTTCATTATTTGCAATATTCTTATTTCCAGTATTATATCCATCTTTTATTTCTTTATACTGTATTATAGTTTTTGTAAATATACATGGAACTGCTGTTAGTGCTTATACTTTGCTCCATCCTGACTGGACAGCGTTCTATCGCCGATGCTGCAACATAGGCTGGACGTACCCATGTACTCGTGTCCCTATATCGGGTGTGGGTCGTGACAAGGATTGCCTATGTCACGCCCCAGTCCCAAAATATGTAGGACCAAGAATACGTGACACGCCAGCTACGGATTCGACCAGACTCTAGTCTGACTCGAATGCGTATAAGCTGTATAATATAAAGGACACTATCTAGATATCCCATAAATATAAACCGCTATATCTCAATCCACAATGTACAGCAGTATACAAGAAAGAGCTATATGTGCTAAAGTCGGCCGCCCAATAACACACCAACTCGAATAGACTCGAGAAGAAATATAAGTCTATAAAAACTAGGCTACAATAGCAGATGAATAATTAATATGAACAAAGTAACCACAATGCCGGAAGAAATGATATGAGTACCTGGTACAATGCCCATAAGACATGCCACTCCATCAGCAACTCCAAATGCTTCGTAATCGTCTATGCTGCAAAACTGGCAGGGAACCAGGTCCTCAGAGGGACGTAACAAGGTACAAAAATACAGCATGCCAATGTACAACAGAAAGTATAAGTGCGACGATGGTGTAGTCTAGCATAACCAACTAAGTGAGACACGATTTGAAGACAATGTTTGACGCGTGGACTGTCCAAAATAAAATCGTAGAGCCGGACACGGAGACACACGGGACGTACCGCAGCTCCGGGCAAAGAGTCATACGGGTGATACAACTACACCAGATACATGATTACTACAGAAATAATACATATATATATAAGTACGTGCAGAGGAGCCCAAACGTCTAGTAATTGTCTTCCCCATCTCAAGCGGTCAACGATTGTGCGTTGAACCTGAACCTCTATCTAACAGTCTCATCACATAGAAATAACTCAACAGTCATGACCCTAAGGTCGTCCCAGTCTTCGGTCATGATGTCAGTATCAGGATACAGGAAATCTATCACGATAACAGTATAAGAATGTGTCCTGGGTGACAATATACTCAGGTTTGTACATCGAGGTGTTATGAATATCTAGCATTCGTTACAAAATGTTACGACGAACATCTGCACCCGGTTGTGATCCGGACGCGAAGTATCGATCGTAAACAATACGCGCACATTGAACATAATGAAACAATAAATATCTGAAATCTGAAATACAGGGTGGCAAGGTACACTTTCCTGCGTCCGGCTGCTGATGACGGAGATCCGGTACCACGTCCAACTCCTCTGATCCCGTAGTACCAAGAGATGAGATACAAACTCAATCAATAACTATCACGCGACAAACAGGGATGTGACACACGTCTATACATATGTTCAACCCTCTGTTACAACTCACACAGACACTAAGCTAGAGGGTTGACCAAGGAATTTTATATCTAATACAATTAATCACCTGTACAATATCATCAAATAAATCCTCAATCTTACTATATTCATCACGAGGTTCAGCATTCAACCCATGATCCAATTCTCAGTTTCACCCCGGGTCTTCATAGACGTTAACATGCATATTCAGATATCATCCTCGAATAAATTAATATTAAATATCTAAACCCTCGAATATATATACAATCACTGTTATTTCATAAAAATTTCTCCTCGATTATACTCATTATTATTATTTACTCTTAATAATTTATCAACCTTTAGGTATCGCGTCATATACTCAATCAATCGAGCATATTTCATATGACATTATGTATAAGGCCCTAAAAATCTCCCATGGCATTTGACCTCTTCCTCTTTATATATCACATTTCCAACATCAATGTATATTAATGCATAACCTAAATCAATGAATATTTAAAGCATTCATAACCCTAAAATTAAACATATACAATCCTAAAACTCCCATGCAAATCTTTTAATTCTATTTCAATTACTTATGTAAGCACAAACCCTAAACCTACATTAAACCCTAATCACCCATCCTTAACACAAGATCAAACACTACACTACACTTACACTTACACAAACATAAACCCTAACTAAAACACAACACAATATATATAAATATAGAGAGGGGGGAGTGGTATACCTCGACGGCAAGGTGGTTGCTGGAGGCGGTGTTGGATCGGTGTGTGGTGGTCGAGAGGGTGGAGCGTGGCCGGAGGAGTTATGCAGTCGGCCTGGAATTGAGGGCCTGGCCGGACTGGAGATTGAAGAAGAAGTGGTCGAGGGTGGTGGTGGAGTGTACAGCAGGTCGGAGCTCGCCGGATTGGAGGAACGAGGATGCCGTAGGGTGGTGGTGCAGCTCATGGGATGGTAGTAACGAAGCTGGAGGTTGGTGATAATGGCTGCGCTGGTGGCGGTTGAACGGGCAGCAGGTCAGGCAAGTCGCGATAAAGTCGGGAAAGATAAAGGCTCTAGCAATGGCGGAGGCGGCGGTTCTGGACAGCAGGGATAGCAGTCGAGGGTGGTGCAGGAAGAAGCTTATGGCATTGAAGTCGGGGAAGTTGAAGGCTCCGGCAATGGCGGAGGCGGCGACCTTGATGGGCCACTCGATGGCCTGGCTGTACTGGTCGTAGCCGAGGCGGTCCTGGAGGATCAGCTGGCCGAAGGATATCTCGGTCGCCGGAGTAGAGACGTTGTTTGGTAGGGTCAGCGGGTAGAGGAGCGTGGTGGTGGAGGAAGTGCTGGAGGTAAAGATTGTCGTGGTAGAGGTAGCTGCTTGGCCGGAGTAGCCGACAGCGGATGGAGATGATGGTTGAGGGAGGCCGGAGCAATGTTGGAGGATGGTGATGGTGATGGCGGTGGTGGCATTGGTGTGTGGAGGTAGTCGTGAATCTGGAGGTGATGGCGGGTGCGGCGGTGGCTTGACAGTAAAGTCGACGGGAATGACTGGCCGCCGGAGCTCGTGTCACTGTCAAAGCTGCGGGGAAAAAACATGGTTAGTGGCAGCGGCTCGAGGGCGGTTCAGCTGGTGGCGTACGGTGGTGGAACGGGGGTGTACAGGTAGCAGCACCAGTGGTCGAGGCCGGAGAAGACGATGGTGGTAGTACGGCGGTAAAGTACAGTGGCTGGGCAGCAGCCGGAGAGGTTGTAGGCTGGCCAGAGGATGTTCTTCTAGGAAGAAGGAGAAGAAAGAAAGAAGGAGAAGATGAAAGAAAGAAGAAGAAGAAGAAGAAGAAGAAGAAGAAGAAAGGAAAAAGAATTCAATTTTTGCATGGAGATGAGGGAGGAAAGAGAAAGGGGGTGAGGTTTTCAAGGCTCCTTGGAATTAGGGCCTGCATTGGGAAGAGGGGAGAAAGAGACATCTTATAGGGGATGGTGAGTGGGAGTGTATGGTGATGATGAGCCACATTTTGAATGGGTAGCCAGGATTCGACATGAGGAAGTCATTCATACAAGGTGAGGGTTGGGTTGACTAGTCAAATATTAGGGCTTCTCCATTTGGTTTGAACCAATAGGGTGTTGACTCCTAATGCAACATTTACAAATAAGCCCCTTAAATTTAGGAAATTGCACAAACACATAAAATGATAGAAAAATGGTGGGGGAATTGGTGTTTGATGTTTTGTAGGGTGAGGGGGTATTATGTGTTTGGCATGGGCTTAATTATATGGGCATTGGAAATAAGTTGGGATTAAAATGGGTTAGTCAAAGTTGGTATCCCCAATTTAATTAGAATAAATTATGTCCCGTGCATTTTAATTAAATGGGGGCACCTGGGGTCTCAATTTGGGAGTGACTCAAAGGACAAGAATGGTGTAGACTTGGAGTCTGTCTTCGACCCTTTAGTTGGTCCGGCTCAATGGGTTAAGTTGGTATCTCAAAATTGATGGTAACGACACAGGTGTCCGACACAAAATTAAATATGGGATATGGATACGAAAAATTATGCAATTAAATTTAGGGCACAATGGATTTGATTTTGACTGACGGAAAAGTCCAGCACCTAAATTGGTGGGTCAAGTCAAAAGTACAACAGTCTGTTGGAAATTATGGGCTGATGTTGGGATCCGAATAATTCAACAACGATAGGACGCACCAAGGGTTTAATTACAATAATCAGACATCTGCACCCTTACTCTAAACCTCAATCATCTGCTGCTAAAACAAAATTTTCCAACCCATACCAGACTATCTATAGAAATATTTGAGGGTGGTTTACATCCTTCCCAACTTAGAAAAATTTTGTCCCCAAAATTAAAAGTAAAGCACGATAATAGCTAAGAGAATTTTAAAAGCAACTAGTAATCAATTGCGGTACGTAAATTCGTACCTTGCTCCTCAAATAAATACGGGAAACCCTGTCGAATGGAATCCTTGTGCTCCCAGGTAGACTCGCCTGGCAAATGATGCTTCCATGCAACTCTGACCAGTCGAATAGTCTGCCCTCTCAAAGTCTTCTCACTGTGATCGAGGATCTCAACTAACTGCTCTACGTAAGATAAACTGGGCCCGACTGTAATCTCCGAATGATCAAGCACGTGGCTAGGGTCTGCCACATATCTCCTTAACTGCGATACGTGAAATACGTCATGCACTCCTTCTAATGATGGAGGCAATGTAAGACGGTAAGCCACTTTGCCAACTCGTTCTAAGATGTCAAAATGTCCGATGTACCTCGGACTCAGCTTGCCTCTGTCTCCGAATCTGATGGTACCACGAGTAGGTGATATATTCAAAAATACATGGTCACCTTCCTTGAACTCCAAAGGTTTGCGGTACGTATCTGCCCAATGTTTCTGTCTGTCCTGTGTTGCACGTAGGTGGATCTGAATCTGCTTGACTTTCTCCACTGTCTATGTCACTAACTCTGGACTAAGTATCTGACGCTCTCCCACGTCACTCTAACATACTGGTGACTTATACTTCCTGCCGTACAGTGCCTCATAAGGTGCCATATGTATGCTAGCCTGGTAGCTGTTATTGTAGGAGAATTCCACCAAGTGTAGATGGTCCTCCCAAGATCCTCCAAAATCAATCATGCACGCTCTCAATATATCCTCTAATATCTGTATCGCGCGCTCTGACTGACCATCAGTCTATGGATGATATGCAGTGCTGAACTTGAGACGAGTTCCTAGACTCTCATGCATACTCTGCCAAAATATGATGTGAATCTGGAACCACAATCTGATACAATGCTGACAGGCACTCCATATAGTCATACTATCTGTCTTATATACATGTCAGCTAATATCTCCGTGGACTGCCCAACTCTGAAGGGCAAGAAATGTGCAGACTTGGTGAGTCTGTCTACGACAACCCAAGCTGCATCCTTTCCGCTAGGGCTCCACGGGAATCCCGTGATGAAGTCCATGGTAATGTGTTCCCACTTCCACTCAAGAATGGAAAGCGGCTGCAATAGTCCTACAGTCCTCTGATGTTCAGCCTTGACTTGCTGACAAACTAAATATCTCACCATGAATCTTGCAATCTCTCTCTTCATCCCATGCCACCCGTAATATTATCTCAAATCTCGGTACATCTTCGTACCTCCGGGATGAATAGAATAAATTGAGCTATGAGCCCCGGTCATCAACTCCTGGCGTAGCTCGCCCCTCGAAACGTATAGGCAATCTCCATACCTCAATGTTCCGTCTTCATGAATCCTGAGTCCCGTCTGTATGTCGGCCTTTGTCTGCTCTCACAATCGTCGAAATCTCGCGTCCGTAGGCAGGGCTGCCTTGATCCTCTCAATTAATGTAGACTGAACCTCGTGACTGGCCATCTGTCCATCCATGCCTGGCAATACAATCTCTATCCCAAGCTCCTGGAGATCCTCTTGCAATTGCCACTGAGTCGTCAAAAAGTAAGCCATGGGCTTCCTACTTAAGGCATCTGCTACTACATTTGCCTTGCCAGGGTGGTACTGTAACTCGTTATTATAATCTGTCATAAATTTTAACCAGCGCCTCTGTCCCATGTTGAGCTCCTTCTGCGTGTAGACATACTTTAGACTTTTGTGATCTGTATAAATCTCAACACACTCTCCATAAAGGTAGTATCGCCATAGCTTTAGTACAATTATCACTGCAGCTAGCTCTAGATCGTGCGTCTGATAGTTCTTCTCATGAACCCTTAGTTGTCCTGATGCGTAGACTATCTATTCTATCTAAACTTAACTCATATTTGCTGATCTTGGCATACAGTATCTCATGTCTCAGCGTCTCTAATATAATCCTGAGATGTCTCTCGTGCTTCTCCTGGTTCTCGGAATATACCAAGACGTCGATGAACACCACCATGAACTTATCTAAGTACTGGTGGGAAACATTGTTCATCAAGTTCATAAATACTGCTGGCATTTTGGTTAAACCAAACGGCATGACTAAAAACTTTTAGTGTCCATACTTCGTCCGAAAAGCCATTTTCGGAATGTCCTCTCTCCGTACCTTGATCTAATGATAGCCTAATCTGAGATCGATCTTCGAAAATACAGATGCGCCGCTAAGTTAATCAAATAAATCAAAAATGCATGGCATAGGATACTTGTTCTTTATCGTTACAGCCCTTAATGCCCTGTTTTGCTGATCCATAACAAAAATTGATTATAACCTTATGACAGTATATGGATACTCATCAGGAAGCACTATTGTAAACATAGAGGACTCCTTCTTTCTTCATTTTTGTATAATAGCTTGTCGTAAGTCAAAAGAAGGAATAGAAGGGAAAGGCAGACTCTGCCTTATTATATTAGCTACTGTCAACTTGGAACCTAAGTTCTTGGTGCCATGCATATACAATAAGGCACTGAGTTGATCAGCAGTCCTCTGTGACGTATACTGGGGTGCTGGAGTGGAAGAAGAAGCGTTCTGCCTTTGTGTACACAACTTTGCACGTAGGTCTGGAGTCTTGTGCGCGTGGTGCGCAGCTTCAAGATGGAAGACACAAAATCTCCAATTTACAGTTCGTGCAATTTGAACACGTGGGAGAGGAGCCTTCACCGACTTCCATTTTATGTGCCGATAGAAGTCAAGATACGGTAGTTAATTTGTGCGCCCAAAGCAGTCAGGACGTGACAGTTTAGTGTCATCACGAGTGCATATATTTATATTTGGCCCAAGTTGGCAACAACAACATCCTTGCCTTGCACGTCATGCTGAACATGTGAAGGCTCGACAACTTGGGATTGAACAACCCCCTTGGCATCGTAGTAAAATCCTCTGCCAAGAAAAGATTGGTTCACCCCTCACTTGTTATTGTGAGAGATTTGCGGTTTGTTCCTCTTGGTTGGCATAACAGCGTGTCCAAGAGGGGTATCCACCAAGTCACAGACTGGGGACAGAGTAACTGAGTCGACGAGGGGGTCCTTGTCAACAGTGGTCAACACATATTTTTCCTTGTTGCTAGCTACTTCAGGAGTAGAAGAGTGAGACTTGGGGACCCACATCTTGCAAATCCTCCTTGTCTTAGGTACGGATGAGGGGCTTGTGCTACCCCCAACGTTAAGCATCTCTTTATAGGCTTGTTGGTCAAACTTTACGACCAAAGTTTTCTGCGTTGAGCTCACCAACGCGGTGTCTCATTGAGCTATCTCCTTCTCATCATAGGAGAAGGTCATCCACAACAGAGTCATCATTTTGTTTGCCATGAACAAAAGTTTATAAGAAAATTTGTATTACAAACTATTAAAAGAAAAGAGTACAAAAGATCTTGTTCTTCTAATCTAATCTATGGTCGATTACTTTACTAATTTGACTACTCGACACAAGAAAATATGCTAGAATACTTGGACGATTTAGAGAGTATGGCAATGCGAGAGCTTGGCTATAATAGCACAAAAAGCTTCTATTCTTCTTACCATCTGTCCGTCTAGGCCACTGCCCCTGATGGATATGCTGATCCACATATTGAGAGTATTTTATGTTAAAAATGGTTACCTGTATACACGCGTACGTACGAGCAATATATACTGTATTTGTTGTTACACGCGTATATTTTGAAGGCATGCAGCCCACATTCTGGATAATAAGTGCATAAATTACTGATGACTTGACAAGTGACTCCCTATGCGAGGAAGGATCAGGTCATAGAGGCAGTTATCTGTATACGACCCACAAGGAACACGGCATGAAGGACACATCATCATAGTCGTTCATTGGTAATTGTTGGTATATTTTGAAAGAGAGAGCCATGTTGGCATACTTTGGAGGAGATAACCATGCTAGCGTACTTTGTTGAAGATTTATATTCATTAGCACACTGACATATTCCGACTGTAGAATGATTATTGGTGTACTCAGCGAGAGATAACATCAATGACGTACCCTTGCTAAGTTGAACCGCCAATACTGGCATACTCGATGAAAGGCAACTTCATTGGCATACCGCTAAAGTATCAATTAATGTTAGCATATTCAGGAAGAGGTAGCATCAACGACGTACTCTATCTGAAGTAGCATTATTGGCATACTATAGCATAGTAGCAATAGTGGCGTACTCAAACTGAAATAACAAGCTTTGGTTGCTAAACGATAACCTGGGTCTATGTGCCAATGATCTTCTGCATTAATAACCAGATCTCCCCAACTGCTGTGTCAGAGGTGTCAGCTTTTAACGTGGCTATGTTGGCGTACTGAAAAGAAGTAACAACTTTGGCGTATAATCCTGACGTACTAAAGTAAAGCAGAAACCCTTGCATACTTGGAAGGAGTAACTTCCCTTGGCGTACTAGGAAGGAATAACATCCCTTGGCGTAGTATCGGCGAAGTACAACATCCATTGATCGCTAAACGACAACCTAGGTCCTTGTGCCCGGAGATCCTCTGCATTTAATGACTTGATCTCTTCGACTACTATGTCAGCCTGTCAGGTTTATTATATTTATAGCTTGGGAGGAAACCACGATCATTGTATGCCACCGAGAGAAACCATAGAGGGTACGCCACTGATACAAAGCATACAGAGTACGCCACTACTTTATCGTTTGGATCTTGAGGGGTAGTACGCCACAGTTTCACTGAACTAGGATGTGAAAAAGTACGCTATTGCTCCATTAATCTCCTTTGGAGGCATACTTTTTATGTTTCTACACTAAACTCAAAAATATAAAAGATTGAATAAAAGCAGAACACATAGCTATAGAACAAATAAGCTGGTAAGTGACAAGGAAACTACTCAAAATTGGAGCCACAACACTTAAGCTAAACATTGACTGGGGTTGCAGATCTTTTTTCGAGCAAAACTTAGTCCCTGGCCACTCATCGATGCATAGAACAAAGCGCAAGCATATAAGTAACTCACAACCAAAAGTGCACAACCAATCAATCCCTATGGTTTGATACAAATTAACTAGCTAGGATTATCACAAGTCCTAGTTACTAACATATGCAATTTGAGGAACTTCGCTACCACCTACGCTGCAGACACTCGTGTGGCCATAGGGGTAACGACTTGTAAAAGTAAAATAACATATTACAAACAGCCAAGAAAAATAACGTATGGAATAGAATAGAAACAGAAAAATATCTTCCTACTGAAGAACATCTTAAAACATAAAGCTTGTCTCATCACTCTGCTTCAACAGGGGCTAGCTAGAAACATATGAAACTTATAACTGACTGTGCCATAACCCGACATGATTTGTGACTCAAAATATAAATGCTCAATAGTGCCATCGGCACTCTAGCTATATTGGTCAGGGACCTATGCTAATTGAGGTTGCACCTGCCACTGTAGGGGCCCATAGCAACATAAGTCACTGGTAGTGCTAATTTTCTCCCCTTCCAATGACCTTCGTGAGTTTACTAGTCAATTATCTTATTAATTCATTTTTAATTCTCAAGACGTGGACACTCGAGAATTGTCCTAGAATGATGAGCTATGGATATGAGTAATTCGTGAGTTATAACTAGCGAATATTCTTATAGATCATAATACGCAATAAATTGGACACTACTCACACTCGAGGCAATAGATTAAACACACAAAAAATATTTCATGGTGTCTAGAAGAACTTGGACTCGTGTCAAGTATATAAAGAATACAATCTTACTATACTATACTAAATCACTATAATATGAAAAAGAATCAAAAAGTCAAAGTGAGCAACAAAAACGGACATAAACGGGCTAAAACAGACAATTTCAAACAAAAATAGTCAAAATCGGCATACCGACGGTATACTAGCTAAAAGACAGAGAGTACATATATATAAAAATTGGCATACCTTCGGTATACTGTAGTATACAATTGGTATACTGATCCGGGACAACAACAAAAGTCTAGGATTTTGGCAAAACTTATTCGGCCGTAAAAATCTCATTTTAACTCGAAATTCAGATTTTTAAAAGGTCAAAATTGAATAAAATTGATTTTCCAACAACATAGGCATTAGTTTTTACAGATTATAAGTTTTGAAGATGAAAACCATAAAACTCTATGAAAATAGGTTTTTGGGAGCTGAAACTCAAAACCACACATGCCATATACTAAAGATGTTAAAAATTTAGACGAGCATATTATAGAACAATAAAAATATAATTTCTAAAAAAATAAAAATAAAGCATGGTCATAACAATTTTGAACAAGATGTATTTGCCTAAATTCGAGTTCCCAGCCTAACCTTCTACTCCACCACCAAGAGGGGTTTAGAAACCACACTCTTAAGCCTCAAGACCAAGCTTCATGCTCCCAAAGAAAATGGAGAGAAAATGAAGAGAGAGGAGAAAGAAAGAAAAGATAGAGGAGAGCGAAAATCAAAGGGTATATATAGAAGTCGGAAATTAATCGTGACCGTTGGATCTGCACATCAGCAATCCATGTCAAGATCTAAATCAATCTTGTCCACTCAAAAGAAAACCAAAAAATATTGGATGATAGAGTAAATTAGAACCAAGAAACCAATGGATAATAGAATGCATCGCCATTATTCACAAAAATATCAAAATATTATTCACCAAAATATCCAAATACTATTCATGAAAATATAAAAAATAAAAATATCTCAAACAGTATACCATCGGTACACACCAGTACACTGTCAGTATGCAGGTTAAAAACACAGCAGGTTTTGAATGTCGTGAATGGTCCAAGATCGGTATACAGGCGGTATGTCGTCTAGGAGGCAAAATTCTCTAATTCGGGAAAATCAGAGTATCCATCCTATATACGAGTATTGGCACGGATTTATGGCAATACCAATAGGTATTCTACTAGTCTAGGGTAGTCTCAGACTCTCACATAATAAAATAGGGTCATACATACAGGAATATAATAAAGGAAACACGAAATATATCATATATAATATCATTTTACGAGATTTTTTTTCTAAATACCCAAAAATCAGAAATACGAAAATTGGGAACGAATGTGATAGCTCAACAAAGAATTCTATTACAACACTTATAATTACACAAAGAATTCTAACTATCAATTAAGATTTTGGAGAGTGTACCGGTGGAGAACTATATCTTCACGTGATCGCTCTGCTCTATTGTCTATTCGAAGTAAGGATGAGAAACAAACTCTGGCTTACAACATTGTGGAGGGCAGAAGTCAGCAACAAGACATCTCTAATGCTCAAGAAAAGATGCTTTTGATGCCTTGACGACACAAAATATCGAGGTATTTATAGCCAATTCATACTATAATGACTGATTGTTGATTTTCATGCACAAAAATGAGCAAACTGCAATGTTTTACTCATTTTCGCACAGGAGCACTGGGCGCAAAAATCATAATGCTATTACTAAGCATAATTTTTGGAAATAAATTTACTTAAACGTGCACACAAATCATTGTTTGCATGCTATATGGCATCGATTAAGCAGAATATAATTAACCCTCATGATTAAGATGACACAATCATGATTGACCCTTCAAATTTTTAACGCATCCCATTAAAAGCAATACACGCTTCAGGATTCGAAGCATCGAACATTATTTTCTGTCATTAATGAGGGAAAAAGAAGTAGTGTCTCAACACAGAGCTTTAAGTGGGGCAACTGCTCAGCATCCATTATTTAAATGGAGAAAACTTTCAGCATAGAAGATTGTTGTGCTTAAACATAACAATTTCAAGCATCCAAGGCCTGACACGTTGGCACTTGCTGCAATGCATGACTTCCACATAGAGGGTCTTCTTTGTGAAACATATAATGTGGATGTGTCTTTGTCTTAAACGTCATAGCTTTTAAGCTTAGAGCATTATTGTGCTTAAATGATGACAAACTTAACCCCTTTGCTAAATAGTTGACACTGCAACTATCTATGTCTACCACGTGGAAAGTCTTCTCAGTTTCGAGCTTGATAGTTGAGAAACCCTTAAGCGTAGGTAACTACTCTCATTTATGCGAGAAAACATCCCGCGCATAAATGTTATATGGAAGCCAATTTGCACTCTTATGCACTTACGAACGGCTTCTAATTTTAGTATTATTTTATGCTTCTATAACCTCTCAGTCCCTTAACTTGGAATACGTGGAAGAATTAGAAAGTATCAATTCCAAATTAGACGATCTTGATCTACCAATTTATTCCCTCTTCTTATAAAGAAAAGTTTTTTTTGCATCGAAAGAATAAAGAATATTTTTTTTCTAAAAAAATAAATGTAACATAATTTTTAAGAAATCACTCTTTTTTTCTTTTTCTTCAACGTGATTATCGTCCGCATTGAAACTAGTACGCATGGGTTGGAAGGCGGTGGGGGTCGTAAACTCATTATTTAGGGAATTTTAAGGGTTTAGGAGATTTATATATATGGCCTCTATAACAATAAATGGTTTAAATGGACTTTGGATCCAACAAACTAATCCGATATCAAAATTTTGGGTCCGATTCGGATCTGGTTAGCTGACTCGGCTCTCTCTTTCTCTCTTCTGCCTAGGGCAGAGCATTCAGTCAGTTCATTTAGAACCGAATCGATATTTTATAAAAGTGAATGGTTTCATTCTCAGACCGAACAGAACCGTTTGTAATAGAAATCGAACTAGACCGAACCAAACCAAAATAAACAGTTCGGTTTATTCATTTTTCAGATTAGTAGACTTAATAAAAGTGATTGTTCAAGTCAACTAAGAAAGAAAAGAAAAAAATAGTCAAAAAACCATTCGAGAGAAGGAGTCCCTTACCAACTACCGTAAAGCCAAGCTCTAATTTGATCCTCCAAATTAGATCAGCATCAAGAAAATAATAATTTTTTGAAAGGGAATGAGAGAAAATGTGATATTCTTTTGATAACTACAAGTTACTAACCACGCTCCTAAGGTATCGTCCTCTAAATTAGATTGCCAACTTCATATTTGTTGGCTTCTTACCGAGTACCAACGAAGATGTTGAAGATTCATTTGAAGCCAATAATTGGTGTCTTCTTTCTCTAAAGATGCATTAAGAAAATAATACAGGTTAAAACTGATTGGTTGAAGGTAATTGATTTAGAAAGCACAACATTTTCATATATATGGAAGAAATTGACTTTGGTGCTCTTCTGACACATATGATGGTTTCACAGGTGGCACACCACTAGAGCACCACCGTCCGGGACCACTTTTTGGAGCTCCTCATTCGGTGGTGCACCACCAGAGAAGTCACCACACATATCGGATCTTTCGCTGTCACTCTATATTTTCGATATACGTAGTTGGAACGTATTTTATTTTAGCATTGTTGCATGTGCATGGAAACTAGACTCATTCTTTGGTTTAACCTGATTTATGGTTTATTTTATGGGTTGGTTCAAGTCATAAGAACCCTTGGTTCAACCCTCAACCCTACCATATATAACCCAATATTTCTCTCTCTCTCTCTCTCTCTCTCTCTCTCTCTCTCTTCACTTATTTATTTCTCACCCTCTCTTTAGTTTCTCTCCCCATTTCCATAGGCAAGTATACCTTGCATGAGAAATAGAGAAATCCTCCATATTATTGTTCTATTATGTTTGTTATGTGTTTCTAAGCACTTTTAGTACTTAAAATTTTCTATTTTTGATGGATGGATTAGTGTAGATCTATATTTCTAACTTAGTATTTTCATGGGTTTTATGAGTTTTTTTTGGTTTTGATCTATTAAATGTCTTTTAGAAAACTAGTTTTTGCTACATGATAGAGATTTTAATTGAGAGCATTTTGGCATTTGGTTCACCCGATTAGGACTTAAAATTAGGATTTTATGGACAAAATAAAATTTCAGTTTTTCGAGCTTTTTTGCCATGGCTGAACCTGCTGTTGGAGAAGACGGAGTTTCCATGAGGCCAGTGAGCTATGCGGCTGAGAGTGTTATATGGCCCAAGAGGGTTATGCGGCCTGAAACTCTTGCTGCATACTGACAGCATGCGTCCATCTTGTTGGACGCATGACTGCTGATTTACACAAGTGTCCTTGAACACCTTGTACTTTCACTCGCTGAACAAATAAGAAATTCGCAAAGTCCAAGAGACAACTCATGCGACACCGACACTCATGCAGCCTGGAGAGCATGCGGCCACTATTTTTCTTAGACGCATGGCTCTGAAACGTTGGCACTAATTTTCTTCGGTTTTGTCTTTTCTCTCAGACAAACTTTATTGCATTGTCACATCAGTCACTTTATGTCACATCATTGACACTTCATTCATTGTCCGTTACTTCAACACTTGTCCCAATGAGTAGATCTTGTAAACAGCCTAATTTTTAGAATTTAATTTAATTTTTTAATTAATTATTATTGTAGAATATTTTTATTATTTTTAGTTAATTATAATAAATGTTCTTTCATGGATTTATATTTTTGTGTATTAAATTAATTATTAAAATTGTGTAAAAATTATATTTTTGGGTGTATAATTAATAATAGATTATAGTGTAATTTTTCTAAAATTTATTGGGCTCAAAAACTATTTTTTTATAACCTATATTTAATACACTAACCTAAACCGAACCAACCCAACCCAACCCAGACCAAACTAAACCAATCAGATTTGGACCCAAACCTAAACCGCATCCAAACCCGTTAACCCGACCCGCATCCCTTATTGTAACAATAAACTTCTCCCTTCCCCTCCCCAAAACCGACGCCAACCCTCTCCCTTCAGCTCCCCATAATGCCCACCTCGACACCCTATAAAACCTCCATCCTAGCCGAACCTCACCACCATCATCTCCTCTTCCATCATAACCAACCTCAGCCTACGACGACCGCCGGACCGTCGCCGACGATCGCCGCAAGACGGGCCGCCCAATTCTGAGCAAACAGCAGTAGTAAGGTACTCAACTTTCCACCCTCGTATCTCTCTGCACAATAATCCAAATGTCAATCTGTAAAATCCTGTGCGAAGACCACATGGCCCTCTTGAACCCTGTAGAATTAGTTTATGATATCGTGTCCTATGTTGGTCGCAATTTGTGACACAAAACAGGAAAAATGACCCAATTTGTAGTTCAGAAAACTGTCCCAAACACCCATGTTCATGACTGTTTTTCTTCCAACCTAGTTAATATTTTTAAATTCCACTTAAATAGTAATTTAGACAACATAACCAAGATTTAATCCCTTTAATTAGTTTATTTTAATTTGTTGTATGTTGTGATTTATTCGTGGTTGAAGTTGACCAAAAACTTGATTTTCTAAACCCTTTTTTTTTCAAAATAGGGTGCATCCCACTAAACGAGGCAACTTTGTCGTGTACAAATTGTATTGAAAGGCGTGTATCATTAATACGGATATGTAAAATTTTGTAGAAGTTGATTTAGATGTACGTGCACACCAGAATCAACGTGTATCCGTCGAAAAGTCCCGTATCGGCCTATTCTAACACTCATCATAATTTCGTGTGTGCTTGTCATTTCGTAACGAAACTTACGCCATTGGATTCGTAGATTTACGCTGGTTCTGTGACCCAAGTTTGGTTCGATTCTGAGAACGTTGACAAAACTATTTTATGGGCCCCACGGTTCCACTTGACGGACGATTTCGTGACCGGCTCATCAAAATACAGTTCTGGATATTCTGTTGGGTTTGTATCATTATTCTAGACTTGTAGACACTAAGTTTGACGAATTTGGAAAACTTTATCTTTGGCATATTTTTCGGTGCGAAGTAGGCCACATGTGGACCCCGCTTTGACCAGAAACTGTCAATTCTGTCCCTGTATCCAAATTGGACTTATGGGTAGTCAATTCTAGCTATTTCATATATTCTGAGAGAGATGGTAATGTTTGTTTCAGCATCTGGAGGAGTACCTGGAGATTCCACTTATATCGGAGCAACTGTCAGAGCTTAAAACCTAGGCAAGTATACCTTGCCAACTTGCAGTAGATCATGTGACTTTATTATTTGAGTTCTTTATATATATATATACATACATATATATATATATATATATATATATATATATATATATATATATATATATATATATATATATAACCTAGGACCGCGAGACGTTGCTTAACGTCCGAACAAGATTCGGGTGTCGACGCCGTACGTGGAGTCGAGTAACGTCACTTAGAGAGTTGATTCCACGATCCTATATTTTTTGTGCTTGCTTTATCAAGCACGTTATACCATAGGATACTTGACACTATTCATGTGACAGAATCTTTTTTGAGTTATTCATGGTGATTTTGTATAGGTTTACATGATTTATGACATAAGACTTGCATACATAGATATCATTATGACTCGTTGTACTAGCTAGAGGTCATGATCTTGCGTGTTATGGATATGAGACGTGAGGTTACATTTGGTAGGAAGAGTCTCATAATACTACAGGCTATATATATATATATATATATATATATACTACATTACTAGTGGTGCCTTAGATACTGTCTTTGGCACATTCAGTGGTCCTTCGAGATATTACATGCTGCTATGGGTTTCCCCGACACAGAGCCTATAGTAGTCTCAGCATGAGTATGAGTAATGCTCTCATTTATATTACACATAGCTGGTTACATAGCTTGTCCTGAGGATTTGTTTTACTTACTACATTTTATTTGGCTTGAGTGTTTATTGTACCTTGCTATGTCCCCTAAGGACCTGGATCCGGATTATGTCCCCAGGTACAGTAGAGGAGGATTACCCCGAGGTTTACGGGACAGGAGCTGACGCTGGAGCAGTATTGGCATTAGAGGATCAAGTTGTACCAGAGAATTTTTCCTGAGTATTCTGTTAGATCTCAGTTATTTGTGCTTCCAGTTATTTCATATCTTGACTCTTGAATTTATTATCTTATTTTATCGGGTTGTTCCCGAGACACTTTTTATTTGGACTTGTTGATGGACTATATTTTTTTTATCTATTATCTTGACTGGTCTATCATATTGACTTGTGTTTACTTTCTATGGATGAGATTAGAATTATACTGAGATAGATGGTGTAGACTTGCATTTATCTTTATTACAGCTTAAGTGCACTCTAACGGGTCCATTAAATTGGGTTTGTCCATTGGAGTTATACTGTTGGCCATTGTCACGCGACTAGTCCCTCGGTATTTTGGGACTGGGGCGTGACATGGTTTTGTGGTTGCCTATGCAGGTCTACGACTATATTTCTTTGGTTTCAACTATGGAACCGAGCAAGCCTGCAATTAGGATATGATGAATAATAGGATCTCATCCACTTGATTGATTCGTTCTTGACCTCTATATCGACTTCAAAATAATTTCTTGACTTGCATCCTGTCTTGATTCCTCTGTGTGCCTCTTATAGTTTACTTTGTATACAGAGTAATAGATCCATGAGCCAGTAACGAGACTCCCGTGGGTACACCACAAGGTGATGTGGTCACCTATGACGATGGGGTGACACCATTGGGTGGAGATCCATCCACTCAACAAAGCAATCAAGCAGATCATCACGCCTCGAGGTTCCAACGAGACGACATTCTACTACCGCCGTAGTTTACTCCACCGATGCTTGTTTTTCTACCAGGACAACCTATGGATGGTCAGCAGATGTTCCAAATATTCTACGCAATTATGCAAGCTCAACAGCAGATTCATCAAGAGGCTCAACGTCACAAGACAGAGAACCTGAGAAACAGTATAGTGACCGCACTGGAGTAGGAGAAACCACAAGCTAGACGGCCATCGACGGGATCTATCACTAAATTCCGCCAGCTGAAGCTTCATACCTTCTCAGACAAGGAGGAGCCCACTGAAGTGCATGAGTGGCTCACAAACACTTAACACCAGTTGGAAGCAGCTGAGCTTCCGAGGGAGCGTTAGATGACTGTTGTCTGGATGCAGTTGACGGGCAATGCATATCAATGTTGGCTATCTAAGGAGAGATGGCTCGGACCGGACCGAGTCACTTGGGAGGAGTTCTTTCGACTCTTCCAAGAGATGTACATTCCAGCCATTGCTAGAGTGAAACTTAGGGATAAGTTAAACAACCTCATTCAAGATAACACAACGATAGAAAAGTATAATGTAGAGTTCATCCGTTTGAGTCACTTCGCCCCTACTCTGATCCCGACAGAAGAGGAGAAGGCAAAAAAGTTCTTCGATGGACTTAGCTTTGAGCTACAAAGATTAATCGGCTCTGTTGCACCTACTTCTTACATGAACATCCTTGCTGCAGCCCGACGCATGGAGCACGTCACCAAGAGAGAGTCCAGCCTGAAATGGTCGTTCATATCAGCACCAACCAGAGCATTACACGAAAAGCCTGCAAAGCGACCCCAGATAAAACCACCACAGAGAGCAGTATCACAATCCCTATCCCTTCCTACTTGTCACTACTGTGGCAAGGTAGGCCATATTGAGAGGGAGTGTAGACTTAAATTGGAATTATGTTTAGCTTGCGGATCCAGTTAGCATTCAATAAGGAATTATCCTGAGCGTCGAGAAGGAGCACCGATAGTAAACCGATAAGGTTTACTAGCACCGGGAGGATATCAAACGAGGCCACCTTGGCACCACGGGCAACACTCTTCCAGCAGGGCCAGCAATAGCAGCAGAAACTACCACAAGGACATGTACAATCTTTTGCAATGATAGTAGAGGAGGCACAGACTCGAGGAGTAGTGAATATGAGTAAGATTTAGTTTTATCATAGCTAGCTATAATAGCGAGTATTCCTAGTAATACTTTAGCATGTGCATGTTAGTTCCATTCCCTAGCCTAAACATAGTATTATGTTAGCATGAACTTGTTAGTTTAGATTAGTAATATGTCAGTGGTACCCAAGTTTTTATAAGCTGTAGTTGACCCTTGCTCTAATCAGACTCCTTTACTCTTGAGTTACTTATCTCTTATTTCCTAAAAAAAAGTTTGTTTTCCTTCCCTACGTGTTCTGCTTGAATAAAACCCTCATTCTTTCTCTCGATTTCTCCTTGTTCATGGTTTCTTATCCTTTGTGTCGTGCTTCAACAAACATGTCTTGCACACAATTCTTTTAAGGTGGGTAGATTATAAACACCCTGATTTTTAGAATTTAATTTAAATTTTTTATTAATTATTATTGTAGAATAATTTTATTATTTTTAGTTGATTATAATAAATGTTCTTGCATGGATTTATATTTTTGTGTATTAAATTAATTATTAAAATTGTGCAAAAATTATATTTTTGGGTGTATAATTAATAATAGAGTATTGTGTAATTTTTCTGACATTTATTGGGCTCAAAAACTATTTTTTATAACCTATATATAATAAACCAATCTAAACCGAACCAACCCAACCCAACCCAAACCAAACCAATCGGATTTGGACCCAAACCTAAACCGTACCCAAACTCGCTAACCCGAACCACATGCCCTACTATAACAGCAAACTCCTCCCTTCCCCTCCCAAAAACCGACGTCGACCCTCTCCTTTCAGCTCCCCGTAACGCCCACCTCGACACCCTATAAAACCCCCCATCCTAGCCGAACCTCACTACCATCATCTCATCTTCCACCACGACAAACCTCATCCTCCGACGACCGCCTCCGACGATCGCCGCAAGACGGGCCGCCCAATTTCGAGCAAACAGCAGCAATAAGGTACTCAAATTTTTACCCTCGTATCTCTCTGCACAATAATCCAAATGTCAATCTGTCGAATCCCGTGCGAAGGCCACATAACCCTCTTGAACCCTGTGGAATTAGTTCGGGATATCATGTTCTGTGTCGGTCGTAATTCGTGATGCAAAACAGGAAAAAATGATCCAATTTATAGTTCAAAAAATTATCCCAAACACCCATGTTCATGGTTATTTTTCTTCCAACCTAGTTAATATTTTTAAATTCTACTTGAATAGTAATTTAGACAACATAACCAAGATTTAATCTCTTTAATTAGTTTATTTTAATTTGTTGTATGCTATGATTTATTCGTGGTTGAAGTTGACCAAAAACTTGATTTTCTAAACCCAATTTTTTTCAAAACGGAATGCGTCCCACTAAACGAGGTGACTTCATCATGTGCGAATTAGATCGAAAGGCGCGTATCATCAACATGGACGTATGAGATTTTGGAAAAATTGATTTGGATGTGCGTGCACACCGGAATCAACGCGTATCCGTCAAAAAGTTCCGTATCCATCTGTTCTGACACTCGTCATAATTTCGTGTGTGCTTTTCGTTTCGCAACGAAACTTATGTCATCGGATTCATAATGTTATGCTGGTCCTGTGACCCAAGTTTGGTTCGATTCTGAGAATGTTGACAAAATACCATTTCGTGGGTCCCACGGTTCTACTTGACAGGCAATTTTTGTGACCGGCTCATCAGAATCCAGTTCTGGACATTTCATTCGGTTCGTATCATTGTTCTAGACTCATAGACACTAAGTTTAATAAATTTGAAAAACTTTGTCTCTGGCATATTTTTCGGTGCGAAGTGGGCCACATGTAGACCCCGCTTTGACCAAAAATTGTCAATTTTGTCCCTGTGTTCAAATTAGACCTATGGTCCTAGTTATTTCATATATTCTGAGAGCGATGATGATGTTTGTTTCAGCATCTGGAGGCGTACATGGAGATTTCACTTATATCGGAGCAACTGTCGGAGCTCAGAACCCAAGCAAGTGTACCTTGCCAACTAGCAGTAGATCCTGTGGCTTTATTGTTTGAGTTCTTTCTCTCTCTCTCTCTCTCTATATATATATATATATATATATATATATATATATATATATATATATATATATATATATATATATATATATATATATATATTCTGTGATGTACCTATTCAACCTAGGACCGTGAGATGTTGCTTAATGTCCGAACAAGATTAGGGTGTCGACGCCGTACGCGGAGTCGAGTAACGTCACTTAGATAGTTGATTCCACGATCCTATATTTTTTGTGCTTGCTTTATCAAGTACGTCATACCATAGGACACTTGACACTATTCATGTGACAGAATCTTTCCTGAGTTATTCATGGTGATTCTGTATAGGTTTGCAGGATTCGTGACATAAGACTTGCATTCATAGATAACATTATGACTCGTTGTACTAGCTAGAGGTCATGATCTTGCGTGTTACAGACATGAGACGTGAGGTTACGTTGGGTGGGGAGAGTCTCACCATACTACAGGCTGATTATATATATATATATATATATATATATATATATATATATATATATATATATATATATATATATATATATATATACATACATACACTATATTATTGTGGTGCCTTAGACTCTGTCTTTGGCACATTTACTGGCCCTTCGAGATATTACATGCTGCTATGGATTTTTCCGACACAGAGCCTATAATAGTTTCAGCCTGAGTATGAGTAATGCTCTCATTTGTATTTCACATAGCTGGCTACATAGCTTGCCTTGAGGATCTGTTTTACTTACTATAATTTATTTGGCTTGAGTATTTATTGTACCTTGCTATGTCCCCTGAGGACCTGGATCCGGATTATGTCCCCAGGTACAGTAGAGGAGGATTACCCCGAGGTTTACGGGACAATAGCTGACGCTGGAGCAGTACATGCATTAGAGGACCAGGTTGTATCAGAGGATTTCTCCTGAGTATTCTGTTACATACTCAGTTATTTATGCTTTCAGTTATTTCATATCTTGACTCTTGAATTTATGTATTAACTTATTTTATCGGGTTGTTCTCCGAGACACTTTTTATTTGGACTTGTTGATGGACTATATTTCTTTTTATCTATTATCTTGACTGGTCTATCCTATTGACTTGTGTTTACTTTTTGTGGATGAGATTAGAATTATACTGAGATAGATGGTATAGACTTGCATTTATATTTATTACAGCTTAAGTGCACTCTAACGGGTCCATTAAATTGGGTTTGCCTATTGGAGTTATACTGCTGGCCATTGTCACATGACTAGTCCCTCGGTATTTTGGGACTGGGGCGTGATAGATCTTAACCCTGAGCATGCAGCTAAGTGGTTCATGCGGCCTGACTTCATATGCAGTCAGGATTTTCCATGCGGCCTGACTTCATATGCGGCCAGGATTTGCCATGGGGCCTGACTTCATATGCGGCCAGGATCGTCATGTGGCCCTGACTTCACATACAACCAAAATTTGTCATGCAGCCCTGATTTCACATGTAGCCTAGAGACTTATGCGGCCAGTATTTCCCATGCGGCATTGATTATTTTTTGAGGAATGATTTCTTATTTTTTTGTGGTTGATTTGGTTTAATGCTAGTGTTAAGGAATAAAATTTAGTAACCAGAACTTGTGCCACACATGACCATAAGCTAGAATGGCTATGAACAAGGCATGAGTTGAACTGAGATTTTAGTATAAACCTGACTAAGTGGATAGTAACTAACCAGCTATGTGCAAGACAATAACATACATGTTACAATGTGATCATGATTCATGTGACCCAATGTATAATTGGTAGTTAGACTCGAATACTGTATTTGTGCTGATACCACTATTGCCTGATTATTGTTCATAATTTAATGTGCGCCGAGGTACGACACATCGTGTCACGTGTTATGTAATTATATTTGGGTTGTGCATCGAGAATGCCTCCAAATTCCTAAACGCATGATATATATATATATATATATTATTTTTCTAGCACGTACATGATAAGTGAGTTAACTACCAAAGCGTAGCTAGGATATTGATTGTTTGAATATTGCATACACGCTGGGGTGAATCCAGATTTGACTTTTATGGATTCGTATCTAGCGTGCCCGTACTTTGTACGACATCTTAAGACAAATTCTCATGTGACCACGCCTTAAGATTTCGAACACAACATAGGGCTAATTAGGTAACTATAAGTGGTAGTAACATCTGGAGGGAACGGTATCCCGAGATCAAGCCAACAAACCTGTCCACAGAGATTTATTCTAAGTGCATTGTGGGCTGGCCACCACAGATACTGTATATCATTTGCCTTAGTTGAGTTCAGAATCTTACTATTATTATGTCGAGCCACTGTTTCACTATAGGAACACGGGAACCGCTAATACCGTATTTTAGCACAGTGGCCCTACGGAGGACTGGTGCATCCTGCAAGTGCCTGTTTTATTTATTTGGTTTGGTTAGCTCATGTTCGGAACTGTCGTGATATGAGGATACTTATTATGCATTATTTCTGAGATAACCTCAAACTCCAAAAAAATAGTAAGCCATACAAATGATTGGCCGATTTAAGAAAAATGGATTTGGTTGTGACTGTATTATTCAGCTAGTAGCCTAGAGGAATGGACTATCATAGTGTGATGGTTCAACCCTTGTCCTTATTTGGTTGTAGGGTTGGGCCTTTGCGCTAGGATATGATATGGACCTAAGTTACGACACTGAACATATGTATTATTATAAATTTTTCTTGGGTTTTTATTTCTCTATTTCGTGCTTTCTTTGTGGTACTTGCTATTTGGGGTCTAACCCCATTGGTTTTGCATGGCCAGGTTTTAAGCCATCACCCGATGATCCAGTGTACATTCGTCCTACATATGGCACGTACCAGGAACATGGTCACATGGGAAAGTGAGTAGATTTTCTTCTTTCCTGCTCATCATTAAACATTTACTTATTTTGGGCGTTTAGCCAACGACACCTGTTAGCCGACTCGTCTGGACATTAGTTTTATTCCATGATTGTATTAAATCAGACTGGAGCTGATCACTGTCATGTATTTTTGTTACTCTTCCAACTTCTTAATTTGCATAACTGGACTCCAGAATATTTTGAGAAAGCGTTTGGGACGCCTTATTATTTTATCATATATGCTATATGCTTACTGTTTCTTGTTTGAATGATTGAGACATAGAAGTTCTTGACCCTAGAAGACTTTATTGTAGCATGCACCCCCTTATCTTTTACAGCCGTGATCGTCGTACGACGTATAGTACCTTGTACGGGGTAGTTGGCCATGTCCGTCTTCGTATTCTAGTACTGGGGCGTGACACTCGTCGAGAGACAGAGAGAGGAAGGGTTCGGTGAGAGATGAAGAGAGGGAGGGCTCCCTGGCACTGAGAAAGGCCAGAGTTGAGAGTCAGAGGCAAGGTATAAGAGCGGCTGAAGAGGGTTTTTTTTTTTGAGAAATTTTGACCTACCCTCCACTTTATTTATCTATATTCAGGGTGCACCCCAATATTTTACATTAATGTACAAGATCTCCCATTTTGACGAAAATAGTCTCTTCCTAACGTCAACTCGTTTGACCCATTTTTTGACGAAAATACCCTCATATTCTTCCTCCCCCCTCATTGCATCAGGCCCCCGCTCCCCCCACCCTCCACCCCCTCCCCCCTCTCCGCCACCGCCACCGCCCTCCTCGCCGCAGGCTCTGCTCCACCCCCTCCCCGCCACCACCCCCTCTCTCCGTCGCTTGCAACCCCTCCCCCCTCCCTGCCACCGCCCCCTCCTTTTCGCAACTATTGTTGTTGGTGCTGTTGTTGCTGCTGCTGCGGTGAGGGGGGGTTATTGTAGATCTAACTGAATAACTACAACTTAGATCTATCCCAGATTACAAATAAGTCATCTAGGGTCTAAGATATCTATGTCAGCATCTATATTTCTTTGTACAACAAAAGTACTAAGGGATCTGTCCTCAAAGATACGCCGGTTGCGTTTCCTCCAGACATGCCATACAACCGTCCCAAAAAATAATCTAAGTCGGTGATAACCTGGCTCTCCCTTCCCCTTCTGAGCTTTAATATCATTTAAGACCGCACCAAGTTGTCTGCAATGTCCATAGGTTTGTCCCAATTTTTGTCTTTGCGCACTCCAAATCTCCCAAGTGACGTCACAAGTGAAGAACAGATAATCCCTAGTCTCATCATGTTTACCGCATAAACAACACTTCATGTCTTCACTTGGGACGCCAAAATTGCTCAGCCTATTTCTGATCAATTTGTATAAGCACAACAATATCTTGACTACAGCCCCTTTGGTCCAAACTATCTCCGCCCAATCAACCTCCTCATGAGCAGTCCGTATCTGATTCATGGCTGTTTTAAAATTGTAAGTGCATTTCTCCATGTCTGCCCATGTCCAGTAATCCTCCACCGCTTGTCTATCAATCCCCACTACCCGAATATCTTCCGCATATGCTGCCTCGATTAAATGTCCCCGTATATTTCACTCCCCTTTCCTGGATAAGGCTACTGACCATTTTCGTAGAACCCATAAGCTCATAAACCTGCCATCACTCCCTTTCAATCAGGCTAATATGCCTAATCCAGGGGTCATGCCAAATGCTTGTTTGGGCCCCTGAGCATATGAGCCTAGTCAACTTACCCTTAGCCTTGCTTTCGTCTTCAACGGAGCTTTAACGGTGACCGAGAAGTTTTTGTTGTTGCTAGCTGACCAGTCCCCTTTCGGAAAGTATCTTCCCATGATCCATTCAACCCATAGAGACTTTTCATTGACGAATCTCCAGAACAGTTTGAGGTAAGCAGTTTCCCGGAGAAGCCCCAAAGATTGCAATCCAACTCCACCTTCCTTTTTAGGTCTACACAACTCCTCCCAACTGATTGCATGCATGCCTCCTTTCCACAAGAAGTTCGCACACATGCTTTCAATTTTCTTCATCGTACCCTTAGGCAACATAATGGCCTGGAGCCAGTAAAGAGCAACTACCTCTATTACGGCTTTAATCGGTTCTATCCACCCTCCAAAGGATAACATCTGCGCCTGCCATCCCTCTAGTCTCGATTGCGTGTAGTTGAGGAGACCTTCACACTCCGCATTAGCAACATATTTGATTGATAGGGGGAGACTCAAGTAGGCACATGAAGCATACCTTCCATAATGTCCATTTTGGCCAGGGCTCTTGATAAAGGCACTACAAAAATGACTCGGAGATATCCCAGTATTGGTGCTAGTCTAGTTAGAAAGAATTTTTACTCAGGCTAGTCCAAAATTTACTAGGGCTGCCCACCCTCTTCACCTCCCTTCTCTTGCTCCTCCCCCACCCCCACCCCTCCGGTCACTTCTCCTCCGTCCTCTCGCAATTTTTCGCCTCTCCGCATCGTTGACCTCGCCATCGACCGCGTCGCCGCCGCCGAGCCGCACCTCAAGCACCTTTTCGTCTGCTCCGTCACGAAGGCGATGATGAAGAAGAAGAAACGTGCGGAGGACTACGCGCGACGGAGGCATGCGCTCGTGGGGGGTTGCGGCTACGTCTCGCGCCGACGACGGCGGCAGCAACAGCAGCAACAGCAGCAGCGAAGGCGAGCGCCTCCGCCTCCTCCTCCCGCTCCTCCGTCTCGTCCTCCCTTCCGGCCTCCATGCAGCCCCGCCCTCGTGTCACCTCGCGTAATCTTTCCCTCTGGATTGTCAAAATTTTGACAGTCCTACTAATTGGAAGGACTGTCAAAATTTTAATAGTCCTAAAAAATCAACATATTTTTTTAGAACTGTCAAAATTTTGAGAGTCCTTCCAATTGTTAGGACTGTCAAAATTGACAGTCCTGATTATAAAAAAAATTAATTGAAAGTGGACGGTGCGGTGAATAATTTTGGAGAGTAACAAACTTGTAATTATCAATAGTAAAAATTTAGACTATTCTGAGTCTTTTTTGTAGTGTCTTTGTCAAGAGCCCATTGGCCAGCCATGCCTCCTTAACTGAATACCGACCTGCTGACCCGCACAATTATTTCGGTTATAAACCGATATCTGCTCACCCCTACTTCTGCCCCCCGTCCCGCTAAAACCCTAATTTCCTCAACCCCCATAGTATTTCTAGGTAATCGCTCGAAATCTCTACTATCCTTCCCCAATTTCTCCGTGAGTTCTCTTATTTCCTCTATTCTGTAAATCGAGGGGAAAGATTCAAACTTTATTGCGATTATGATGTTATATTACATGAAATAGTAAACTTTTAATTCCAATTTTCTCTTCTTCTTTTTAATGGGGGGTAGCTTTGTGCAAGTACAGAACTTGTGGGTATCTGCTGATTTCTTTCTTTCTTTCTTTCTTTTTTGAAGCTTTGGTCCGACCGATGAGTGCAGGCAAGTCCTCTCATTTTAAAATGATTAGATTCGTTTTCGTTTCTTATGTTATTTCTGAATGTTAGTTATTGTTTTTTGTCGTTTGATTTACTGCGACACGAGCAAGACACGGTTTGGCGTGAAATTGTTTAGATGTCCGCATGCAAAACATTTAGTACACCAGTAGGCTCTACACCCAAGCTTGACACTCTTCGAAGAGCTCGAGGTTCTAATTAATGTTACATCGACATTAACCTGAATTTGGTGTTGGTATAGTTGCCTTTTAAAACTCATGGTGGCTGTATATAAAAATAGGGAAATAGTATGGGTATTGATTTTGGATTTCGGGACTAAAACCCATATGTCAGATTGATCAAGAATGTTAAATGTTTTGTAGGCATCATGCTATTGTGAAAATTACATACTATCTGAATTATGTTCCTAAAACTTGTAAACCTCCATTTGCGTAGCTTCTGGAATTATAATGTAGCCCATTTGTCGGATTAAGTCATAAACCATAAATCGATCTTCAAAAAGTGGAATTTGCATGCTTTGAACCTACGAGGATTCTGATAGGTTATAATTTATAACAAACTATTTCCTACTGAAAATTGATAAATCGTGGAGGTTATCATATTCATTTCTATGTCAGTCCTACCTAAGAAATACCACATTTACCCAACAATAAAGATCTCATAAAACTGAGAAGTGTTAAAGACCCTTTAACTGCACCATAACTTTAGAGTTGTGGTGAGGGTTCAATATTTAATTATTCCAGCCCGTCTCATTAGGTCACATGCCTATTTTTTGGTATAAGAGATGCATTCATGCAATGGTATAATTTTTTTTTATTAAATTCGCTTAAAATGCACACTAGAGGGTTTTGAATTGGGGTTGCTCTATTAAATTGTTTTTGTTAAAGGCCCGCCTTGTCGCTGTAGTCAACCACCTAGGTGTTTTGTTAAATTTGACCTGATTGAAACTAATGTTTTTTTAATTGGAATGGCATAACAACTTAAGGTTAGAGATAGTCTTAATATTTTAATATAAATAGTAAAGAAAAGGAAATGAGCAATAGCCTTTTTCCTCGCGATTCCTTCCCTTTATGTTTGCCCTATCCGCCAGGTCTCACTCCATCTCAACTTTGACGTCTACTGCCAGATGTTAACATTCAAGTCACTTTGTTTTTTTCTCCTCTCTATGTCAAGTTAGTAATAAACATAGCAACTGTTTCTTAATTGGACACTTTATTCTAATGGTGTGGAAGTCTCAAACTTTGTACATAGTTTTCAACAAGATTTGCATGTGGTAGTATTTTAGTTATAAATTTATCTTACCAATTAGGAGGAAACCATAAGTCATAAACCACAAGCTTATCTCAACTTACCTACTATACACCCCTAATTTTAATCCTGAGGCTCCTGCAGAGGCTTTTTGTCCTCGCAACCTTACTGCCATAACAATCTTTTCTGATACCATATGTTAAAGACCCTGATTTTGAACGATAACTCCAAAGTCGTGGTGAGGGTTAAATATTTGATCATTCCAACTTGAAGAAACAAAACTTAAGGGTAGAGTTGATATGACATTTCCAATGAGGAGGGAAGTGGTGGTAAATTATGGACGATTGCTTGATTATGGCACAAATGCTATTTAAAAAAAAAAGAAATTGTACCCTAAATGTCAGCTAGGGATGTCTAACGTTACAGTTTATACCATAATCAGAAATACGTGAGATAAAGGATAGCGACTAAATGAAGCATGGTGCTAGAAAGTATAAATAAATGGTTTGACACTTGGGCAACATAGTTGGATTGAGCTAGGTTTTGAAGCTAGGCACATAGAAATACCTTTCTAAGATTTATGAGGAAATGACAGTATTAGCAATTTAAGCTCATCAACTGGTGGAGCATATTATCTTTTGATTATTGCAGGATTACACAGTTTTGTGTAGTCCTCAACAGTTTGTAGAAACCCTACCCTTGGATGCTTTCCTTAGGATATCCTAAATCCATGGGTGCTGAAGAAGATCCTAACATCTATTTTTTTCTAGGCCGTCGTCACCTATATGTTGTCATCTCCAGCTTGTAAACCTTCATCACCTGGTGAAGAATACCTTATCAGCAAAAATAAAGTTTTGTTCAAAATGTTACAGGATAACATATAATATAGATTTTGAATCTTTGAAGTTTTTTTGTTTTTGAAGCCGTTCGGGGCTTGATTCGGGAAGCTTTCAAGAAGATTCTAACATAGGAATGAGAATGAGGGAGAATGGAAGATATGATGCCAAATCAGCTTAAGAAGAATAAACATGTGATTTACTAAGAATAATAGTTAGTTTTTTAACCCACTTTTTTCTATAACTAGAAATGGGTTCTCAACAAAAAGGCTAAGTAATAAAGTCCCTAAGAGTTTCATCTATTTCATGTATTAAAGAAGAAGAATAAATTGATAACAGCTAGGGATGAGTTACTCGGTTTTGGACAGAGAATCGAAACTGAACTGAACTAAATAAGAGATAAGAGATTTGGCTCGGTTTGAAAAAAATTTGGTTCCGGTTCGGTTTGGAAATACTGAAATTCTTTATTCGGTTTCGGTTTTGGGTTTATGTTTCATTCCAAACTCGAAAATCAAATAACACTTATGCAATTATGTAAATACCCTCAGTTCTATGCATATTTTATGATTAAAAATGTGTATATTTTAAAAATAACAATTCTATGTATGTGTTTTGAACCCAACTTTGATAATTTAACTAGTTCAACTTTGGGCCCCGCTTTAAATACAAAAATTATATATATACAACAATTGTATGTATAAAAAATATTTTTTTTTAATATAATTTAACCACAATTTAAACTATAGGCCCGGCCCATTAAACAATAAAAATTGTCCAACCGAACAAACCAAATTGATTATGTCGGTTCAGTTTTGTTTATGCTAATTTTCGGTTCGGTTTCAGTTTAGATTTTTAGAATTTCGGTTTATTCGATTTTGACTATTTCGGTTATGTTGAAACCGAATAAACCGAACGCGCGCCCCTAATAAGAGCTGCTTAAGCAGTCTCTTAGGCACCTATGCAGTCACTCATGGTTTTAACCGTCAAAGTAATCCCTTAAGACTTCTTGAGGGAGCTATCCCTCCCCCCCCCCCACCAAATCTAGCTATTTTTAAGTCTCTAAGTCCTAAAAAATTCTACAAGCTAATTGTTCTTGTACCGAACTCGTTATATCATCAAATTACTCTAGGAGCTCTTTGGTTGCCCATAAATAAAATTCTCATGCAACATTTATTGCATGTAATATTTGTTGTTGTAATTGTAAATTCATTGTTTTGTTGCATGTAAATGATGTTGTGTAATTTTTGAATCCATTGTTTGGAATGATGTAATTATAATGCATAAGTGCAACTTTTGTTGCGATAAATGGAAATACAATGTTTGGTTGCGACTTTATTGCATTTAATGTAGAGAGAATCAAGTGTTGCTTTTCTTGTCGTAAGTGGAGTTATCGTCATTTTAGCCACAACAAATGTTGCTTGTTGGAGGAAACGATGCAACATTTGTTACACCAATTCCACCATTTACATCAAACCAAACATTAGAATTGGTGAAAATGATGCAACAAATGTTGATTTCCAATCATAGCCAACCAAGCACTCCCTTAACGAGGATTACTTAAACTAGATGTTGTAACAATGATAATAATGATATCATTAAGTTTGAATAATGAGCTTCTATGGGGTGATAACGAAAGAAAGAAAATAGCAGAAGATAAAATGAAAACACAAGGAAGAAAATGAAAAAAAAAAACAGAAGAGTAAAAAAAATGACGAGAAAAATGGAGAAAAGAAAGAGGACAAAGGAATAAGGAAAGAGAACAAAATTGTATAAGTGAAATAAAAAATAATTAAAAAAAGGACTTGAATAATGGACATAGGTGTCAGCAAGGGACCAATATCGGTAATATTGAAGGATTTGGGGACTAGTCGAATACAATTATGGGGTTTGAATATGGGCAGCTGGAAAACTAAACTATATTAGAGAGTGATAGGCTATACTAACCTTAAACAAGGGGCAAGTAAAAAATAATAGAAAAATTCCTTCACCTCTATTAAAAGTACGTCTTTGTGTCACTAGGCAAAATTTACCATTGCCTAAGATGGCTCCTCTACCAAGAGTACCTAAATGCCTGAATGGAGAATACTAAACCCTATGAAATGCTCTCTAAGGTAGTGTTTGGGAAGGGGGGAAAGTGGGAGAAGGAAAAAGTTGAGGGAAAAGTGAGAGACAAATTATAAGTGAAGGTGTTTGGGAAGGGGGGAGGGAAAGTGGAGAAGAGAAAGTAATGGAAAATTTTATGTGGGTCCCACTAAAAATATTTTCTCCTAAATGTGGGAGAAAATTGAATAATTTACATATAAATTATGATATGAGAATTACAAGGACTATACAGTAATTATATATCTATCCATATACAAACAAAAAATTATTTTTAAACTTTTCCTTCCTCTACGTTTTGTTCATCCAAATAAGAGGAGGAAAAATTAACTTTACCTTCATTTTACTCCCCTCCATTTTCCTTCCCCTCAAATTTTCCTTCCCCTCCCTTCAAAAGTTCCCAAACACAGAATAAAAGAACTTCTCTGGCTGAATATTACCTAGTTCTTATCCTAGTACGGTCGCTAATAAGTTTCATGGTTACGAGCCTATCCAAAGGGTAGCTACGTACAACAACCAACTAGTGGATAATAATTAAACTTGTTTCTATCTTATATAAAGACAGCCCCCAGGTCGGTCCATTAAGCCATTGATCAGCTATCAATCAGTGCTAAGCTAATAACAAATGCAAGAGATTAATATAACATGCAAATTAAGAATTAGACATTACTTTTATTTTAAACATAAAAGAATTCCAGCCTTTAAATTGAATGAACATTCAAATTATAATCCATCAACTTAGTCCAGTTTGAATAGTTGGGTTTAGGAACTTCTAAACTATGATTCTGGGTTTAGTCCAGTAATTATAACCATGGCTTGATATTTTCCAATAATAAATAATAGATCAATCATGTAATCATCTAACTTCAAGTCTTAGATTCCATAATCATACTGTCATGCTATTTGACTTACAGCTAGCCAGAAACTTGAATAGAATATGAGGACTTGAAATAGAGTTAAAGAGGAGAATAATACCTTTCTTCTCTTGATTTTTTCCCCTCTGTTGTGATGCTCCAATGGCCGGATGGAGATCTCAATGTTCTATTTTCGTTTGTTCTACCACAACATCCACCTTCTATATATTTAACTCGTGAAACCCCTACATCTGGTGTCATTCACAAACATAAACTCTTATCTTGTGCATACATATGGATATACCTGTAGGATAGGCCATCCGATCTCCACTAACAACACCATATAACTAATTATTCCCATTTGATTTATCCGTCATAAGCTAGGTTGTTATACTAACACAGCATATCTTAATATTCCCTTTAATTAGTTACTAAAATAACTAAATATTAAGATATGTGATATCACATTTGGTGAAATTGTGGCGGCTAGGGTTGGGATTTCTAGAGTGTGAGGTTGTCATGGCTAGGATACCAGGAAAGAGGAGCTTGGGGGACAAGAGAAGAAGGGTGGTGTTGACTTGGAAAAACATAGGGTTAGGTTAAAAACCGAGGGCATTGGCGTTTCAATCATATTGTAGGTCGAGATGAGGGTGGTAGTGGCTGAAATTGAGTTTAGGGTAGGATTGTGGTGTCAGCTAGGGCTAGGGTTTGTGGTTTTTGATGGTAGAGAGCTCAGTGCTTTAATACCATGTTGAGACTCAGGTTTACTGAACTTAATTGATTAATTTTCATTAGGGTTCTAGACCGAATATATAAATGATACAAAAAATGATATGGACGCAAATTGACAACTAGATATTAGCTAGTTGATACATCATTGGAACTATCTATAAAGGGAAAATAATACATATTCTTATACACTTTGCAACAAGTTGGAGGGTAGATGTCAATCAAGTCCAACTTGGAAAGAATACAGAAACAATAGCCACTAAAAGAAACAATTGAGTTCTATGAATGTGTTAGAATAATATAAGTATATCTCTCAACCTTTACTACCAATTTAGAGTTTTGGTGCAGTGGCGGGGACTCCAACATGGTATCAGAGCAACCCAATTTTCAAATTTTCTACAGTGCACATTTTATAAAATTTCATACCACTGTGTGAAGCAAACTCTTCTGAAAATGGGTCTTCGACCTGCTAAGGCATGCTATAATAATATAATTATCAATCATTGAAACAACTCTAGAGTTTTTGGTGTATTGTCTGCAACTTTACAAAATGTAATCACTCTAATAATGAAGATAATTGAGTCCTTGAAGAAAGATATGGCTTTTTAATGATTAACAGCTCTACCTTGAGAAAGCTTGAAAATTTCCTAAATTTGGCAAGCATCTACTCACCAAATAAAATAAAAGCATAGAATACATGACTTTGTACATCAGTTCTCCTATAGTCCATACATAACTTGACCAAAACCCAATTAAAAGATGGGAATAAGGTATTATTCTAGTTAAAAAAATATTAGGTATGCTTCACTCCCATGTAATAAAAATAATTTTCAGAGCCATGTGTAATATGAGGAAAGGCTTCCGTGCTTGCTTTCCTGGTAGTCTTGTTCTTGCGCTTCAATTAACAAATCGTTTGAAGATTTTGTCTTAAGGATTTTGTGATCAATTAAACTGTCCCATTATTTGGTCATATTTGATGTAAATAATAATAATATTAATTATTGATTATTATTATTATTATTAGCCAAAATGCTGACAGCTATTCTGGTGCATGGAGTATCAAAATATAAATCAATCTTATTGTGGTTTTTTTTTCTCTGCATACAAACTTTCTTGAATATATTCTCAGGAGGATTGCACTAGATAACCTTGGTAGAATTAAAGAAATAAATAAAAGACGACCATCTTATTTCCCTCGTGCATAATTTCTGAGGATACTCCTAGTAGACTTGATGCTGCCAGAAAGAGCAGATCTTCTTATGATTAAGCCCTGTTGGGATGCGTGTGGCTGCATCCTGGGGTGTGTGCATTGCCAACTGCTGAAGGGCAATTGCCAACAGACAAGAAACCCAACATGAAGTACTACTGACTGGAACCCTACATGCATCAACATTATGCTAGTGGTCTTGCTGGTGCTGTCAGGGATCTGGTTCATTACTACATTATTTTATTTAATATATTCATGTACCATATATAGAAAGAAAAGTAGCAGATAAGATGATTGTCCTTTTAACGATCATTACTTATATTGTGTAATATTTCAGTTGTTCAGTATTATTATCATGTTTTGATAATTCAACTAGTGATTTAAATTATTATGTATTGTTATACTATTACTGTTCATTAGTCAAATGGATAAAGTCTGTT
This sequence comes from Iris macrosiphon, assembly GCA_036927795.1. Taxonomy (NCBI): domain Eukaryota; kingdom Viridiplantae; phylum Streptophyta; class Magnoliopsida; order Asparagales; family Iridaceae; genus Iris; species Iris macrosiphon. The sequence goes on along the minus strand of JAYESA010000013.1, from coordinate 52,248,609 downwards.
CGGTTACAGACATGAACTTCATAGTCTAGCTGTATCATTTACACTAGTGCCTACTACTCAGCTCACTAAGCTTCTAGTTCTTATTGAATGTGTTTGTCCACTAGCTAAGTAAATTCTTGCAACATTGATGAATGTCATGCCAGTGTAACTGCAAATGCACCTTGATCTCTGAAACTAAATTTTCATTTATAGGTGGAGCATTTGGTGGAAATAGGGGAGCAAGACCTGTGCCCCCAGAAAAAGGTGTTTTTCCTTTGGATCATCTCCATGAATGTGACTTGGTAGCATCACTGAACCTTTCTCATATATTCCTTGCCTTTTCTAAGTTTAGAATTTAAGTAGGGGTCTGTAAGCAAGTATCCATCTCCATTAGTATGACACTTAGTGGTATCACTGACATGTTTTCATATGTTACTTATCTTTGGGTTTTTCATATACTGATCTTCACCTTATTTTTTTCCTCTTTATATTAAATTGTGGACAAATTGTGTGTTGCACAGGATAAGAAGGAATACATTGCTTGCCTGAAATCATCACATCATCTATCAGAAAAATGTAGACACTTATCAAAAAAGTACTTGGAATGCCGAATGGAAAGGTTTGTGCATGCCAACCTTTAGCCTCTCAACTTTGGCATATGAATATGCCCTGTTTTATTGAAGGATGATGAGAAACTAGCAGAAGTAAACAAAATAAAAAGCATTGGTTGCTTGGTAGATTACTTTGTCTTTGAGCCGAAATACTATTGCTTAGGTGCTGTATAGGAATTTGGATAACATCACTACCAATTTTGTAAATTGTAGACGAGATTTGTACCTTCGAGATAAGTATAGCAACATCAGTGATATGATTTAAATATTGGAGAATGTAGTGATGGGGATATAAGATCATGTTTCTCTTCAGAAACTTGACTGAAGGCCAAACAAGATAAAATTAGAGAGAATAAAACAAGAAACATGGCCGGCCTTAGAGTGATAGATTTATTTTATTCTGTTCCCAAAAGCTATATACGTCTTAACACTAAGCTGTTGCATGAAAACATGTTAGATTTGGTCATGTCTACCAATTTTTTGAAATGGGAGATTCAGCTTGTCAGACTTCACAGCCTGTTAATATTAGAAATTGGGCTGCATTTATCAGTTTTTCATTTTTACAATTGAGAACATGAAAGGGCAATGTTGTGATTCTGACACATTCATGTTATTGTCTTCAGAAACTTGATGGCCAAACAAGACATGTCAGAGCTTGGTTTTGGCAAGGTACATGAACCTGATCTTTCTGCAGAAAGCAATGCCAACAGTAGTAAACAAGCCAATCCCTCGTCTACGGGCAAGACAATGCCTGCTTGGAACTGGAATTTTCCCTGGATTTTTTGAGGGGTCTCAGTTGATTCAATTGCGTTTTGCAGAAATTGTAGTAGAAAAATATACAACAATATGTCAGCTGATGATGATTTAACCTGCTCATGTCTATAATGCTTTGCCTCTAGGGACCTCTGATGACAATTGATTCCATCGCAATTTAGACAATCTACCCTTACGGAAGCCTGTTTAAACTTCTCGAAGATACATTCTGGTTTTTGTGCATATTGACATTCAATCTATTTTTTAGTGGCACAACTTTGCTATGTGCGTTACCTCTTTGTCATAATAATTTAACTCTGTGAAGTAACAGAGATGTAAGGGTTATTTACATTAACCTCTCCTATGTTTTATGTTTATTACATGGATCTTTTTTGTTTTGAAAATAATTACACGGACCTTTCTTGCTTTTATATTTCTCTTTATATTTTAAGGATGGTTAGTATAATAATCTTTTATATAAAATATAGGAGAGGTCCGTGTAATAAACATAAAACATAGGAAAAATTAGTGTAATTATTTTTAAAATAAGGAATAAGGAATGTCAATATAATAAACATAAAACATAGAAAGGATGGTTGTATGTAAATAACCCTTTGAAGTAATTTTCTGTGCACTATAGTTATTTTAGTGGCACCGAGGATGTTGAGGTGGTTGATCTTTATTATGTTGATTATAAGTAAATTGCAAGTGGGATATTTCCAATGAAGGTAGCAAAAAAAAAAAAAAAAAAAAAATTAAGAATGCAAAGTTGGCCATTGGCTCTCCGGTCCGGAAGGCCCTGGAGACCATGCGGACGCGGGCTAGCACGGCCCCTCTGGGACGGTCAAAATAGACTTTTCCACAGCCATATCAACTTTTTATCGCAAGTGCAGCAGACTCAGTTGAGCTTCTTGGTAATGCAGTGGAAATAAACTTGATGTTAGTGAAGAGAAATACTAAAGAAAGAAAACAAATCTAAGCTTCATTCATTTACAGTGTTATGACCTCCTTGTTGCTGGCTCGGAAACTAGGCGTCTCCATCACCCCCATACACGATGTTCTTCCAGAACCAGAACATAGATGGCTCATCTCCTCGATCGGTAACTGCTTGGTCTCCGGCAAGAGGAAGAATATGAAGACAGACATCGGGAAATGAGTATCAATGCGGCAAAGAGAACAAAGACCCGCCATTGAAGGTGGCAGGAGCATGACAAGGAAGCACTGAGCGATGGCCGCGGTGAAGAAGAGGTTGACACACATCACCATACTCTGGCCTGCAGGAAGTTCTCGCTCGGCACTAACCATCAGATAGGTCCCCACGACCACCGGTAAGCCACCACGAAGGTGCAAATTGCAGGCGGCTCGGCCTGAACCAGTGCAACTGGTGCGACGGAACACGACTCTCTTAGAGGGTCCTTATTTTTTCCTATTTAAGCCTAAATATTTAAGTCTATAGAAGTTAACCATATAATAAATCATACCACAACCAATCTTAGCTCAGTTTGTAGAGTAGAGGATTATAGTTTGTTGATTGATTTTATATAGGGTTTTTTTGTTTAAAAAAATGATTATTAAAGAAGTAGAATAAAATGTGTTACTAAATCTAATACTTTTGCTTTAATAGTTGATTATTGATATGATTACTTTTTATGTTTGCACTTTTGTCTTTCTTTTTTTAAATGATTAATAATAAACTTAAAGAAACCGATTTTAGTACGAGAATAAAATATTATGAGAAATTAATACTTTTTTTTTAATCATTGATTATTGATATCATTACTTCCAATTTTTGTATTTTACTTGTGTTTAGATTTATGTATTCACTACATTCATTTGTTCTTTATATATTTTTATGGATTGTTTTGTACGAACTTTTTTATGTAATATTTCTTATATATTAAGATTATTATTTTTATGGATTATTATTTTTAAACGGATTAGTTTTGTTATATATTGAGAAATATTTTCTTGATAAAGTTGATATTCAAATCCTAATTAATGATTTTGTGTCTAAAAATACAAGGATGATAGTTTTTCGGTGATGGTCCTTTTATTGTTGGTTTTCGTTACTTTTGCTAGTTAATGCTTAATTTATTTATTTTAATAGTACGTACATTTTTAATTATATATTGGTTTTGTTTGATATTTTGTTTCTTTTGACGTCTGTATTCATTGTTCGCATCTATTATATTTTGATTTTGCTGATTCATCTCTTTTTATTTATTTTTTCATGTTTGTACTCATATAATTGCTAGAAGGTGTTGGAGGTTTTGGATACGCCAGAGAGATAGTTGGAGATTTTACAAAATGAGTAGTAATTTTTCTAATATTTAGACTTTATTGTCGTTCGATCAATACAATTTTTATCATCGAAGTTAATCGATATTCTCTTATTAATTTTTTTACTTTGCGTCATTTGTCTTTTAAAAAATTAAATTAAACTTATGACATCGACAAAAAAAAAACAATTTTTTTATAACATTTATGTAAAATAGGCCTTATCTTCTGTTTTTTAACATTGACCCTCAAAATCTCGGAACTGGCAAAAAAAAACTAATTCTTTGATGACGGAGGGTATCAAATTGAACATATTCAATAGTTGAGGGCAGTAAGTTGTAACCTATCAAAGTTTAGGATATCAAATTAAAAAACTTGAATACTTGAGGGTATCGAGTTATAATTTAGCCTTTATACTTTGCTATGTGCCCTACCAATCTTAAAAAAGTATTTTGCGGAGTAATTAAAAAAAAATTGTGACGTGTCCTAACAATTGAGGTAATGAGGTTATGTCTTTATCAATCCAGTTTACCTGCTACTGTACCAGTGTGAATATGATCTCCACCAGACATGTAATGATTTAGCTAGTATACGGAAATACATACCATGATTTTTCTGTCTATCAATAACCGCATGCATTGCGCGATGAATATGAAGAAGTAGGCCGTTGTCGCGACAATAATGAGCCAAACTAGTATTTGCAGTGAATTCTCCAGTTAAGTAGTCATGCATTATGATAGGAACTACCAGGCAAATACGGCTCTTTTTGATCATTTCTTCACATGTTCCCACAGTTGCATTAATTTTTAAAATAAAACACTTCCTATCCATACAATCTAAGTTTGTGGGGTTAGTTTAGTATAGTATAGACGCACCGGCCAACCAACCTCCAAGAACATACAAATAATAATAATAATAATTTGGCGGGAGAGAAACCCAAGGAACAATCCTAGTTCCTTTCACCTCCCAAATTAACTCTATTATATCACTCGTAGCCCCTTCTTCTTTTTTCTTCCCATTGAGTTGAGTTGATATTTTTTCCATTTGCTAATGGCTTCTCTCCCTTCACTTCATCCTCACGTACCTCTCAGAACCTGCAGGTGATGATATTCACACTCTTTTTCTTTCTTTCTTTTATTATTAATTTTTTTCTTTCCTTTTTCGTTAAATTCGTGCTTTGGTTGACGTTGCCAAAATTAACATGTTAATATCTTGAATTTTACTGGACATTTATACTTGCATGTGGATCTTCATATACATATTTTTAAGATAGCCCGTGTCTAGTTATGATGAATTCTGCACTACTGCACATCTTTGAGAAGTGAGAATGAGATGATATGCTCCATAAATGATGCCGAAAAATGTAGTAATAGTATTATTATTATTAGCCGAAATATACTAGCATCGAGAGCAACAGTAGACTATACACACTACAAGCATGGCCGTTTTTGACATTCTGAGGAGGGCTCTGTACAAATACTAAAAAAGGATTTTTTTTTTTTTAGTATTTTAACCACTGTAAAAAAGAGGTCTTTTCTAACATTCTAAGGACCTGTTAGGAACTTTTTAAAAAATAGGGAGACCTAAATCTACAAATGGAGATTTCACAATAGTAAATTTTGGGGCCTTCCGGTTTTTTAGGCCCAGCACGACTTGCACATGCTCAGAAACGCCCTAATTACAGGAGTAAAGTGAATTGCTAAGTACATGTGGATAACTTGATTTTGGTTTTGGTAAATGTTCTCTTTAGATTTCATGTTGAGGGTTTAGACTTTAGGTTACAACTGTTTTACCAAACATCTTCTGTGCAACATAATGTGTGTCTGCGAGAGAGTTGCAAAGGGGGATGGTGCCGTCCCAAATTAAGGTCTCGAGGTGTCGGTGGTCCAGAGGTGGTGCTGGAGTGGTTAAGGTAAATCCGGTGATTGTGGCAAGGTTGACAGCAAGGTTCTTAGGGATCAAATTTGGGTGTCAATTTCTTTTAGAATTTGAATCCCTACATTGGCAACTATATTGGGGACAACCACGTTCCTTTGCTTATCAGTTCATAGTCTAGCAACGGGTTAATGATGGAATGTTGATCACAAAGTATTTGGCGTTTAGAGGCGCAAATTTTGGATAGGGAACATCTTCAGATCAACAATGAGAAAACTTCACTTGCTAAAAATTAATTTGATATTTTTCTCAAATTTGGGGGATTAAAGGATGCTTGCCATCAATTCTGTCATCGATAGTTAACCGAAGGAACGAAGTCCATTGCCTAGTATCTGTCACTGAAGCATGATTTTCTTTGTGTAGAGAATGCTCGAAAATGTTTTAGATTAACCTACTTGGATGAAGAGAGTTACACTTGCACTAGTCCGGATTGAGAAGACTTGTCAACCCGTTGGCAAACAGTATACCGGCATTAGTCTGGATCAAGAGGGCCAGCTTGTTTGAACCGTTTTCCAAACACTGCCATAGAGTCAAAATACTCATTTGGGGAAGTCCTAGAATGTTTTATTTTGACACCCACTAATTAAGGACCAGCTGTTCCAATAATGTCTATGATAAGACAAGGTCATACCCATTGGCCATTTTACTCTAATTTATCATTCTTGAAACCTATAAAACAGAGTTGTGCTATCCATTCAGTCCATGCCTATGATAGTTTCTAGTTGCAGCAACCTTGTAACTCGCCGGCAGAGCTATCCATTATAGTCTCGTTCGAGTCTGGATTCCTTTTTTTTTGTCTTTCTTCATGTTACTCGAGTAATTTCCTTGTGTAACTGGGCTTGTTACATTAATTATCTATAGTGAAACATGGGGGAATTTATTCCCCCTGTTTTATCTAAAAAAGCTGAGTTTTGCTCTCTTTACAAATGTTTTAGAAGATCTAGAATTACTTCTAATTTATTGGAACTGTGAAATATAGTTTCTAGTCCAGTGGCTTTATAAACTATATTTAACTTTAATTGTTGGATTTGCTCTTATGATTTGTGTACAATTTTGCATACTAGTTAACGAATTTTGCACATGCAAAATCTAGTTTCTCAACCTGGTAAAACATATTTTCTTTTACTGTCTTTGTTCATCCTGCACAATTTACAAGGAGTATGCACACAGTCAGCACTATGTGTGGTTGTCTATCTTCTGTTGGTTCATATGATCCTAAAAAAATAATTTTCGGAAAAATATTCAATAATATTATGATGACAAGCAGAAATTCCAGCTGTGGCACTTGGTATGCAAGAAAAACCTCTACTCTTTCTGCATGTAAATCATTGAGACGGCACATGAATCTTGATAGATTTAGAACCTATGATGTAAGTGGGACCAACTTTATGCACAGATTTCTTCCCACTTATTTCACATCACATTTCCTATCATACTCATCAAGATGGCCCGGTCCTATTACGGCATCAGTGGGTCGTTTGGATTATGGCTGTGCTGGTGACTCCTCTAAAGCTTGGGTTCTTGAGATATTGCATGAATCTGCAAGGATTACTTCAGTATCCATAAAACATCAAGAGTCAGTTAAAAGCTACCCAAGGCTCGCTAATGCATGGGTCGGTGTGGATGTGGATGTATGGCAAAGACATATTTCATATCAGGTAAATATTTATTCCTAGCGATTTTAATGATGAATAGACGAAGTTCTTGCTTTACTTTTCATCTGTGGTGTGCTTAAAGCATGTTCTCAGTATAAGAAGTCCTAAATTCTGTCCTACAAAAATATTAATACCATCATAATTTATCATCATCTTACAGAAAATGGTTTGACTAGTAAACAAAGGACTTGTGGGATTATCCCAAGTACAAATTGGGAATGCAGAAAAATAAAGCCCACAGAGGGATGAGGTGGTTCACCCCAATTGGATGAGAGAGATTCACTATTCAAAAGTGAGGAGTACAGAAGTGTTATGGAGTCAGTGAGTCACCTCCAATATACTTAACAAAAACCTCATCAAAAGTCCACCCAGCAAAGAGGTTACAAACCCACTCAACAATCACTACAACAATGACTAAAAATTGCCATTGTCCTCTTGTTCTTATGTCGTTGTGAATCTCTATTTGTTGCTGCTGCTTGTTATTTTTCATGATGGGCTGTGAGAAGGACTATATGTACCAGATACGAACAATCTCTCACTCTCTATTTACATATATGTCCATAGCACAAGGAAACCAAAGTAGAGAGAAATTAGCATCAGAAAACACCCAATAAAAATGAAGTCGGTAAGGATATTTAAGTGACGGCACTAAAGAAGGCTATAAATAATGAGTTGAGTGACTGTCAATTGGTGCAAGGCAACTAAGTTAAGGGCTATTGCTAGTTGGCTTAAGCATGTTCGCCTATATAAACATCAAGGATCTAACATCAATATTTTGTTCTATTGAACCACAGCCAGTCTCCTCTGTGTTTTTGGTCTTTTTGTGCTCGTGCACAAGCATCGGTCTTCCCTTGGCTTTGGATTCGACACTAGGATTGTTTTTGGTAAATTAACATCTTCGGCTTTGTATAACTAGAAGTAACCTCTTATATCTTGGTTAAATGTTTAAATAGTATTTCAGAGTGTAGAAGAATATGATAAGTATGTTACCACAAATTCCAGCCAATCATGACTGATTTATGTCGGTAGAATTTTGGGTCAACACCAATTTGGATTTATTTTAGGATTAGTGTAGGAATAATTTCCTGAGATCTCTAGGATTTATTTAGTAGTTCTGTCATAGATTTGTGAGTGTCTTCAATCTGAAGCTTAATGCACTATAATCCGTTATGCATAATTTATCATTTCTTCTGGTGGTATTCTAGTTTGTGAAACATAGTGTTGTTTGAAAATTACACCTTGCTCTATTCTTTTCACTTGCACTGCCAACTGCCAAGCTGTTCAGATCAGTCTTTAATATTCATGGTATATAAGAAGCTCATTATTGCATATTCTTGGGTTTTGCAGTCAGCAATATATGCTCTTCTTAAAACATTGATAGAGATGCAGGGCATGTTAAGTAATGATCGAGTATACAAAATGTGAGCTATTTCAACATTGCTTGAACCTTAATGGAGATTAGGTTCTATGGTTGGCAATTACTAATCCTTGCTTTTGCTTCAGCCTTTCCCCAAAAGTAAGCTTGATTCTGGAATCCCTTGAAGAGCAATTGAGAAAGAGAGACCAAAAACTGGTGAACTGGTTTAGCATGGAACAACTTCCAGTTTTAATAAAAACTATAAATCCAGTACTGGAAATGTGCGCTTCAGAATATGCAAAAAGGTTCGTACATGAAACATCTTTGTTTAATAGATGGTTATCTTTGTGTACTGAGGAAACATAACAGCTGAACATGTTCAGTTTTCCATGTATTTGAGTTCTTTTTTCCAAATTCCACAACTTTTTCAGCGCCATTCCAGTGGACATTCTTCCAATCGTCTGTTGTGTCACTATCAGAGATCTAAATTCCAGGCTGTTCCCTCGCCGTGCATGTTTCTCGACTCTCCAAGACACTATATGGGAACTTCTGGACTCCTTTCCAGGTTTTGTTTCAATGGACATACTTTATCATCTATCAACCAAGTCCGGAGTTGAAAATGAATTCTTGGCATATTTTGGTGGGAAGGTTCTGCATCATGATGTAAGGGGAAATATTATCTTTTGGATGGGATTACTTCAAGAGAAGCTTGTTGCAGCATTTTTTAGAGAAAATGTGGTCAGAAACTTGCAGAACTTATGCCACGCCCAGGTTAGCCTATTGAATCCTTGTACTTGTGATCTCGATTAGTCACATGCATATGTTATCATTTGTATAGAAAAAAAGGGCATCTCAGTGCCACGAGATTGTTGTAGTGTGGCTCGTGTTCAACATAGGAGAGTAACGGGTGGCATCCAAAGGTAGGAAAAGCTCAGAAGGAGTCAAAGGCACAAACGGGGTTCAAAATAAGATCCCTAGCCTTGAGGAGGCTATCTCAGCCATGATCTAGGAGGAGACACGCATCAGGCTGCAAGCCGGGACATGTGGTCCCCCCGAAGCAAAGTCAGCACTAGCGATCACCAGCTCAGGTAACACAGGATCTAAGGGAGAGCCCTGGCAGCATAACTGGCAGTGCTACAACTGTGGGGAGATGGGTCATCATCGGTATGCTTGTACCAAACCACCTAGGGAGGGAGATTCAGGTGGTGGACGAGAACCGTTCGGCGGACGAGGATATAATGGAGGACGTGGTCGTGGTCGAGGGGGTAGACGAGGCGGCCGAGGAGGTTATCGGGCGAACCACCTGATATCAGAAGGGAACGGAGAAGCTGATGGCACCTTTACTGTGGAGGACCAGGCACTGAGAGACATGAGGAGTAGAACAGAGGAGGCATCCACCTCATTCTTTGTTAGGGGCAACGCTGCCATGTATGCCCATCCATCAGAAGGTACTGACGAATCACTTGCCCTTGCGTCTATCTCTTCCCTTAAATCATCAGACTGGATTATCGACTCGGGAGCATCTTGGCATGTGACGGGGAATGGAAGTGAGTTTTCTTCCTACACTCACCTAGCATCAGCAGACAACATTCAGACAGCTGATGGCACTTTCCAGCCAGTAGTCGGTAAGGGTACTGTTAATTGTACAGGTTCAGTAAGATTATCCAATGTTTTACATGCTCCATCCTTTCCAGTCAGTCTCTTGTCCATTAGTTCTATAATCCTCCAACTTAAATGCATTGTTTCTTTTGATATTCCTAAGGTGACCTTCTAGGAGAAAGGGACAGGACGAAGACTTAGGACTGGCACTTGGCATGAGGGACTGTGGTACCTAGATCGAGAAGGACTGGACTCAGCATTGGTATCTATGGCAGAGAAGGCTGGCATGGAAGGACTGCAGCAGAGGACTGAGGATACCTTGATACTCCATCATCGGAGGATGGGACATTCTTCCTTTGATACTCTAAGTAAGTTGTATCCAGAGATTTATGCAAAAACAAATAAAGAGAAATTAGTATGTGATGCGTGCGAGTTAGGAAAACTTACTAGGAGCTCATATGTTGGCACGGGTCATAGGAGCACTTTTGCTTTTGAGGTAGTACATTCTGATGTCTGGGGTCCATGTGCTACTAACACTATGAATGGTTATAAGTACTTTGTTTCTTTCATTGAGTGTGCCTCTCGTATTACCTGGTTATATTTGATGAAAAATAAGAATGATGTACCTGCTTGTTTTCGGGATTTCCATAAGCATGTCCAGACTCAGTACAAAGCAGTTGTGAAGGTACTGAGGACTGACAATGGAACGGAGTATACAAACATGACGCTTGCAGAATACTTGTCAGCACACGGTATACAGCATCAGACCACCTGTGCATACACACCAGCACAAAATGGAGTTGCAGAAAGGAAAAACAGACACCTTCTGGAGGTCGCAAGAAGTATGATGATCGACATGAATGTCCCACAGAGTCTGTGGGGGCATGCAGCGTTGAAAGCAGCTCAACTCATCAACATGATGCCCTCGAAGGTCCTCGGATGGAAGTCCCCATGTGAGGTATTGCAAGGCAATAATAGTGGGATACTCCCGCTGAAGGTGTTTGGGTGTGTGTGTTTTGTGAAGGACAACAGGCCATCAGTTGGGAAACTTGACCCTAGAGCGGTCAAATGCATCTTCGTAGGCTACTCGGCGACCCAGAAGGGGTATGTGTGCTGGAGTCCGGTAGAGAAGAAGAAGTTTGTCAGTATGGATGTCCACTTTCAGGAGCATGAGCCATACTACCACCAGGACGGAACTTCACACAACACGCCTAATACTGCCAGTATTAGGCGAGAGGGGGAGATGGAGAACTTGGTGGAAACCGATTTAGAAGTTTGGCATGGAGGCACGGAGAAGGGAAAAGAAGGTGAAGGTGTTAGGCCTACGGCTCAGGGAGAGTTACTTACCTACAGCAGGAGAGAGAAGCAAACTACATGACCAGTACCGACAGTGCCAGTGCCAAGTCCCTTACCTGCGTTCGTCCCAACTCCTGAGGCACCGACACCAACCCCCCTTCAGGTGATACCCCCTCCTTCACAATATATCATTCCTCCTACTTCTACTCCTCCCACACCACTATCTGTACGGAGGACCACTCGCAGCAATACAGGAAATCCTCCAAACAGATATGGTTGGGATATTGCTCAGTTTGTTTCTTATTACCATATCCCTTCTTCTCATGGAGCATTTATAGCATCTTTGGATAGTATTACTATACCTAACAATTGGCAGGTTGCCAAGAACGATCCAAAGTGGAAAGCGGCAATGCACGAGGAGTTGGGAGCTCTGGAGAAGAACCACACTTGGGAGCTTGTGAGACTGCCAGAGGGGAAGAGAGCAGTTGGATGCAAGTGGGTCTTTACCGTAAAGCAGAACCCAGATGGACAGGTTGAGCGCTACAAAGCTCGACTAGTAGCCAAAGGATACAGTCAGACGTACGACATCGACTATGACGAGACCTTTGCACCAGTTGCAAAGATGAGCACTGTCAGGACTCTGATTTCTCTGGCAGCGAATGGTGGATGGAAGCTACACCAACTGGATGTGAAGAATGCGTTTCTTCACGGAGATCTAGTGGAGGAGGTGTACATGGAGATACCACCAGGATTTGGCACCAATCAGACAGTAGGCAAGGTCTGCAGGTTGAAGAAGTCCCTCTATGGACTGAAGCAGTCTCCTCGAGCGTGGTTTGACAGATTCAGAAGGGCGATGATAGGGATGGGATATCAGCAGATCAATGCTGATCATACTGTATTCTTCCGTCGGAGTGGAGGCCACATCACCATGCTTGCGGTGTATGTGGACGATATGATTATCACAGGAGATGATGAGCAGGAGATCGCCCAACTCAAAGGAAAGCTTGGCAAGGAATTCGAGGTGAAGGATCTCGGCCTTCTTCGGTACTTCCTTGGAATTGAGATTGCTCGAGAAGCAGAGGGGATTGTTCTCTCTCAAAGGAAGTATGCACTGAACCTTCTCACAGAAACTGGGATGTTGGGGTGCAAACCTGCAGCGACACCAATAGATCAGAGGTTCAAGATTGATGCTGAGGCTGGAGAACCAGTTAATCGGGACAGATACCAGAGATTGGTTGGCAAGTTGATCTATTTGAGCCACACACGTCCTGATATCTGCTTTGCAGTAAGTGTGGTGAGCCGCTACATGCATGACCCACGGAAGGGTCATATGGATGCAGTGTACCAGATTCTGAGGTACTTGAAAGGTGCTCCCGGGAAGGGACTAATATTCAGGAAGAACAATCACGTGAGCATCGAGGGCTACTGTGATTCTGACTGGGCTAGTTGTGCTGATGGCAGGAGGTCTACCTCGGGATATTGCATATTTGTAGGAGGTAACTTGGTCTCCTGGAGGAGTAAGAAGCAGTCTGTGGTGGCCAGATCGACAGCTGAAGCAGAGTACAGAGCAATGGCCTTGGGAGTTGCAGAGCTACTATGGTTGAAGAATATGCTGGTGGAGCTGAAGCTGGATCAAGGAGCCAAGATGAAGCTGTGGTGTGACAATCAGTCAGCTATTAGTATCGCCAACAATCCAATACAGCATGACAGGACCAAACACATCGAGATTGATAAATTCTTCATCAAAGAGAAGTTGGATAGTGGATTACTGGAGCTTGGCCATGTTCCAACCAGGGATCAAGTAGCAGATGGACTAACCAAGGGACTCGCCTCAGTGAGCATGATTAGAGGATGTGACAAGATGGGCTTAGTGAATATCTTTCACCCATCTTGAGGGGGAGTGTTGATATGGTATGTTGGGTGTCATATTTAAGTATAGTATAAGCACATGGGAATATCCTGAGGACATATTTGGGATGCCAGAATATGTCACAGGATATTCCATTATGAGATTATTGTCATAATGATTGAGATCATTGTATTAATGACTGTAAGGCTATATAATGCCAATGAGACAATCAATAAAATTATCAACTAATTTCAACACATCCAGAGCAGAATAGGGTAACAAAGTGCATGAACAATACAATATTATAGAGGATCAGAAGTATGCAATTACAGATCGTCCTTACAGAGGACTTTTGGACGGAGACAATAAATCATGTGGGCTATTTGGTTAAGAGATCACCATCTACATCCATTGATCTTCAAATTTATGAAAAGATAGAGAGAGGAGAGCCAGTCAATTATGATTCGTTAGTGCGTTTAGGTGCCCTGGTTCTTCACTCATGAATGGGAAAGATAAAACCAGCTGGAGTCAATGTCGAAATAGTGCATTTTCTTATAATTCAAACAGAGAGTTAAAGGCTACAAGTTATGGGATCAAGAAGGCATAACAGTGTTCGCTAGCCAAGATGTGATTTTCGATGAGATTTCCATGTTAAAAGATGTAGGAAGAGAGTCTAAGGAATCAAGTCGTATCTCAGGCTACAATTCGATAGAGGTGGAGGTTTTTAGCACTCAAGAGGATACAGTCAGCGAAGCACCGTTACAACATATTGATGCAGTAGTGAACGATAAAATTACAGAGATGGAGGGTGAGGACCAACCCTAGTTGGACCCACAACCAGTAGTATTAAGGAGATCAAGACGTCCACATAAGACACCAATTACGTATAGTTTCGAAGATATGGTTTCATTTACTCTAGTCACGGAACAGGAGATCCAAGAGATCATAAGGAGGCCATTGGTAAAAGAGAAGAAACGAATGCGAGGTGGTCATAACAGAGGAGATAGAGTCTCTTTAAAGAATGATATATGGTAGTTGATTGAGCTACCTGAAGGAAAAAAAAAGTTGTTGGTTGCAAGTAGGTATTCAAGAAGAAAGATAAGGAGAGGTACAAAACAAAACTAGCTGTAAAGGGTTATGCTTAGAAGGAAGGGATTGACTACAACGTAATTTTCTCGCATGTGGTCAAGCATATGTCTATTCGAGTTTTATTGGTATTTGTAGCGGTTCATGAATTGGAGTTAGGAGCAAACGGATGTGAATACGGCTTTTCTGCATTGGGAGTTGGAAGAGGATCTTCATAAGGCACCCCAAAGATTTTATAGAGCCCGACAAAGAAGATACTCAAGCGGTCTTTTTATAGCTTGAAGCAGTCTCTTAGGCAGTCGTATAAGCGTTTGACTCATTTGTGTTGAAGAATAATTTCTTTCAATTGAGTGCGAAAGTTGTGTATATTCGAAGTAGCTCAAGGATTATATGTTGATAACTTGTTGATTACTTTTAAGAGTATAGCGGATATAAGGACTCTTAAGGCTTCATTGGGTGCAACTTCATTGAGTACAAAATTTGACATAAAGAATTTCGATAGAGCAAGAAAATCCTCGGGATGGAAATCTATCGAGACAAGGGACGTTGAAAATATATGATTGTTCCAAAGAAAATATATTGGGAAGGTGCTTGAGAGATTTAACATTAAAGACTCAAGACATCCTTTCGTTGGTCATTTCAAGTTATCCTCCAAGGAGTGTCCAAAAATAAAAATAAAAGGAAAAGATATCTTGGATACCATATGACAGCGAGTGGGTTCACTCATGTACACTATGGTTTGCCCTCGACCAAATTTATCATGTATGGTCAGTTTAGTTTAGTCAACCGGTACATGTCAAATCTAGAAAGGCTTAATTAGAAAGTGGCTAAGTGGATCTTTTGATATCTAAAATGAATTAAGGATCTCGGTTTGTTGTTTCACAAGTCAGAACATAGATCGAACCAGTTGCAATGGATGCGGATTATGCTAGTGACTTGTATAAAAGAAGATCAAATATATATATATATATATATATATATATATATATATATATATATATATATATATATATATATATATACGCAAACACATTTTCAGGCTCTCAAGTCAGTTGCAATTCGACCCTTTAGGATATTGTGGTGCAATCAACTACGAAGTCAGAATATATGGGCATCAATAAAGGCATCGAATGAAGCCTTAAGGTTAAAAGGTTTAGTTGGCGAGTTGGGATTTGAGAAGGTGTATGTTCCATTGTTTTGTGATAGTCAAAGTAAGATTCATCTTGCGAAGAATCATGTATACCATAGTCGGACGAAACATTGATATATAGTATCACAAAATAAGGGAGTGGTGCAATAAGAAGACTGATCTTGCAAAAATAGACACTAAGGTGAAACCGGTAGATATGCTAATGAAGGTGATTCTTATGGAGAAGTTCACGTAAACCTTGATTTCTATTCAGGTACTCACATATGAGGAAGGTTGTAAGCCTTCTGTTATATATTTCAAATTTGACGATTTTGTTATCAATTAAATAAGATTTATTGATAGCATATTTAAAATTAAAATATATGTTTCTAAAACCCTTATTTATTAAGTAAGAAAATTATATAATTATTATATAGATAGTTGGTATTTATATTTTAAACAAATTAGATAAATAACATATATGTTAAATATCATTTTAAATTGATTAGTGATAGATAAAAGAACGTAAATAGGAAAAATAAAATAATAAACTAGTATCGTATTTAAACAAAAGTTTATCCTTATTTGAAATTAAATCATTAGATAGTTTTGTAAAATTAAACTTATCATATTATAAGCCACATCAAGCTATTCGCAAGGGCTAACTTGATCCTCTTCCCCAAGGATCCCAGATGAGGGAACCCTTGAATGAATAATACTTGATTCATTTAATTCGGTTATAAGATATGCTTATAATCAAAATCTTATAAATTAAATTTAGATTCTTAATTTAATCATAATTTCACCTTAAGTTTATCTTATATAATCTTAAGCATTTACTTAAGTTATTAAGTGCATTATCAAAAAGCAAAGGTTTAGCATGTCATTATTCTCCATTCAAATCTAGCTACCTATGTATTTATCCTAAACTAAATATACTGTTAGATAATCCTAATCTAGCTAATTCAAACTCAACTATGTCATTATCTAAATCCTAAGTAATAGCAAATCATATCCAATTCTTTTATCTAAATCCTACATGTTTTGGAAAACATTTAGCTGATCTTAGGATCTAGGAGGTTGTTTTGGGAGAAATAACCAGTCATAGTCAATTCATAATCCAACTGAAGGCTAAAGACAAGTACTCTTGTCTAGCATATTTAGATTCAGTTTATTATATGTATTTGTAATTGTGTAGCTATGATTGTGTATCTATTCTCATCATTGATAGAGTCTCTTTGATTGTACACTGATCTATCATATCATGACTTATCATTATTGACATTGTTTACTGTTGATATGGTATGTTGGGTGTCATATTTAAGTATAGTATAAGCACATGGGAATATCCTGAGGACATATTTGGGATGCCAGAATATGTCACAGGATATTCCATTATGAGATTATTGTCATAATGATTGAGATCATTGTATTAATGACTGTAAGGCTATATAATGCCAATGAGACAATCAATAAAAAAATCAAATAATTTCAACATGGTATCAAAGCCAAGTTTGCACAAACCCTAGCCGTCACCAAGCTTCCACAAACCCACAAACCCACAGGAGGATTTCCTAGATCTCCTCCACCGAACTCTTCCACTCACCCCCCCTTCTTCCCTTCTCCGCTCTTCGCAGGCCGCCCTTCACTGTTGCTGCCCCGTCCCGCTACTGCTGCGGCTACTGCTGCTGCTGCTGCGACGGCGGCTGTGACATGCGTGCTGCCGCCTCCTCCGCACCAGCACGAGACAGCGCCTAATAGGGATGCCTAGATCTGAAAAAAGGGGGGACATGTTCGGATCTAGGAGCGGACGACGAGGACGAGCGTGAGTCGTGGAGCGGACGTGACGTGATTGGATAGACGACGCATCGATGGAGGAGATCATCAAGAAGCTAGATTCTGCAGAGGTGGCGACGTTGATGAAGTTGTTGACAATGTCGGCTGGTGAGAACACGACACGAACGTCGACGGAGTTGAAGCTTCCCTCCATCGATCTGAAATTAGATGGACCAGCCACCTATCTGAGTTGGTCACGGCGGGTGAGAAGAACCCTCCCAGGAAAAAACATGGAGGGGTTCCTGACGGGCGAGGCGACAGAGCCGGACGAGGGCTCGACAGGACGCGATGAGTGAAAGTCCACTCATATGGTGATCTACATCTGGCTTCTCAACTCCTTAGTCCAGTCTATTGCCGCCACAGTAGATGGTATTGAGATGGTGAAAGATGTATGCGAGAAGTTGAGAAGGACCTATGATGGTGTGGGGAATAACTTACGGGTCTTCCAGATAAAGGGGGAGATTGATGACACCGTACAGGGAGAGAAGACGGTGCAGGAGTATGCCACGGAGTTGGAGCGTCTGTGGTTGGATTATGATCACTCCTTAGATCGGGCGAGCTGCGGGGACCCTAAGTGTAAGGAGAGACATGTGTGTCTGCAGGAGAGGACGATGAAGTTCCTCAAAGAGCTGGCTGCAGCTTTCGTACAGAGGACGGCAGTACTTCTAGCCCAACCAAATATCCCTAGCCTTGAGGAGGCTATCTCAGCCATGATCCAGGAGGAGACACACATCAGGCTGCAAGCCGGGACAGGTGGTCCCCCAGAAGTAAAGTCAGCACTAGCGATCACCAGCTCAGGTAACACAGGATCTAAGGGAGAGCCCTGGCAGCATAACCGGCAGTGCTACAACTGTGGGGAGATGGGTCATCATCGGTATGCTTGTACCAAACCACCTAGGGAGGGAGATTCAGGTGGTGGACGAGGACCGTTCGGCGGACGAGGATATAATGGAGGACGTGGTCGTGGTCGAGTGGGTAGACGAGGCGGTCGAGGAGGTTATCGGGCGAACCTCCTGATATCAGAAGGGAACGGAGAAGCTGATGGCACCTTTACTGTGGAGGACCAGGCACTGGGAACATGAGGAGTAGAACAGAGGAGTCGTCCACCTCATTCTTTGTTAAGGGCAACGCTGCCATGTATGTCCATCCATCAGAAGGTACTGACGAATCACTTGCCCTTGCGTCTATCTCTTCCCTTAAATCATCAGACTGGATTATCGACTCGGGAGCATCTCGGCATGTGACGGGAAATGGAAGTGAGTTTTCTTCCTACACTCACCTAGCATCAGCAGACAGCATTCAGACAGCTGATGGCACTTTCCAGCCAGTGGTCGGTAAGGGTACTGTTAATTGTACAGGTTCAGTAAGATTATCCAATATTTTATATGCTCCATCCTTTCCAGTCAGTCTCTTGTCCATTAGTTCTATAATCCTCCAACTTAAATGCATTGTTTCTTTTGATATTCCTAAGGTGACCTTCCAGGAGAAAGGGACAGGACGAAGACTTGGGACTGGCACTTGGCATGAGGGACTGTGGTACCTAGATCGAGAAGGACTGGACTCAGCATTGGTATCTATGGCAGAGAAGGCTGGCATGGAAGGACTGCAGCAGAGGACTGAGGATACCTTGATACTCCATCATCGGAGGATGGGACATTCTTCCTTTGATACTCTAAGTAAGTTGTATCCAGATATTTATGCAAAAACAAATAAAGAGAAATTAGTATGCGATGCGTGCGAGTTAGGAAAACTTACTAGGAGCTCATATGTTGGCACGGGTCATAAGAGCACTTTTGCTTTTGAGGTAGTACATTCTGATGTCTGGGGTCCATGTGCTACTAACACTATGAATGGTTATAAGTACTTTGTTTCTTTCATTGAGTGTGCCTCTCGTGTTACCTAGTTATATTTGATAAAAAATAAGAATGATGTACCTGCTTGTTTTCGGGATTTCCATAAGCATGTCCAGACTCAGTACAAAGCAGTTGTGAAGGTACTGAGGTCTGACAATGGAACGGAGTATACAAACATGACGCTTGCAGAATACTTGTCAGCACACGGAATACAGCATCAGACCACCTGTGCATACACACCAGCACAAAATGGAGTTGCAGAAAGGAAAAATAGACACCTTCTGGATGTCGCAAGAAGTATGATGATCGACATGAATGTCCCACAGAGTCTGTGGGGGCATGCAGTGTTGACAGCAGCTCAACTCATCAACAGGATGCCCTCGAAGGTCCTCGGATGGAAGTTCCCATGTGAGGTATTGCAAGGCAATAATAGTGGGATACTCCCACTGAAGGTGTTTGGGTGTGTGTATTTTGTGAAGGACAACAGGCCATCAGTTGGGAAACTTGACCCTAGAGCGGTCAAATGCATCTTCGTAGGCTACTCGGCGACCCAGAAGGGGTATGTGTGCTGGAGTCCAGTAGAGAAGAAGAAGTTTGTCAGTATGGATGTCCACTTTCGGGAGCATGAGCCATACTACCGCCAAAACAGAACTTCACACAACACGCCTAATACTGCCAGTATTAGGCGAGAGGGGGAGATGAAGAACTTGGTGGTAACCGATTTAGAAGTTTGGCATGGAGGCACGGAGAAGGGACAAGAAGGTGAAGGTGTTAGGCCTACGGCTCAGGGAGAGTTACTTACCTACAGCAGGAGAGAGAAGCAAACTGCAGGACCAGTACCGACAGTGCCAGTGCCAAGTCCCTTGCCTGCGTTCGTCCCAACTCCTGAGGCACCGACACCAACCCCCCTTCAGATGATACCCCCTCCTTCACAAGATATCATTCCTCCTACTTCTACTCCTCCCACACCACTATCTGTACGGAGGACCACTCGCAGCAATGCAGAAAATCCTCCAAACAGATATGGTTGGGATATTGCTCAGTTTGTTTCTTATGACCATATCCCTTCTTCTCATGGAGCATTTATAGCATCTTTGGATAGTATTACTATACCTAACAATTGACAGGTTGCCAAGAACGATCCAAAGTGGAAAGCGGCAATGCACGAGGAGTTGGGAGCTCTGGAGAAGAACCACACTTGGGAGCTTGTGAGACTGCTAGAGGGGAAGAGAGCAGTTGGATGCAAGTGGGTCTTTACCGTGAAGCAGAACCCAGATGGACAGGTTGAGCGCTACAAAGCTCGACTAGTAGCCAAAGGATACAGTCAGACATACGACATCGACTATGACGAGACCTTTGCACCAGTTGCAAAGATGAGCACTGTCAGGACTCTGATTTCTCTGGCAGCGAATGGTGGATGGAAGCTACACCAACTGGATGTGAAGAATGCGTTTCTTCACGGAGATCTAGTGGAGGAGGTGTACATGGAGATACCACCAGGATTTGGCACCAATCAGACAGTAGGCAAGGTCTGCAGGTTGAAGAAGTCCCTCTATGGACTGAAGCAGTCTCCTCGAGCGTGGTTTGACAGATTCAGAAGGGCGATGATAGGGATGGAATATCAGCAGATCAATGCTGATCATACTGTGTTCTTCCGTCGGAGTGGAGGCCACATCACCATGCTTGCAGTGTATGTGGACGATATGATTATCACAGGAGATGATGAGCAGGAGATCGTCCAACTCAAAGGAAAGCTTGGCAAGGAATTCGAGGTGAAGGATCTCGGCCTTCTTCGGTACTTCCTTGGGATTGAGATTACTCGAGTAGCAGAGGGGATTGTTCTCTCTCAAAGGAAGTATGCACTGGACCTTCTCACAGAAACTGGGATGTTGGGGTGCAAACCTGCAGCGACACCAATAGATCAGAGGTTCAAGATTGATGCTGATACTGGAGAATAGTTGATCGGGACAGATACCAGAGACTGGTTAGCAAGTTGATCTATTTGAGCCACACACGTCCTGATATCTGCTTTGCAGTAAGTGTGGTGAGCCGCTACATGCATGACCCACGGAAGGGTCATATGGATGCAGTGTACCAGATTCTGAGGTACTTGAAAGGTGCTCCCAGGAAGGGACTAATATTCAGGAAGAACAATCACGTGAGCATCGAGGGCTACTGTGATTCTGACTGGGCTGGTTGTGCTGATGACAGGAGGTCTACCTCGGAATATTGCATATTTGTAGGAGGTAACTTGGTCTCCTGGAGGAGTAAGAAGCTGTCTGTGGCGGCCAGATCGACAGCTGAAGCAGAGTACAGAGCTATGGCCTTGGGAGTTGCAGAGCTGCTATGGTTGAAGAATATGCTGGTGGAGCTGAAGCTGGATCAAGGAGCCAAGATGAAGCTGTGGTGTGACAATCAGTCAGCTATTAGTATCGCCAACAATCCAGTACAGCATGACAGGACCAAACACATCGAGATTGATATATTCTTTATCAAAGAGAAGTTGGATAGTGGATTACTGAAGCTTGGCCATGTTCCAACCAGGGATCAAGTAGCAGATGGACTAACCAAGGGACTCGCCTCAGTGAGCATGATTAGAGGATGTGACAAGATAGGCTTAGTGAATATCTTTCACCCATCTTGAGGGGGAGTGTTGATATGGTATGTTGGGTGTCATATTTAAGTATAGTATAAGCACATAGGAATATCCTGAGGACATATTTGGGATGCCAGAATATGTCACAGGATATTCCATTATGAGACTATTGTCATAATGATTGAGATCATTGTATTAATGACTGTAAGGCTATATAATGCCAATGAGACAATCAATAAAAAAATCAACTAATTTCAACATATACTTATGATGACATTGACTTGTGAGTGAACGAGTGAGTGGGGCGGGATGAACGGTTTCAAGACGTGTGGATAAAATAGTGTCGTAGATCTCGCATTCGTGTGAGATCAGTACCCCCAGTGTATCTCAGTGTTGCTCGTTGGTATGCGCTCACGTAAATTAATGTTCTATTCTCCTGTCCACATATTGAGTAATAGTTTCTATATCACGTAGTGACACATAGTTTACTTGTATTGTCTCTTGTTATATATTCTTATTTCATGCCATTTGTCCAATCTTTTAGTTCATGATCCTATGCACTTAGATCGTATCGTATTTTTCATACATGTTCAATCCATGATATGCTTCTTTCCATGATAATCGTATTAATTCATAGATGGTACTTTTTGTGCTATATTGTTGTATGTGTAATTGTTTTTTTATTTTCACTGGCTTTGGGTACTTGTTCCATTAATGACTGAAACCATATTTTTATAAATTTAGATGAGGGCTATCCTACACATTTTATTTTCACTGGCTTTGCGTACTTGTTCCATTAATGACTCCAAGTATGATGTAAATCTAGGATTTTTAGGATTTTTTGCTGCTGTGGAGGGGTCTGAACTGCTGCTGCAACCAGTAGTCAATATTTGGCCAAAAAAGGGTTCGGTTGGGGTTTTTGTGGAGTTTTGACCTGTGGGGAAGGAGAGAAAGAAGTAGAAGAGGGAGGGAACGTGAGGAAGGAGTTTTTTTCTTCGTGAGGGAGAGAAAAAGGGGCCAAACCTAATAATTAGGTTTAAGTGTTGGAGAGTTGATAAATATATGTAGTTTAAATAGGTGGGTGGTTAGGATTTGATTTAATATTTAAAAATGTGGGTAGGATTTTGTGGAGTCTTTATATGGTAAAGGGCTGGAATTTAAATTAGGGGATTGTCACAAAAATATTCACTTAGGATTTGGTTTGATCCAAAGATAGGAATACACAAGAAACTAGGGGTTTCCTAATTTGGAAATGTGGGATTTAAATCTTCAATTGATTTGTTCAGATTTTGTGGATATATTTTATATGTGGGATGTGTTGTGGAATAGGAAAAAGGTGTGGGGGTTGTTTGTTAGGATTGATATTTGGTTGGTTAGGATCTTAGGTAGTTAGGTAGTTAGGCCAACTATGATGACACCTATGACACTTTCTATAAATAAAAATTCTATAAATAGAAACAAATTAATTTAAATATAATATATATACACATGGGGGTATTTGGGTGCACTACATGCCTACATGTGTTTGGGTTTGGTTTGGGTCAAGTTCTAGTCAAAAGGAAGCAGTTTTACGGTAACCGTGGTTCTAGATGTTTGTCAATATTTTTGTAGCATGGGGGAGATCAAAAAAATACAACATCCATGTCCCAAATATATTAGGTACAATCAGGATTACTATATAAATTTTTTTGGAAGGAAAAATGTTGTGCATTGCTCCAAATATCCATGCCATGACAAAGTGTCATATATAAAAAAAGATTTCATAAATTAATACTTTAAAATATTGAATTAAATAAAATAAACAAAATAAATTAAAAAGTACCAAATTATTCCTATTCCAAAATGAGGGAGCTTACACCTGACTCGACCACTTCAAGTAGTTGAAAGTATCCTCCAACTTTATCTCCAGTTTTTTTAACTTTTCCATTTTGTATGGTGAAGGATCCACATATGTGTGTGCAACACGGGAGCTAGTCCCGGTCAGTCTCATGGAGAAGAGATCATCCACCAAAGCCTTCATCTCTTGGGCCGTCAGCTTGTTGTAAATCGTCTCTATCGTCTTCTTCTTGTCCTCTTCCATCAACAAGACGGTGGGAGATCTAGATCGTCTCCACCTTTGATCGTCGTCCTCTCCACATCTACTGTTCCTCCTTCAGCAACAGCGGTGTCCCTGAGAGCCGCTGCTTATGTCCCGTGCACGGTTTCGACTCGAGGTCGCATAGCCTGAGGAGGAGGGGGAAGAACCGACAGTTGTAGTCGAGATCAGGAGTTCACACAAAAGTTTTCTCACTGATATACCTCGATCCAACTAGCAACTATATAATTAATATTCCGATTACAACATGCTGCTACAAAAAATGATAATCAGAAAATTAAATTTCTCGTTCTTCCTTTCAATCGTAGTTGTATATGGACAGAACCGAGTTACAACTCGCAGAAGAGAAGAAGAAGAAGAAGAGGGAAGGGGGTTGGCCGGCGGGGAGGGGTGGCTGCTGGCCGGCGGGGAGGGGAGCTACTGGCCGGCGGGGGGGGGGGGGGGGGCTGTAGAGGGGGTTACGGTTAGGGTTTGTAAAAGGGGGGGTGGCTCTGATACCAAATAGATATTTAGTAGAATACTTGACTTGTTTATTATTGATTTGGAGCTACATATATATAGGAGAGGCTAACCTCTCTCTACTACTTTACTCCATGTAGGACAAACCCTTTAATACTCTCAACAATTAGTTTAGTAAGTTTTAGACTCTTTTAGTTAGTTTATTTTGAGAGGGTTTGTTTCCGAAACTTTGATATTTTCTTATGTACTTAGAGGACTATTTTTGGAGACTTCTTTTAGTTAATTAATTTGAGAATTTAGACATTTATTTATGGTTATTGTTTCTTATTATTATATTGTTGTGATTAAGCTAGTTAGATAGCATTGGATCATGATTCTCTATATTTGTTTTTGATGATATCTTGGAGGTATAGATAGCGTAGTACCGCTGATGATGCAGTGTAGGTCGGACTTGGCCACGTACTCGTATCCCGAAAAGCTGGAGCAGGTCATGTCAAACGTTCGCAATCTCGGAAAGGAGGGCCATGGTAGTTTCACAGTTCTAGGTAAAGACTGTATCAACATAAATGGGTAAACCCTAGAGGGCGTAAATATAATTTTGTAAAAGTTAGGCACAACTAATGAGATGATAGTAATTAAAAGTTAATGCAAAGGATAAATTAAGATCGCAAAGCCTCGTGTATCCTTCTTGAGACTCCAGTCATGGAACTCTGTTAGGCTTTAGTCCACTATTTAATAAATAATTACAACACGAGCTTTGATTTGAAGAACTCGTCAACTTCTACATAAAAGCTTTGATTCAAAGGCTGCCTATTTCAGTCGCGAGCTTTGATACGAAGGCTCCTCAACTTCAACCTTTTTCACAAGAGAATGTTGATCTTCTTTCAATGGGTGAAGATCTTTTTTACAACTCAATAATAACTCTATCACAAACGAGCAATGATGTTTGGATTTGGCAGATAGAAAATTTATGGCCAAGGAAGTGAAGTGGGAAGACATCAAACCTTATTTATAACCCACCAACCAAACAACCAAATTATTATCGCTACTATTATACCAGTATACTAGTTGAACATTTAACGACTATCAATTCATTAATAGGCAAAAAATAAGGTCACCAATATAGTGACAATATATTGGCAGTATACTGTGACGAGAAAATTTGAGGTTCAAAAACCTACTAGAATGGTATAAGAAAAAAAAATCCATAGTAAGGTTAGGGATTGTGAAGTAGTTGAAGAGAATAATCTGGGTCTTTCATTCATCATGATATTACATATATATACATCCACATATCAACTTGGGCCTAAGCCATATGGGCCAATCACCATATATACAATTTAATCATACAATTTAATCCCAATACCCCCTCTCCCCTCAAGTTGGAGCATGCAAGTCATAAATGTCCAACTTGCCCAAAAGAAACTCAAATTGTCGTTTGCCCAAAGCTTTGGTAAAACTATTCGCCAATTGCCCATCCGTCGGCACATGAGATGGATGAATAACTCCATCAAGAATAACATCCCTCAAAAAGTGGCAATCCACCTCAATGTATTTTGTGCGCTCATGAAAAACTGGATTCTGCGCAAGATGTAAAGCAGATTGACTATCGAAAAACAAATCCATAGCATATGAATGTTGCACCCCCAAATTGCCAAGCAATCCTTTGAGCCACTTAATCACACACGTGACCGCCGCCATCGCACGGTATTCTGCTTCGGCCGAAGAGCGGGACACCCTCACCTGTTTCTTCATCTTCTAAGAGATAGGCGAATCACCAAGAAAAACCAATCAACCAACCAGACAAAGAGCGTCTCGTAATGGGACAACTCGCCAAATCGGAATCACACCACCCCTGGAGCCGCAAATCACAGTCAGAGTGAAGGAGAATGCCTTGACCAGGATAATCCTTCAGATATCTAACAACCCTCAAAGCCGCATCCCAATGATCACGCCGGGGCTCATGCATAAATTGCGACAAGATGTGAAAAGCGTAAGTCAAATCTGGCAGAGTAAACGAAAGATAAATCAGCCGTCCCACGAGTCGTCGATATGCTTCCCCATCCGACAACACTGGACTTGTAGAGTGTGTCAGTTGATGATGTTGTTCTATGGAAAATCATGTGGGTTTTGTCCCCAATAATCATGTCTCCGAGATAATGTCAAGTGTATATTTCCGTTGGCACAAAAAAATTCCCTCCGCACTTCGAGCTACCTCAAATCCAAGAATAAACTTCAACACGCCAAGGTCCTTCATATGAAAGCATGTACTCAAATAATTCTTAAAGACAATAAGAGCAGCAGAATTATTGACAGAGAGAATCAAATCGTCGACATACACAAGAACATTTATCTGAACATTACCCTTATGAAGAGTAAAAAGTGAGTAGTCAAAGTACGATTGACAAAATTCGTACTCCAGCAAAAAAGATGCCAACTTCGCAAATCAACAACGAGGCGCCTGTTTAAGCCCATAAAGAGATTTTCGAAGCCGACATACCTAATCAGTCGTGTGGTGCGGAAACCAGGTAGTAGTTTCCTATACACTTCTTCGGTAAGATCTCCATACAGGAAAGCATTGTGAACATCTATCTGATATAGTTCCCAATTCTTTGTTGTAGCTACAGCTAGAAAAGCACGAACAGTAACCATTTTCGCAACTAGAGCAAAAGTATCAGTGTAATCAATCCCTTCATCCTGATGATTGCCGAAAACCACCAAACGGGATTTAAGCCGCTCAACACTCCCATCAGAATTATACTTTATCTTATACATCCACCGGCTCCCCAGAGCACGTTTTCCAGCCGGAAGCGTTTCCATTGTCCAGTTATCATTATCCTCCAAAGCTCGTATCTCCTTCTGCATAACTTCACGCTACCCTGCATCTTTAACTGCCTCTTTAAAGGAGGCCAGTTCTGTACCTGCAATTACAGCTGCAAGAAAATTCCTGTCTCCTAGAGAAAATCAATCACAATTTTAAAATGTGCTATAGGATAAGGAGTACCTGAGGAGAGATTGGAAGTGGTGGAACATTGGGAGGAAGGACTAGGACTCAACTTTCGTATTGTATTTGTAAAAAAATCGCGGAGCTTCACAGACGGAATTTTGGCACGCATTCCACGCCCTAGTACACTCTCACCATCTGGAGCCCCCACCGCTACCTCATCCTCCGCCGGCTTATCCTCCACAGCGGCCTCAGCCGCGCCACCCTCACCATCAGCCTCCCCCACCATGTCATTCCCATCCGGGGATACGACCGCCCCATCCGTATAAGGTAAATCACACCCCGTAGTACTGTCGATCACTAGATCAAAACCCAAATCATCATTACCCACGACAGGAGGCGCAAGCTCAGGTGAAGCCGTACCACCACGATCATCCTCAACAGAATAGGAAAACTTAGTCTCATAAAATTTAACATCTCGAGAGACAAAATATTACCAGTAGCAAGATCATACAATTTTTAACCCTTTTAGCCATGGGGATATCCCACAAAAACACACTTTCGACTGCGACTAGCAAATTTGTCCATTTTAGTTTTTTGTTGTGGGCAAAACATAGACAACCAAAAATACGTAATTCATCATAAGAAGAAGAAGTACCAAATAAAATTTTATAAGGGGTTTTAAAACCAAGAAGACTTGAAGGGGTTCTATTGATCAAATAACCGGCCGCCAAAATACATTCTCCCCAAAAAGAAATTGACAAATTTTCTTGAAAACGTAAATCAAGTGTCACATTCAAAATATGTCTATGTTTTCGTTCGACCCTCCCATTCTTCTGAGGTGTACCTACACAAGATGTTTGAAACAAAATACTATTCTGTGCAAAGTAGTCACACAGGCAATTAAACTCAGTACCATTATCACTTCGCACAATTCGAACTTTGGAATTAAATTGCCGCTCAATCATAGAAAAAAGTGACGAGAATATCTTGTATACTTCAGTCTTATCAATCAACAAAAACATCCAAACAACACGAGAAAAATTATCCACAATCGTCAAAAAATATCGAGCTCCACACGAAGAAGGCGTAGGATACGGCCCCCAAAGATCATAATGTATCAAATCAAAAATTGCAACAGCCCGAGAGTCACTGACAGAAAAAATACCTCGATTTTGCTTTGCCTGATGGCAAACTTCACATGCCTTATTCACTGAACTACTAGAGATACTAACAATAGGAAGAGACTTTACTACTTTATCAGAAGGATGCCCAAGTCGCTGATGCCAAATGTCCAGGGAAGTCGTCCCAGTCACTGCCAAGGCCTGAGTCTTCGGTACAATACGAAAGTTGTAGAGATCGTCCTGCCGTTCACCGACGCCAATCAGGGTACTCAAACTGGGGTCCTGTATTACGCACAATTTTTTAGTGAATTGTACAACACAATTTGTATCATCAATAAGATGGGCCACAGAAATTAAATTGTAATATAATTGAGGTACGAATAGAACATTCGTGATAACAACACCCGGTGCAAGAGCAATACGTCCGCAGCACGAGACAACCGTTGTCCGTCTGTCTGGGAGCCCAACCAGACATTCCTCTATATCCGTCACCCCCGACAATAAATTCAAATTTTCAGTAACATGATTCGAAGTGCCTGTATCAATAATCCAAGGTGCAATAAAATTACCCACCATACATTCCTCCGGAGATTTGACCGAAGAGTTACCATGCAGAGAAATAAGTTGTTGTCATTGGTCCAGAGTTATTCCCGGAACACCGCCTGTACCATCACCTGCCATACGTGTTTGTGCCACAGCTGTCGCGCCACGTCCTGCCACCTCCACAGGCACCTCTGCACCCCGTCCACGTCCACCACCAGCCGTGTGTCCGTCACCACGTTCGCGACCAGCCCCTTGTCCTTCGCCACGCGGTCTATCCCTCAACCAATCCGGAAAGCCATGTTTCTCGAAGCAAGTGGCTTCTTCATGTCCGTTGTGTTTGCAAAAATTGCAAAGCAACTCCGATTTATCCCGAGCATCCAAACGAGATGGCCCACGGTTAACAGAATGAGTTTTAACCACAAGCGCCATAACCTCGTCCCGTTCAGAGGAGACTTGTGTAGACGTGCGCAATCGTTCCTCCTGTAGCATGGATTAATAAGCACGCGCCAAAGTAGGGAACGGATCTTGTGCCAATAAAGTCGAGCGGACGTTGCCATAGAGTTCCTGATTGATCCCATAAAGACACTGATAAAAACACTCCTCATCAACCCGTTTTTGCAGCTTCTTCGGGATATCACACGTACATTTGCCGCAACTGTACGCCGGAATAGGTTCATAAGTCCCCAACTCATCCCAAAGAGTCTTCAATTGGCCGAAGTAGTCGACCACGGACATGAATTTTGTTTGGCGATACTCTACTAACGAATGTTTAATCTGTTGAATTATTGCGCCATTTTTTACGCTAAATCAGTCCTTGAGCGAATCCTACAGCGATTTTGCCTCCTCAAAGTAGGGTATCGTCTTCTTCACCAAAACGTCAATAATGTGCAAATCTATTGCACAAGCATCAATTGGACATAGTACCAATCCTCCAATTTGTCATTCTCCGTAGGTTTATCGATAGACCAGTCAATAAACCCAAATTTTCGTCGAGCCTGTAGAGAAAGCCGAATAGATCTCGATCATTCCTCATAAGTTTTCCCACGAAACACCACTTTCGTAATTGTATTACCCGGATTGTCATTAGAACCAAGGTAATACGGGAAGGTAGGATCGATCCTTGTTGCCGTCGCCACCGACGTAGAAAACTCGCCGCCTCCGCCACCGCTCGTCATACCACCGGTTGAAGGGAGACTCGCCGCCGCCGTAGAAAAAAATTGCCGCTGCTGCCGCCGCTATGGGAAAAGAAATCGTGCCCTAGCCGTCATGCTCTGATACCATGTGAAGAAGTAGTAGGAGAGAATAATCTGGGTCTTTCATTCATCATGATATTACATATATATACATCCACATATTAACTTGGGCCTAAGCCACATGGGCCAATCGCCATAAATACAATTTAATCATACAATTTAATCCCAATAGGGATAAAGGCTTTTTGGTTTTGGAAAAAGTTGAGATAGATTGGTTTAGGTTAAAGCTCAACTCTAAATCTTCTTATGTTTAGGTCCTAGCTTCCAATTGCTTTCACCCACTCATGTTACATTCAACACCTATGATGACAAATAAAGAAAAAAATACAAGTCTTGAAATATTTAGTCGCCTTGATATTGTTGATTTTAACTTGAACGCATTAATATCCTTCACTCCTGACTTCAACGTCTTTGTCTAAACCTCGATTGTTGTGACTCTTTTTTTGTTCATATTGTTTGTGCTAGAACTTTCTCCAATGCATTCATGTTTTCCACCTTTAGTACAAAACAATGATAGTCCTATATGAATATGATTGTCATTATCAAGATTACAACCAATATTTAGCCAACAGAAGGAAGAGAGCTCGTTGGAAATCCCATAAGGGAGGCTTCTTGCGATACGATATTCTTGCATGAACTCTTATAAAGTTTTCTCTTGATTCAATAAAGCACTTATCCCCTTGTCTCATGGAAATAGGCCAATCTTCGGATGAACCACGTTATATCTTGTATCATTGATTGTGCTTTGTTTATTTGTCATTGCTACAGGGAATTATTGATTTCCGAATATTCATAAGAGAGGCTCCCGCTTACGTAGGGTCGGAGGAGGCTCAAGATGCACACAAGCTTACCCCCATATGTTGTGATATGTATATCTTTCTATAGATTTTCCTACACATTCTTTGTTATGAAGAGTGCCTTTGTGATACGTTATTCTTCGTCATAATTTGTGTATTCTTGTCATAAGAATTTCTTAGTATAGTTCCTCATGATAATTTGTTAGGCTTATTTTCGTTAGAATACCATAAAAACTTTGCTATAATCACTTCTATACAACATACTTTTCTTTTGTTATAACTTTATATCAATACCTCAAACTTTTTTTTTTATCTGTGTAGTACCACGACGATTGTGGAAAACATAAAAAGAGTTTTAATACCCCCTTCTCTACCCCCTCATCCTCCTCCCTCTCCTCTTCTTCCTTCTCCACCACCTCATCTCCTCCTCTCATTCTCTACCAAATCCTCCCATATATTATTTCCTTCCCATGATGACAATCAAACCAAATTTTGGTGAGCATTTAAATGTTTGTCTTCAATTTTGGAAACGATTTGGGTTAGGTTGTTGGCCATAAAAGTTGTTGTGGCAAAAGAGGATGTAAAGATAGGGTTGGATTCTATAAATGTTGGACCCGGTGTGGGGTAGTCAATCGGTTGGTGGTAGTGACCATTTGAACAATATATAACTCTTAATCCTCACTACAGTCCTAAAGTTTTGGTGTATAAGAGCAATCAAGGTTCAAATCTTTGAATCTTATTTGGAGTACAATTTCAACAGCCTTTACAAAAATAGATATTCGACGTGAATCCAGCTCTCTGTCCAAAATTGAATTTCAACATGTGGAGGCATGTTAGAATAAATATATAAGAGAATTTTTGACTTTATTCCCACTTAATATTATAATTTTAGACTTACATCCCGCACTTTTTTGTTTATTAGACTTACATTCCACTTTTTCTCTTAAAAAATATTTGATGACAGTTTTTTGTGACAAAATATATATTTTTCGTAACAAAAAGTGGGATGTAAGTCTAATAAACAAAAAAATGTGGGATGTAAGTCTAAAATCATATTATTAATTGGGACTAAACTCAAAAAATCCCAATATATAATCCTTAACCTCACTATAACTCTAGAGTTTTGGTGCAGTAACAAAAACTTTAGTAGTGACGAAAAAAGAAGAATGATAAGTGGAGTATGGAAATGGTAAATATAGGACTGGAAATGGAGATGAAGATGAAATATGAGGTGGTGATGGTGGTGTATACGGTGAAAAGGAGAGGGAATACGAGGAAGTGGTTTTTGGAGGTGGTGGTGGAGGAGGGCTGTTTTCGAGGTGGAGATGATGAAGATGGAGGTAGAAGTGGTGTAGATAAAGATGGAGTAGGTGGGTTTTGGAGGTGTTGGATGAGGAGATGGAGATGGGTGGCAGAGGTAGAGATGGAGAAGGTGATAAAGGAGATGGGGATGGATAGAGATGGAAGAAAAGTAATGGGGGAATTTTTATTTTTGTGAGGGGGGAAATGGTTCTAAATTGGTCACATGCTTTGCATGTGACTATCGAGTCAAATTGTGGACTAACATAGGGTAGCAAAGTGCAAGCAATTACTTAAAAGAAAAAGTTAATTAGATAGATGTAAACAAGAAAATTGTCGTATCAAAGTGATTATAAGAAAAAACTTAATATTTTTATGCAAATAAAAAAAAAATTGGTAAGCATATTAGCTAAGGACTGGGAGAGGGGCTGGTAGATAGATTTATTGAGATGAGGGAGGTCCCAAGTTCAATTGTCTAGAGAAGAATAGATGACCTTCAAGAGCGAGCTTCCATTTAGTCTACATCATGAGGAGAAAGTAGTATCTTAATTCTTTTCCCTCGTTTAGTACTCCAACATATGACATTTTGAAAATTTGTGTTGAAGAAGAGTATTACCTTAGTGATGCCACTAGTGTGTCACATGCTATAGCTATTGTGTCCCTTTGTAATGTATCTCTCTAAATAGCTTGGCCTTGAGCCTAATGAAATAAACCTTCACAAATCCTAATGTGTTATCAGAGGCGAGCCTTGAACCTAATGAAATAAGATCCTTCCACAAATTTTAACATCAGGAACTTGAGATTGGTTCTAACGGAATACTGTTATTCAAATCTTTGATCTTCACCCACTTATTCTAGCTCATACATCACCGCTCTAATTTTCCTGAAGAGAAACTAATGTTACTAGGTTTTCTAATTAGCAGGTTTCGCCAAGGGACCTAGTTGTTATAGGACTTCTTGCCTTTCTTGGAAGGAAGACGAGGCTATTCCTAGCTCAAAAGGGTATAAAGGATCTTGATGAGCCTGTGAAGGACTTCATCTGGTGAATTTTTTTCTTCAATAACTGTTCATTTAGTTAGATGTGATATTTTTCAATTTGAAAATGTACCATGTAATTCTGTCCATATACTTGATTCATGTCAGTGTCCTTTGTTCCTTGCCTAATTGCAGTTATTTGGAATGTGGCGTGCTTTTCATATATCCAGACCTGTCTTCGTTATGTGTGTATGAGCTATTCATGGAGGTAAGTCATAATTCTTTATATGAAGTATCTAACTTAGTTTGATGGTCACCAACTCTAGTAAAGAACTTCTTTTGAATCTATGGAGGTGTTGGTTGTTGGATACCTCTGCATATGTCTAGTTTCCTTCCAGTTTGGACTCATAATCTGTTTGTTTTGTTTTATTTTGTTTTGCTTTGTTTTGTTTTTTGTGACAATTTTCATAATTATAAGTGCGGTCGTAAGAAGCTGAACAGTGGTCTGGGAAACACTTTTGGCCCTAAGATAAGCCTTGTTAGGCCTCTAGCTAAACTCAGTATAAATCCCTCACTCTCCTATTAACTTTGTAGTGTGAGGCTCACATATGAACTCCATAATAATATCCCTGCAATCTCTGGTGGGTGCTCAACCAGATGGAGACAAAGACTCAAGAATCTCCACCTGGGCTCGACTCTCATGAGCCCAAACAACTTAGAGAGTGCTCAACCTTCCCATGAACCTAATCATAAGTGACCGAAATCGTTCTATGACCTGTTGCCACACCATGGCTCTAACACCAGTTGTTAAGGGCTTCTCTAGCAAGGCACAATGATGGATTGGGAACCACTTCAATTCAAAAAAAAAAAGGTCTCTCTTCTTGCTCTGGTTATCCACAAGCTTAATGGTTTTATTGGGGGATCGAAACTTTGAAGGCAAATATGTTCATGGATGTTCGTGATGGTGCTTAATTGTCTATCTTGGTCAGCTCATCATATATGGATTTTATCTTCTTAACTTTGGCATTTTCTTAGCTAGTTATTATATGGTTCATAGCTGTGTTGCACGAATACGGACACAGATGCGGATAAGGACAAAATACGGGTACGATACTAACATTTTGAAATAAGTACAGAGTAATCACCTATGTTGCATGAATACGAACACGGATATGGGTACGGATACGAGTATGGCCACCATTTTCCCATGTCCATGCAACATAAATTCATATTTATTTTCTTGTACTACCAAATATATTGCTTTACTGTGAATGAAAGTTTGGTTGTGATGCCTTGATCCCATTTTATTTTCTCAAAATTTTCTTAAAAAAATATAAAAACTTATATTCTCAAAGGAGTAGAAAGGAAGAAACCATATACCACAACTAAATAAATGAAATGGAACTTGTAGAAAAATATGGTCAGTAGGTGACTATAATTCCAGATCAAAAATATAGTCAAACTAGTGACCATATTCTTCTACAGAAGTGAATTTGCTCACAGACTACTGAAAAATACACCAACTAAACAAAATTGCTCCTTTCACTATCTTGCATGCAATCCCCTAGGATGAAAAAATGTAATGCTCTACACATGTAAAAGTCATGTTCCTAATGTTTGAGGCCATTTAGGTGCATGCTATATTGGTTATAGTTTTCCTTATCAAGGTCCACAATATGGTTGTACTTGTGGCACCAAAATAGGTGGAAAACAAGAGGTTACATGGCCACTTTCCTTCTTCTTTTTTGACTCTAGGTAAAGGTAAAGGAGATGTCTTAGGACTCGCCTACATTACTCACAAGAAACCTCTTTCTAACTTGTATTCTAGCATTAAGTATGATTATTGCACTTTGACGCATATGATATTTTTCTGTTTTATATAACTATATTCCCTCCTTTGCTGAAAAGTTAACATGAGAAATTGGATTTATTTACATATTCTTGACAATAGAGGATTTTTTCTCGGTGTTGGGCTAGCAACAAAAACTATTGCTTCCTTTTTGAGGTTAGAAGTTAGATGACCTTCGACCATCTCCAAACCTATCGCTTGTCTTTCAAGGATTTTACATCAAAATGTCTCAGGGGTAATCAAGTTAAGCTTTCTTTTCTCAGCTGCCACCAACTTTGCAAGGTATGAAATGACATGAAGTTTGGTACATACACCACACTGATTTTGGCGTGTCCTTGAGTATTATTTTAGTGTGAATAGCATGTCCGATATGTACCCGACACAGACAGAATACAACATGCCCCTTTTTTGAATATCCATGATTTCCACACACACACCATCCAACCCAACCCTTACCAGTGGGTAAGGCAGATTTTATATCTTATGACTTATCTAACGGATGCATATTTTCCTCATACTTGTCGTTTTTCCAATAGGTTGTGAGTGATGAAATTGGATGGCTCGACCTGTATGCTGCAGTACCATGCAGAAGGTACCAGGAAAGAAAGAGGTTAAAAACTATCCAAGCAGAGAAAGAGATCATTATGTCCACTGTTTTTGGTGTTTGCTCAGATATGTTCTCAAGCTTGGTTCATTACAAGGATAAAACTGAACAATCTCTCGGTGCTAATGTAGCAGAATATTTACATACAAGGTTAGCAAACAAGGCAATATTTCTCAGCACTACAATGTATAAACTTTTCTCTACCAACTATGTTAAGAAGACTTTCTGTTACATAATTTGCAGCAAGGATCTCTTAACCGTTTGCATAGAAGACTACTGGGCTGCTTATGATAGATTACAGTATGTTATCTGTCTTTTTGTTCCTTCTTTGTCATTGTCAATACTGATGTAGTGTACATAAACAATACAATCATGGGAAATGTAGAATATTTTGGAGTTCTATTTTCATTATAATCTCTTGGCTATATATATATATATATATATATATATATATATATATATATATATATATATATATAGCCTTACAACCCTCCATCTTACATAAAACCCCCTAATACATTATAATATACCAACACTCCTCAAGATGGGCGAAAGATATTCACTAAGCCCATCTTGTCACATCCTCTAATCATATCTACAGAGCTAAGTCCCTTGGTCAGACTGTCTGCTTTCTGATCGTTGGTTGGAATGTGGCCTAGCTCCAGTAGTCCACTTTCCAACTTCTCCTTGATGAAGAACCTATCGATCTCGATGTGTTTGGTCCTGTCCAAGGTTCAAAGTATCGGCCGATACCGATACGTATCGGCCGTATCGGATCGGATCTCAGCACTGCCGATCCGATACTCTAGAAAATTATCGGTATCGGCCGATATTTGTGGAAAATGTATCGTATCGGGCTGTATCGGTCCGATACGAGCCGATACGGACCGACACGAGCCGATACGAACCTAAATCCTCCTGGAGATACATATCCTCTCCGACCAAAAACAAAAGCACATCAAATCCTCTCCGACCAAAAAGAAAAGCACATCAAATCCTCAAATCAACATCAAATAAAGCAAATTATGCTTTGCAGACGTCAAATCCAATAATCCAAAAAAATAACAGTGCAATCAAAACTTGTATAAATAGTCGTTCATTTGTCTACAATGAACACACAACAAACCCTAATTTACAGAGAGATTAGAAGAAGTTCAGAACTTTTACCTTTTTCAGGTAACCAATTCCTCCTTGAGATCACCCAGTCGACCTTGTCCTTGGCCTCCTCCGCCGCCTCACCGCGGCTCGAGAAGTTTTCCTCCGCCTCCACCGCGGCTCGAGAAGTTCTCCTCCGTCCTTGGCTCGAGCGGTGGAGGCGAGTGGAGACGTTCCCCTGCGAGTAGAGACGTTCCCCGGCGAGTGGAGGCGAGTGGAGGCGGAGAGAGAGGCGAGTGGAGGCGGAGAGTTTCTCTCCCGGGGAACGAATGTTTCTCTCTCCTGTTTGTTTTGTTCACGATTTAAAAAAAAAAATTTGCCACGTCACCATCCATAAAACAAATAAAACCGAATCCCCACCGTCCATTTTGCCACGTCAGCGATCCATCGTTCGGATCCATGCCACGTCAGCATCCTAAAAACACAGATCAACCAATCTCCACCGTCCAAAATGACACGTCAGCGATCCACGGCTGAGATCTCTGCCACGTCAGCATCCTAAAAACACAGATCAAACGAATCTCCACCGTCCATTTTGCCACGTCAGCGATCCACCGCTCAGATCTTTGCCACGTCAGCATCCTAAAAACACACCTAAATCAATCTCCACCGTCCATTTGGCCACGTCACCTATCCACCGCTCAGATCCAACGGTTGTGGAAAAAAAAAATCTCAGCGCTGGATTCGAACCCGTGACCACAGTAACTTACAGTCATCCCACTAGCCAGAAAGCCAATGGAATTTGGTTGTTTAAGTTGGCATGTATATAGTATTTAAGGAGGCAACTTATATATATATATATATATATATATATATATATATATATATATATATATATATATTCTGACTTTTTTTTATTTATAATATATATATATATATATATATATAGATATATATATATATATATATATATATATATATTCTATTGTACATATACACTAATATATATATATTTTAACTTTTTTTATTTATAAAACTAATATATTTTTTTTATTTATAAAACTAATATGTATATATATATATATATATATATATATATATATATATATATACTATAGTATATTCTATTGTACATATACACTAATATATATATATTCTGACTTTTTTTAATTTATAAAACTAATATATATGTAATTATTGTACATATATATTGTATCTAAATATATTATATATACATAAACTATATACTATATATACATATACATATATATTGTATGTATATGCATCATATACTATATACTATATATATGTAATTATTGTACATATATATTGTATACACTAACTTATATAATATTGTACGTATATGCATCATATATATATATATATATATATATATATATATATATATATATATATATATTTTTTATTATTATTATTATTATTGTATCTAACAAAATTATATATATAGTTATATACTACATGTTATTGTTATCTATGTAATATTTTATATTATTGCAATTTATTTATCGTATATATGACTATCTAACAATATTTATTAATGCATGTAACAATTTTTTAATTATTGTATGTAACATTATAGTTTATATAACTATATTATTGTATGTAACATTATAGTTTATATAACTATATATATATAAAACTTAGTGTATATGTACAATACAATTAGATAATATATAGTATCTATTATTGTAACGATATATTTGTATATTTTAGTGTATTATGAACAATTTTAGTGATATATTTGTATTTTTTTGTATTTGTATTCATTTTCGTATTTGTATCCTTATTGTAGTTCGTACTTATTGTAAAAAGACTATTATTCATGAAATTTAAATGAAGGGATAGGCCAGAGTCCCGATGAATTTTTTTGGCCAAGTGATTTTTTGTCGTACTTTTAAATTTAAACATGTAAATCTTGTTGCTAATTTTATTTCGATATATTATGAAACAAAATAATTGGTGTCATAGATCACATTGTAACAATTTATAACTATTCACTTATACTATATTTCTGAATACAATTAAATCTTTATTTATTTACAAAAATTTAAAAAAAATCTCGATTCCTCGACAAATATAATTATGGGTCTTGTCACTTGTCTCATTATCTCATCCTGCCATTTGCATTGCTTATTTGCTTCTAATCTCTTGTGCCTCCCTCTATGCGCCTTAATTCGTCAAAATTGAAACCTATAGAACAATACAAGATTCAATTAGTACGAATATAATGACATAGTAAGATTGTAACTAAAAATATGTAAAGGAAGAAAACTTATATATCGCAGGTAAACCATTCAACAAGGATGACTATTGTTTTATTCAATTCTAATTAAAAAAACACTTAAATAATGCATAAATATGTAAATTATTTTTTCGATTTTTTTACTAATTAATTAATAATTATTTAAATTGCTGATACATCCGATACCAACATATCCGATACTCCGATCCGATACCGCCGATACTGCCGATACTGCCGATACAGCTACTCATACAAACTGTCCGATACCGATACCAATACCGGTACCGAGTTCTTGAACCTTGGTCCTGTCATGCTGCACTGGATTGTTGGCGATACTGATGGCTGACAGGTTGTCACACCACAACTTCATCTTGGCTCCTTGATCCAGCTTTAGCTCCACCACCATACTCTTCAACCATAGCAGCTCTGCAACTCCCAAGACCATAGCTCTGTACTCCGCTTCAACTGTCGATCTGGTTACAACTGACTGCTTCTTATTCCTCCAAGAGACCAAGTTGCCTCCTACAAATATGCAATAGCCCGAGGTAGACCTCTTGTCATCAGCACAGCTAGCCCAGTCAGAGTCATAGTAGCCCAGTCAGAGTCACAGGTAGACCTCCTTGTTAGTCTTTTCAGGGCATCTGATGTTGGGTAGCCGAAGTTTGTTTTCCTTCATCAGTATGTTGAAGATTTCAATGATGTCGTCATTGAAGGAGAAAGTCCTCTTTGGCTTTGGGGCTTCCGATACCTGAGTCGTACGGTTCTCAGGGAAGACTGGTAATTTTGCATCGTTTTTGGACTCAAAGGGAATTCAACCCCCAGCTTTGGACGCTGCTCTGTCTTGTCGAGGGAGACTACCCCCAGAAATGTCATTGTCTGGTTCTTGGGGATCACTGTCCTTACGGCATGACGGGTTGGTGTGGATTACCAGGAGATCGCTACTCCCGGCTTGCAGAGTTATTGCGGGCCCTGAGGGTGGAAAGACCATGTTCGTCTTGATCTCCAGAATTTTTTGGGCCAGAGTCTGCATTGTGGCACACATGGTTTTCATCATTGCCTCAAGAGCATCGAGTCATTGGCGATCGCTGAACCCTTGCGCCTTCGGTTCCTGAGTCGCACTATCCTCAGGGAAGACGGGTATCGTTGCATCGTCTTCAGACTCAAAGGAGATGCTACCCCCAGCTTCATATGATGCTCTGACTATTCGAGGGTGACTTTCCCCCGGCCTGTCATTGTCTGTTCCTTGGGAGTTGCAGTCTTCAGGGGAGGTAGGCATCATCGTACCGTCTTCCGATTTCGGAGGATTGCTACCCCCAGCCCTAGATGCTACATTAACCCTAGGCACGTTGCTGTCATCTTCCTCGGAATCGGTGTCTTCAGGGAAAGCCGAAAGTGCTATATCTTCTTCAGACTCGGAGGGAATGTTAGCCCCACCTTTGGAAGGTGCGTTTTCTTGATGAGGGTGATTACCCCCAGAGAACTCGGCATATGTCCCTTGAGATTCACTATCTTTAAGGAATGATGGGTTGTTGCGTATGTCCAGGGGGACACTACCCCCAGCTCGGGCCACCCCCAAGGGTTCTGAGGAAGAACTACCCCCAGGGGCTGACAGCTTCTTCCCTGAGCGGGTTCCTTGGAAGACGTCTTCCGCAGGTGTCGTAATCAGGCCTCCAGGTAGTCGCCTTCACGACGCAGTGGTAGAGAGCGCCGGACTGGAGGTATTTGACTGCTTTCTTTCCTTGGTGGCGGAAAGCTTTCCAGTTGAGTAGCATAAGGCAAAGGACAACTCCTCCTTTGATACTTGCATCTGATCTCCGGGTTGCTGCCGGTTAGGTGCTTTCCAGTGCAGTCGCTGGAAGGCCGACTGTCTGTCTGTGAGTACTGCTGCTTTATTGCAGCAGCAGTTGATAATGATGTTGGCGCAACTGTGCCTCGGAGAGGGCACGTCGCACGTCGCAGTTGTTTTCCTTGCTTTGCGTTTGTGAGTAATCACGTCACGCAAACCATGCGAAGGGTATTTTACCTTTGCATCATCTTTGCGAGTCCGGGTATTCCGGGCACACGGATGCGTAGGTGTTGTGTTTGCTCCCTGGCATGGGGTTCATACACGAACTTGCCCCGAGGTACCGGTGGAAGAATTTTGAGACTGACCATGTCCATTGGTCCCAGTGTGCTGGACGCATGGGTCAGTCCTGTACAACTTTCCGTCATAGGCTCGCGTAATAACTAACGATGTCTGTTGACGGTCGGTCGTATGAGCAGTTACTTGAGCTTGACGTGTTCGCACTGCCCTGGACTTCTTCCGCTTAGCTACCGCAGGCGCGTAATATAAAGAGTCCAGATTTGGATTTTCGCCACTCTCAGTAGGTCGTATAGGATCTGCACCGCGTGAGTTACGGTCGAAAATAGAAGTTCTGTTGTTGTCAGAGCCGCATGCGGCTATCTGTCTGCGACTGTGAGTTGATGTCGCATGGACAATCTTATGCGGTCTGTGAATAGATGACGCATGGACAGTATTATGCGGCCTGTGAATAGATGACGCATGGACAGTATTATGCGACCTCCTTCTTGGATGCATAGGACCTGCCCCAGCCCCAGAATGTCTGGCATCGTAGTATTTTTCTTTACCAGATTCTGAGTGCTGAGCAGTTCCTGCGCCAGTCGAAGATGCCGCATAGACGTGGACTTCTTCAGCAACAGATTGGGAGGGGAGATTGCCTCCTTCACAGTTGGGCCAAGTGTAGTGGCCTTTGCTACCCACGTTCTGTGGGTCTTCTTGGGCTTGGCTTGGCTTGCCTTGGCGAAGGGTTCGCACTTCCTTCAGAGAGTATTTTTTCGAACGCTTGCTGGTCGAAGCGAACTACCAGCATCTTTTGCGTTGAGCCAAGCTTGGCCGCATCAGATTGCGTCACCAATTTCTCAACAGAGGAGCACTTTTTCCAGCAGAGTCGCCATCGTGTTTGCCATTTAAATCAAAAGGAAGAACTAAGAGAACTTGATTTGATTAACAAACTAGAGAATACAGAGAAGAGTCCTAAGAGACAATCTAAGTACAATTTTTTTGATCTAGGGGGTGACGATGGACGGTTAGGAGTGTAGCAACTCTCTTTATTCCGTGGACGATTCGGACGCAGAAGCTTCTCTCCTTGGTTTTAGTGTGAATCCGCATATAGCTAATCTCTCTGAAGCAGAAAAAGTCGACCCTTTGAACATTCAAGTTGCTTCTATTTATAGCCATCGTGCTGATAAGCTATGGGTGCTGCATATGCCTCTGTTTGGTGGACGCATAAGGTCCTTCAACAGAATGCGGCCGTAACGGTAGCCGCATGGTGCGGGCAAGCCGCCACGTGGGTTTGGTTAGGATTTTCTGTTTGAAGAGATCTCGGGGTTGTTGTGTGCATAACTCGGTCAATTAGACACTTGGTCAACACTAACTGTGCGAGAAATCGTCTTCGGTTGTAACAGAAAATCTTGTGAGTCGAGAGCCGCATACTGTTGTAGTCGCATAGAAGCTCTCGTTTGGCCTTGGTCGGAATGAGCCTCTGGCCGTATGTGGACGAGGCCGTATGGGTCTTGAAGCCGCATGCGTACTCTTGTTTGGCCTTGGTTAGGTGGACGCTCTGTCCGTATGATGTCGAGGCCGCATGGGTCTTAAAGCCGCATACGTAGGACACGTGGCATGGCCCGTCTTTCGAGGTATTTAATGCACTGATATGACTTGTTGTCTTTTCTTGAGCCGTCGTCTGCACGGATTTCGAAGCATCTCAGGGTGATGAGTGAGGCGTCAGAGCTTCTGACAGACATCGAAATTTGTATCAGGGAATTTTATGCGACCGCCCTGCATGGAGTCGAAGCCGCATGGGGTCAGAGACTCATGGGACGCATGGGGTCTGGAACGCATTGGGCCAGAGACGCATGAAGTCTGGAATACATTGGGCCAGAGACGCATGAAACACATGAAGTCTGGGTCGCATTGGGCCAGAGACGCATGGAACACATGGAGTCTGGGATGCATTGGGCCAGAGACGCATGGATCTTTTGTCATTTTCTTCATTCGTGGCATTTGAACAGCTG
Organism: Iris macrosiphon; assembly: GCA_036927795.1. Lineage (NCBI taxonomy): Eukaryota > Viridiplantae > Streptophyta > Magnoliopsida > Asparagales > Iridaceae > Iris > Iris macrosiphon. The sequence goes on along the minus strand of JAYESA010000013.1, from coordinate 52,205,424 downwards.
TATACTACAAGAAGTAATTATGACGAAACTGTCAGCACGGATTCCAATCAGCGGTGCAGAATGACTGTCTATTTTGTCAGTCATAAATGCTCTGATGTGACTGTTAGGACAATGCGTCAAAGGGCGGTATGCGTCTCGGGATGTCATGTATCCGAGTGTGCCATGCGTCCGCTACTGTTATGCGTGTACCGCAGTTATGCACACCTTGCTTATTTGTTGACTGCAAACTGAAGCGCATGAAGAGATTTTCATGCTTCTACAGGCTCCAGCACACGTACCCCTTCTGAGTCGCCGAATAGCCCACGAAGACACTTGATTGCTCTAGGGTCAAGTTTTCCAACAGACGGTTTGTTGTCCTTCACAAAATATACGCAGCCAAACACCTTCAGCGGGAGTATTCCACTATTATTTTTTTGCAATATCTCACATGGAGACTTCTATCCCAGTACTTTCGAGGGCATCCTGTTGATCAGTTGAGCTGCTGTCAACACTGCATGTCCCCACAGACTCTGTGGGACATTCATGGCGATCATCATACTCCTTGCCACCTCCAGAAGGTGTCTGTTCTTCCTTTCTTCCACTCCATTCTGTGCTGATGTGTATGCACAGCTGATCTGATGTTATATCCCTTGGGATGACAGATATTCCTCAAGTGCTTTGTTGGTATACTTTGTCCCATTGTTAGACCTCAATACCTTCACCACTGCTCTGTACTGAGTCTGGACATGTTTATGGAAGTCCCGAAAACAGGCAAAGACATCACTCTTATTCTTCATCAAATACAACCAGGTGACACGAGACGAACAATCAATAAAAGAAACAAAATGCTTGTAACCATTAATAGTAGTTGTGGCGCACGGCCCCCAAACATTTGAATGTATAATATCAAAAACAGAAGAGCTTCTATGGCCCGCACTAACATATGAGCTCCTAGTAAGTTTGCCTAAATCACATGCATCACATACTAGTTTCTCCTTATTTGCTTTCTCATAAATAGATGGATATAACATACTCAAAATACCAAAAGAGGAGTGCCCCAACCGCTTGTGGTGGAGTATCAGTGTATCATCGACACTCATCTTCGGTCCTCCCATTCCTGTCCTCTCTGCCACAGACACCAATGTCGAATCTAGCCCTTCCCGATCAAGGTACCACAGTCCATCATGCCAAGTGTCAGTCCCAAGTCTTCGTCTCGTCTCCTTCTCCTGGAAGATCATCTTAGAAATATCAAAAGAGAAAATGTATTTTAGTTAAAGGATTATAGAACTATGGACAAAAGATTGACTGAAAAAGAAGGAGCATGCAAAACATTGTATAATTTTACTGAACCTGTACAATCGACAGTACCCTTATCGACCACTGGCTGGAAAGTACCATCGGCTGTTTGAATGTTGTCCGCCGATGCTAGGTGGGTATAGAAAGAGAACTCACTAGCATTCCCTGTTACGTGTCGAGACGCACCCGAATCGACAATCCAGTCCGACGATCTAAGGAAAGACTGATGCAAGGGCGAGTGAGTCGTCAGTACCTTTCGATGGATGAGCATACATGGCAGCGTTGCCTCTGGCGAAGACTGAGGTGGACACCTCCTCAGTCCTATTCCTCCTGACTCCATCGCTTGACGCTCTCTACTTTCTCCTGAGTACCTCCAGCATGCCCAGCAATGCCTGATCCTCCTTAGTATAGGTGCCATCAGTTTCATCCTCGCCTTCTGCTTCCAGCAGGTTCATCCGATAACCTCCTCGACCACCCCGTCGACCCCCACGACCACGGCCACATCCTCCAAACTTTTTACGTCCACCACCTGAATCTCCCTCCTTGAGTGGTTTGGTGCAAGCATACCTCAGATGGCCCACCTCTCCGCAGTTGTAGCACTGCCGGGGTCTCCCTTAGGTCTTGCGCCGCCTGAATTGGCAACCGCCAGTGCTGACTTCACTTCAGGAGGACCACCTGTCCCTTCCTACAGCTTGATGCGAGTCTCCTCCTGGATCATGGCCGAGATAGCCTCCTCAAGTGTAGGGATCTTCGTTTAGGGTAGAAGTAGTGTTGTCCACTGAACAAACACTGCGTCCAGCCCCTTAAGAAATTTCATCTTCCTCTCCTGCAGACATACATGTCTCTCCTTACACTTCGGGTCCTCGCAGCTCGTCCGATCGGAGGAGTGATCGTAATCCAACCACAGACGCTCCAACTCCATGGCATACTCCTGCACCGTCTTCTCTCCCTGTACGGTGTCGTCGATCTCCCCCGTGATTAGGAAACCCTCAGGTTATTTCCCACACCATCGTAGGTCCTACTCAACTTCTCCCACACGTCCTTTACCATCTCAAGGCCATCCACTGTGGCGGCGATCGACTGGACTAAAGAATTGAGGAGCCAAATGTATATTATCATATGAGTGGACTTCCACTCGTCGCGTCCTGCCGAGCCCTCATCCGGCTGTCTTCTCTCCTAACAAGAAACCCTCCAGGTTCTTCCCTGCGAGGGTTCTCCTTACCCGTCGTGACCAACTCTGGTAGGTGGCCAGTCCATCAAGCTTCAGATCGATGGAGGGAAGCTCCAACTTTGTCGGTGTTCGTGTCGCACTCTCACCAGCTGACAGTTTCATCAGCTTCATCAACTGCGACCTCCGCAGGGTCCAACTTCTTGATGATCTCCTCCATCGATCCTCCTCTTCTTCGATTACCTCACACCCGTCCCACGATTCACGTTCGTCCTCTTCGTCCTCTCCTAGACCCGATCATGCCTCTCTCCCATCGGATCTAGGCCTTCGATATCAACATCTGGAACGATCAGCTGGAGATGTCGGAAACCGCGGCAGAAGGCTCATGCGGGATCCGCAGGAGTCGCGGCTTCGCGGTGGTGGCGGAAGTGTGGTGGCGGCGGCGACGACGGTGGTGGTAGGCGAGTGGTGCAGCGACGGCGGTGGTGGTGGGCGAGCGGTGCGGCAGCGGTGGTGGCGGCTAGGGTTTGTGCCATGATACCATGTAGAATATTTTGGAGTTCTATTTTCATTATAATCTCTTGGTATATATATATATATATATATATATATATATATATATATATATATATATATATCCTTACAACCCTCCATCTTACATAAAATCTGTTGATATGGTATGTTGGGTGTCATATTTAAGTATAGTATAAGCACATGGGAATATCCTGAGGACATATTTGGGATGCCAGAATATGTCACAGGATATTCCATTATGAGATTATTGTCATAATGATTGAGATCATTGTATTAATGACTGTAAGGCTATATAATGCCAATGAGACAATAAATAAAATCATCAACTAATTTCAACATGGTATCAGAGCCAAGTTTCCACAAACCCTAGCCGTCACCAAGCTTCCACAAACCCACAGGAGGATTTCCTAGATCTCCTCCACCAAACTCTTCCACGCCTCCTTCTTCCCTTCTCCGCCATTCGCAGGCCGCCCTTCGCTGTTGCTGCCCCGTCCCGCTACTGCTGCAGCTACTACTGCTGCTGCGGCTGCTGCGACTGCTGCTGCTGCTGCGACGGCGGCTGTGACATGTGTGCTGCCACCTCCTCCGCACCAGCACGAGACAGCGCCTAATAAGGATGCCTAGATCTGAAAAAAGGGGGGACATGTTCGGATCTAGGAGCGGACGACGAGGACGAGCGTGAGTCATGGAGCGGACGTGACGTGATTGGATAGACGACGCATCAATGGAGGAGATCATCAAGAAGCTAGATTCTGTAGAGGTGGTGACATTGATGAAGTTGTTGACGATGTCGGCTGGTGAGAACACGACACGAACGTCGCCGGAGTTGAAGCTTCCCTCCATCGATCTAAATTAGATGGACCAGCCACCTATCTGAGTTGGTCACGGCGGGTGAGAAGAACCCTCGCAGGAAAAAATATGGAGGGTTCCTGACGGGCGAGACGACAGAGCCGGACGAGGGCTCGACAGGACGCGATGAGTGAAAGTCCACTCATATGGTGATCTACATCTGGCTTCTCAACTCCTTAGTCCAGTCTATTGCCACCACAGTAGACGGTATTGAGATGATGAAAGATATGTGGGAGAAGTTGAGAAGGACCTATGATGGTGTGGAGAACAACTTACGGGTCTTCCAGATAAAGGGGGAGATTGATGACACCGTACAGGGAGAGAAGACGGTGCAGGAGTATGCCATGGAGTTGGAGCGTCCGTGGTTGGATTATGATCACTCCTCAGATCGGGCGAGCTGCGGGGACCCTAAGTGTAAGGAGAGACAGGTGTGTCTGCAGGAGAGGACGATGAAGTTCCTCAAAGGGCTGACTGCAGCTTTCGCACAGAGGACGGCCTTACTTCTAGCCCAACCAAAGATCCCTAGCCTTGAGGAGGCTATCTCAGCCATGATCCAGGAGGAGACACGCATCAGGCTGCAAGCCGGGATAGGTGGTCCCCCCGAAGCAAAGTCAGTACTAGCGATCACCAGCTCAGGTAACACATGATCTAAGGGAGAGCCCTGGCAGCATAATCGGCAGTGCTACAACTGTGGGGAGATGGGTCATCATCGGTATGCTTGTACCAAACCACCTAGGGAGGGAGATTCAGGTGGTGGACGAGGACCGTTCGGCGGACGAGGATATAATGGAGGACGTGGTCGTGGTCGAAGGGGTAAACGAGGCGGCCGAGGAGGTTATCGGGCGAACCTCCTGATATCAGAAGGGAACGGAGAAGCTGATGGCACCTTTACTGTGGAGGACCAGTCACTGGGAGACATGAGGAGTAGAACAGAGGAGACGTCCACCTCATTCTTTGTTAGGGGCAACGCTGCCATGTATGCCCATCCATCAGAAGGTACTGACGAATCACTTGCCCTTGCGTCTATCTCTTCCCTTAAATCATCAGACTGGATTATCGACTCGGGAGCATCTCGGCATGTGACGGGGAATGCTAGTGAGTTTTCTTCCTACACTCACCTAGCATCAGCAGACAGCATTCAAACAGCTGATGGCACTTTCCAGCCAGTGGTCGGTAAGGGTACTGTTAATTGTACAGGTTCAGTAAGATTATCCAATGTTTTACATGCTCCATCCTTTTCAGTCAGTTTCTTGTCCATTAGTTCTATAATCCTCCAACTTAAATGCATTGTTTCTTTTGATATTCCTAAGGTGACCTTCCAGGAGAAAGGGACAGGACGAAGACTTGGGACTGGCACTTGGCATGAGGGACTGTGGTATCTAGATCGAGAAGGACTGGACTCAGCATTGGTATCTATGGCAGAGAAGGCTGGCATGGAAGGACTGCAGCAGAGGACTGAGGATACCTTGATACTCCATCATCGGAGGATGGGACATTCTTCCTTTGATACTCTAAGTAAGTTGTATCCAGAGATTTATGCAAAAACAAATAAAGAGAAATTAGTATGTGATGTGTGCGAGTTAGGAAAACTTACTAGGAGCTCATATGTTGGCACGGGTCATAGGAGCACTTTTGCTTTTGAGGTAGTACATTCTGATGTCTGGGGTCCATGTGCTACTAACACTATGAATGGTTATAAGTACTTTGTTTCTTTCATTGAGTGTGCCTCTCGTGTTACCTGGTTATATTTGATGAAAAATAAGAATGATGTACCTGCTTGTTTTCGGGATTTCCATAAGCATGTCCAGACTCAGTGCAAAGCAGTTGTGAAGGTACTGTGGTCTGACAATGGAACGGAGTATACCAACAGGACGCTTGCAGAATACTTGTCAGCACACGGAATACAACATCAGACCACCTGTGCATACACACCAGCACAAAATGGAGTTGCAGAAAGGAAAAACAGACACCTTCTGGAGGTCGCAAGAAGTATGATGATCGATATGAATGTCCCACAGAGTCTATGGGGGCATGCAGTGTTGACAACAGCTCAACTCATCAACAGGATGCCCTCGAAGGTCCTCGGATGGAAGTCCCCAGTGAGGTATTGCAAGGCAATAATAGTGGGATACTCCCACTGAAGGTGTTTGGGTGTGTGTGTTTTGTGAAGGACAACAGGCCATCAGTTGGGAAACTTGACCCTAGAGCGGTCAAATGCATCTTCGTAGGCTACTCGACGACCCAGAAGGGGTATGTGTGTTGGAGTCCAGTAGAGAAGAAGAAGTTTGTCAGTATTGATGTCCACTTTCGGGAGCATGAGCCATACTACCACCAGGACGGAACTTCACACAACACGTCTAATACTGCCAGTATTAGGCGAGAGGGGGAGATAGAGAACTTGGTGGTAACCGATTTAGAAGTTTGGCATGGAGGCACGGAGAAGGGACAAGAAGGTGAAGGTGTTAGGCCTACGGCTCAGGGAGAGTTACTTACCTACAGCAGGAGAGAGAAGCAAACTGCAGGACCAGTACCGACAGTACCAGTGCCAAGTCCCTTGCCTGCGTTCGTCCCAACTCCTGAGACACCGACACCAACCCCCCTTCAGGTGATACCCCCTCCTTCACAAGATATCATTCCTCCTACTTCTACTCCTCCCACACCACTATCTGTACGGAGGACTACTCGCAGCAATGCAGGAAATCCTCTAAACAGATATGGTTGGGATATTGCTCAGTTTGTTTCTTATGACCATATCCCTTCTTCTCATGGAGCATTTATAGCATCTTTGGATAGTATTACTGTACCTAACAATTGGCAGGTTGCCAAGAACGATCCAAAGTGGAAAACGACAATGCACGAGGAGTTGGGAGCTCTGGAGAAGAACCATACTTGGGAGCTTATCAGACTGCCAGAGGGGAAGAGAGCAGTTGGATGCAAGTGGGTCTTTACCGTGAAGCAGAACCCAGATGGACAGGTTGAGCGCTACAAAGCTCGACTAGTAGCCAAAGGATACAGTCAGACGTACGACATCGACTATGACGAGACCTTTGCACCAGTTGCAAAGATGAGCACTGTCAGGACTCTGATTTCTCTGGCAGCGAATGGTGGATGGAAGCTACACCAACTGGATGTGAAGAATGCGTTTCTTCACGGAGATCTAGTGGAGGAGGTGTACATGGAGATACCACCAGAATTTGGCACCAATCAGACAGTAGGCAAGGTCTGCAGGTTGAAGAAGTCCCTCTATGGACTGAAGCAGTCTCCTCGAGCGTGGTTTGACAGATTCAGAAGGGCGATGATAGGGATGGGATATCAGCAGATCAATGCTGATCATACTGTGTTCATCCGTCGGAGTGGAGGCCACATCACCATGGTTGCGGTGTATGTGGACGATATGATTATCACAGGAGATGATGACCAGGAGATCGCCCAACTCAAAGGGAAGCTTGGCAAGGAATTCGAGGTGAAGGATCTCGGCCTTCTTCGGTACTTCCTTGGGATTGAGATTGCTCGAGAAGCAGAGGGGATTGTTCTCTCTCAAAGGAAGTATGCACTGGACCTTCTCACAGAAACTGGGATGTTGGGGTGCAAACCTGCAGCGACACCAATAGATCAGAGGTTCAAGATTGATGCTGAGGCTGGAGAACCAGTTGATCGGAACAGATACCAGAGACTGGTTGGCAAGTTGATCTATTTGAGCCACACACGTCCTGATATCTGCTTTGCAGTAAGTGTGGTGAGACGCTACATGCATGACCCACGGAAGGGTCATATGGATGCAGTGTACCAGATTCTGAGGTACTTGAAAGGTGCTCCCAGGAAGGGACTAATATTCAGGAAGAACAATCACGTGAGCATCGAGGGCTACTGTGATTCTGACTGGGCTGGTTGTGCTGATGACAGGAGGTCTACCTCGGGATATTGCATATTTGTAGGAGGTAACTTGGTCTCCTGGAGGAGTAAGAAGCAGTCTGTGGTGGCCAGATCGACAGCTGAAGCAGAGTACAGAGCTATGGCCTTGGGAGTTGCAGAGCTGCTATGGTTGAAGAATATGCTGGTGGAGCTGAAGCTGGATCAAGGAGCCAAGATGAAGTTGTGGTGTGACAATCAGTCAGCTATTAGTATCGCCAACAATCCAGTACAACATGACAGGACCAAACACATCGAGATTGATAGATTCTTCATCAAAGAGAAGTTGGATAGTGGATTACTGGAGCTTGGCCATGTTCCAACCAGGGATCAAGTAGCAGATGGACTAACCAAGGGACTCGCCTCAGTGAGCATGATTAGAGGATGTGACAAGATGGGCTTAGTGAATATCTTTCACCCATCTTGAGGGAGAGTGTTGATATGGTATGTTGGGTGTCATATTTAAGTATAGTATAAGCACATGGGAATATCCTGAGGACATATTTGGGATGCCAGAATATGTCACAGGATATTCCATTATGAGATTATTGTCATAATGATTGAGATCATTGTATTAATGACTGTAAGGCTATATAATGCCAATGAGACAATCAATAAAATCATCAACTAATTTCAACAAAATCCCCTAATACATTATAATATACCAACAGGAAATTTATTTCTATGATTTAACTTTCATGTTTCTGTTGATCAGTGAGTTGGGGAAAACTATGCAAGTTCAATTTCCTGAGCCAGTGATGCATCAAGAGAGTCTTCTCAAGATAATTCCACCTTTGTTACTGAAGGAGCCTCACCAAAGGCTCGGGAACTTAATGAGCAAGCGCATCTCTGAAGTAACATATCAACACATGCTGGAAACAAGCAAGGTACATCGATAAGGTTTAGCATCTTATAGTTGTACACGACTCCATGAGGGAACTTTCTTTTACCATTTTCAGCTATATTTTACGATTATAGACACAAAAAAGGATAAGAAGATAATAATTCCTATAGATAACATTTTCAAATTGGTGGCTAGAGAGAATTGAACTGAAAACCTCTTGATTAAAATCACATCCATTTACCAACTAAGCAACCACCCACTTGTGAAAATTCTGACAAGGCATTAAGTAAATAAAAGTACGAACATAACTATATAGCATGAATCCAAAGAGTTGGGGGGCTGGCCACCCCCTTTCGGCCTAGGGTGGGTCTGCCCCTGTATGAAGGTATACTCTAGCATTTTGGTTTTTGGATCAGTATTGGACTTTGCCTGGTACTGCAACTATAATGTAATGATCAATAAGTTTTCCCTCCATAGAGGAGCCTTTAACGCAAAGCATTGTAATTGACCTTCACAAATGTATTTGAAATTATGATAGCAGCTCAAATTGAAGTTGGTGCATCGACCAAGTTTCCGTTTTGTACAAGCTTTAAAGTGAGTAGACTTGAGAAATTAGAAAGCAGGTTAATCTTTCAGCCATCCATATAGTCCATATTTAACTACTGGCCTTCTTGACAATGCAGTCTAATTGCTCAGATAAGATTCTACAAAAGCTTCCCGAAGCTGTGGAAACAAAGATTCACCGGACTCTCTTTGCTAAATCCAGCAACAACCTGCTTTCTACAACCTCTGTAAGACTAGTATCCTACTCTTGTTATCTTGTAGATGAAGACTTATTGATGTTGTAGACAGATGCATAAGACTAAAAAATATTGTGATCTAGGACATACTGATGGGAACTTGGTTGCTCCTCGTAGACCTGCGTGTTACAGTTGGTCTCATCCAGAAACAATTTTGTGTATACACACTGTCTAAGACGGAGATAAAGAAGATTAGTCGAACAGTGATTGATTTTGCCTGTGTTATTCCTATTGCTATACTGATGCTTCTGCCGGTAAGCACATAACCAGTATTCAGTATTTTCTTCTTCTTCTTCTTTTCATTTCTCATAGATCCAAGTGGAAGTTTATGTTTTTGCTGCATTAAAGGTATAGGTTGGTATACAAAAAAATTGCTTAAATGTTGTTATTCCCGAGGCTAAATCAACGATGGAAAACCGCGTGGTCGAGATCAGATGTTCACACAAAAGTTTCCACTCTGACTATTCTTGATCTCCACGAAGAAATATATATAGGATCCTGTTACAACCTGCAGTTACAACAATAACCAGAAAAGGAACCTCTCGTTCTTCCTTGCAATCGCAGTTGCAGAGAGACAGAACAGAGTTACAACTCACAGAAGAGAGGAAGAAGAAGAGACTTGCTTGCTTGGGTGATAAAGATCACCGTTGCTCAAAGCAAGATTCGCACCCACACGATCTGCTTCCAGGAACCAGCAAGTTCACGAAGAACTTCTGGAACGTTTGTTGTCACATCTGTCTGAACTCGCACGAATACTCTGGACTCCAATGGTGGCGGCAGCAGCAACTCTCTTCGTCTCCTAAATTTTGAAGTAGGTTCTCAACGAGGCACCAAGAGAGTATTTATAGAGAGAGGGTGAAAACCCTAGCCGCCCATCAGTTACGGAAAGATAGGAACAAATTAATTATGAATCCTTAAAAGATAAGCACGAATTAATTTCAAATCTCACAAAAAAGGGATCTGAATAATAGACCATATCTTTCCATAACCGTTCAAATATATCCGCAGCAGTAGCAGCGCATGCGACAGTGCAAGCCGTCGCGCATGCGACAACACATGAGATAACGCATGAGGCAACCCATACGGCGGCCCATGCGGCAGCGCATGCGACATCTTATGCGGCAGCGCATGCGGCTTGCCCATGCGATTGCCCATGCGACCATGCATGCGACCCGCCCATGCGGTAGCGCATGCGACAGCTCATGCGGCAGCGTATGCGGCAGCCCATGCAGCTTGCCCATGCGACCGCCCATGCGACCACGCATGCGACCCGCCCATGCGCCCGCCCGTGCAACCACGCGTGTGGCCGCGCATGAAACTCGGGCATGTGAATGCATCAAAAGCGCATAAGCGCCTGCGCCGATGCTGTCGTGCTAAGTGCAAAGTGCGCCAACAAAGCGCTACTTTGCTCCCTTGAGCCCGGGCCCGAGTCCGAGTCGCTAAGCCCCTTTGGGGCTTAGCTCCTATGAAAATAATTCCAAGAGAATGACAAAAAGCAAAAATTCTTTCATCGAGGAGTTAATCATTTTTTCTCCTAGGAAAACACCCCCACTTGGCACCCATGTACCCCACCACACCCCATGTGCACACCTCAACTCATACAAATATTATATTGGGATACCCACTTGGTGGTGTAGCCAATGTAGGACTATTTTTACTAGTCCAAAGGAAACAACACTAACAATCCCCCACATATCTTTATATATATGGGTTGAGCGTTTCCCACAGTGACTGCCCATCATGCATTAGAATAGATGTCGCTTCGACTTGAATCTTCCCGCATGGGTCAAACAATAGTATCATACAAGAATGGACTAAGCCTTGAATTCAGCACCATAGTTATAATTTTTTTCACTCACACAATGACATCATCTGTGCTTCCGGTTGCACATTAAAGGTCCTGTGCACGCCTGGTTTCGGTGTATGTATTTTGGACGTCTACAAGTTTTTCTTCAAGAGACGGCCTATATCTTTTTCCATACACTCTATGTGAGTTCTTTTAAAGAGTCTTTGGCATGAAGTCTCGAGCTTCCTTGTGGTTCTACTCCGCTATAACATGGCCCAGAGCCGAGTCTAAACCTCATCGTGGTGTCATGCCACTGTAGCATTAGGTCCTACCCTCTTTGTAGTGTCAAACTATCCAGCATGAAGCCTTGCGCTTCCTTATGATATTACGTCGCTGTGACATGGCTCGCGTAGCCGAGGATTTACATCTTTTACCTCTTTGGTGTCACACCACTATAACATGAGGACGTCGGCCTCTTTGTAGTGCTGTCTACTCTCTTCATTCTACAGCATTAGGCTACCTGCCTATGTGCGGTGCTACGCCGCTGTGTCGTGGCTTGCGAAGCCGAGTAATTACCCTTACCTAGGAACCTCTTGGTGGTGTCACCCACTATAGCGTGGAGAGCTTACGCTCCTTTGTAGTGCTGCGCTACCGTGCTTCCTGTTAAGCACACCAGACATTCAAAATGTCTGAGAACTCATTAAGGCGTCTAAGCCATCCTCCCACAGGACTTGCTCTACATAAAAGAATTAGTAGACAACAGTGGTTCTGGGTCCGTAACCCCTCAATGTCTCAAAGGATTATCCACTGTTCCTGATATTCTCCCAGTCAATGGTCCTTCTTTGAACCAAAAGCTAGATGCCTAGTAGATTTCTCTTTGAACTAATAGCATAAAGTTTTATGGTAGAATTAAAGAGACACAATATCAGAACGTCTTCAAGCCCATTTTGATTGATGTCCTCGGCCAGTTGGCGCTTGAGACCCTTGGTGAACGGGTCCGCCAGGTTCTCCTGACTCCGAACATCAATTATGGCAATGACTTCAGTCTTCATCAGATCATTCACTGCCATGTACCTCAACCGCACAGTCCTCTTCTTACCATTGAAGAGGTCATTTGATGCTACCGCTGCAGTTGCCTGGTTATCGCAGTATATCGGTACTGCCGGATTGTGCGCACCAACCAATGAAAGATCATACATGAGCTCTCGAAGCCACTCTGTTTCATCCGCTGCAGCAGCCAGTGCATAAAACTCATATTCCATCGAGGAATGAGAGAGCATAGTCTGCTTCTTCGACTTTCACGATATAGTAGCTCCACCCATGGAGAAGACGTATTCTCCTGTGGACATTTCGCTCTCTACTTCTGAACACCAGCTTGCATCACTGAAGTCTTCCACCACTGTCGGATAACCGCTGTAGTGCATTAGTTGATCAAGGCTTATTTGCATCTTCTTCATGTGCATGTTCGAGATAAATTTGCTCCATCCAGGTGGGAGCTTGGCCACAATACCCCCCTCGACAAAGGCGTCATTTAAGGGCATGCCATCATCCTCAAGTTTTTGTCGTAACTTGAGAAACTCCTTGACTTGAGGTAACATAGTCTTGTCGTCTTCAAATAGCATATTCCAGACCTTTTCAGTCACATGTATCTTATTGCGGTTCTCATCCACCTTGTAATGCTTGTCCAAAGACTCCCAGACGACCTTAGCATGGTCCGTCTTGATGTATGACTCTGCCAGAGTATCCTCCATGGAGTTCAGAATCAGCAGCTTGCAAAGGTTGTTGTCTCTTCACCACTTGTTCTTCTTAACACTTGCAGTAGCAATTGCCCGAACAGTAGCGTCATCACCGTCTGGAACAACCGGCTCTGGTTATGTCATAACGTAGTCCACATTTGTGAGTTGAATATTAAGACAGACCTTCCTCTTCCAAGCGTTGTAATGATCCCCGTCAAACTTCTCAAGTTTGTTAAAACATGTATCGAGAAGTTTCGCACGGTTGTTCTACATCTTTCTCGAATCTTGCTTTAAGATTGTTATTCCCGAGGCTAAATCAACGATGGAAAACTGCGTGGTCGAGATCAGAGGTTCATACAAAAGTTTCTACTCTGACTATTCTCGATCTCCACGAAGAACTATAAATAGGATCCTGTTACAATCTGTAGTTACAACAATAACCAAAAAATGAACCTCTCGTTCTTTCTTGCAATCGCAGTTGCAGACAGACAAAACAAAGTTACAACTCACAGAAGAGAGGAGGAGGAGGAAGAAGAAGAAAAGACTTGCTTGCTAGGGTGATAAAGATCACCGTTGCTCAAAGCAAGATTCGCCCCCACACGATCTGCTTTCAGGAACCAATAAGTTCACGAAGAACTTCTGGAACGCTCGCTGTCACCTCTGTCTGAACTCGCATGAATACCCTGGACTCCAATGGTGGCGGCATCAGCAACTCTCTTCGTCTTCTAATTTTCGTAGTAAGTTCTCAAAAAGGCACCAATAGAGTATTTATAGAGAGGTGGTGAAAACCCTAGTCGCCCAACAGTTACGGAAAGATAAGAACAAAGTAATTACGAATCCCTAAAAGATAGACACGAATTAATTACAAATTCCACAAAAAACGGATCTGAATAACAGACCATACCTTTCCGTAACCGTTCAAATATATCCGCAACAGTAGCAGCGCATGCGGCAGCTCAAGCCGCCGCGCATGCGACAGCGCAAGCCGCAGGGCATGCGGCCTGCCCATTCGACCACGCATGCGGCCGCGCATGAGAGCGCACAAGCGCCTGCTCTAATGCTGTCGTGCTAAATGCAAAATGAGCCAACAAATCGTCACTTTGCGCATGAAGCTCGCGCATGAGAGCGCACAAGCGCCTGCGCCGATGCTGTCGTGCTAAGTGCGCCAACAAAGCGCCACTTTGAGCCCGAGTCTGAGTCGCTAGCTCCTATGGAAATAATTCCAAGAGAATGACAAAAAGAATAAATGCTTTCATTGAGGAGTTAATCATTTTTTCTCCTAGGAAAATACTCCACATTGCACCCATGTGTCCCACCACACCCCATGTGCACACCTCAACTCATACAAAGTATTATATTGAGATACCCACTTGGTGGTGTAGCCAATGTGGGACTATTTTTACTAGTCCAAAGGAAACAATACCAACAAATGTCACCTTGTTCAAAATATTTTTAATATTTATTTTTTCTCTCTCTCATATATAGTGGTGGTGGACAATTACATTCTTATACTGAATATACTAATATTTTAGCACTATTTACTTGTATTAGCTTGTTCAAGATAGAGAAGGAATCTCCTTTTATTGGTTGATTATTTCCACAAAAGTCGGATTAATTTGAAAAACATCAAGCACCATAGATAAAAGCTATTTATCTTATTAAATATAAAAAATGATCCACATAAGAAGCTAATAGAAGGAAGTTTCGTATCCAGAAGAGAGGCCCGCCCGTCCTGGTCTGCAGTAAGTAGATCGAGATGGTGCACTAGGCTGATCGAGACTCGACTTTTAGGATCTGGCACCTGCGCCCGGCCCGGTCTGCCAGTGAAGGCTCTACGTATCTACATTTAAATGCAAGCAAGCAAGTACATTTGTGCTCGCTCCTGGCTGCAAGTCATCTCGAGCCTTCCAAACTGAAAATCTACATGCATTTGTCATGACCGACATACCTTATGCATGTAATAAGCTGGGTTTCCACATGTCTACTACTTATCAAGTTGCTGCATTAGTTTTGGTGAATAACATGAATTATGGTTTTGCTCAAAAGATTGTTGTCCTTTAAGATGAGCAGGTTATAAAAATGACGGACTACCTAATTGACCAGTCAGCCCTTCATTTGTGCACAAGGATAAAACTACGAAGATTATGTCCTTGTATCATTGTCACCGGGTCCTTTTCCCATCATAAAATTATGTAAGTTGTTTTTGACCATCTTGATGCTGGGATTAGACACACGTAACAGAACAAGTGTCGGCCACTAATCCTATAATGAAAACACAAACTGCAACCTGCTACAAGGTCAAGCAAACAACAAACACGTATGTTGTGGTGGCTATGGAACCCGGACAAGTTCGAATCTTTTATATATTAACATCAATTCCCTTGTCCCAAGAGTCAAACCCCTTACACTTCTTAAGAGAAAGAAATAGATACAATAGAGGTCACTCGAAAAACCCAACCTCTTACAAGATACTCTCACCTTGCAATGGTTGCCCACCATCTCGACAGTGATGATCTTGACCTGACGAAGTAGACGAAGCTCCTTCAGAAATCCTTTCTCCTCCTCGAAGTGCAAGAACCTAAGACCTTGTGGAACTCTTAGAAATAGTGAAAATTCCTTGAATCCTAGAATAATATACAATAGAAATTCCATTTTGCTTCTTATAGGTACCAAAGACACCCTAATTATATTAGGAACCCTGACTTAGCCCTTGAGTTAGCCCAAAACTATCTGCAACGCCAAAAACTATTCAAAAACCTGAATCCTGAACTAGTTCACCTCGACCAGAATTTTCCAATAATTCTGAGTGCTTGTGCTCGAGAACATCTAGAATTCTGTCGGAATTTTGGTCCGCACAATTTAGCCCAAACCAAAATTCTAGTTTTGCTGCTTTATTCCAATTCGACCTCGATCGAATCCACTACACTCCATCAATTCCGCAACCGCTCCATACTTTCATCCACCTAGCATTCGGGTTGTATTTCTAACAAACTCCCCCTCCAATCTGATAAGAGGGTATTGGCACCATGCCTCCTCAATCGAACGTTATGCTTGTCGTCTTGCAGCAAAGTTCGTGCTCCTTGTCATCATCAACCCGACATCTCACAGGCTGCTCCACAACATCTGTCATCTTCAGTTGGTCGACCACCATGTGGACGCTAATTTCCATATATAGCATCTCATGAATCAGCGAAATCTTTTCGAGATCAATGACTCGACCAAGACTAAAGTTCTTAACCACCAGCCTTACAACAAGTCTTGGTTGCATGCTTTCGGCTTCCGTCTTCCATCGGATCTTGCTTATGTTCCTAATAAATTTTTCTTTCTTCGTTGTGCCTATGAAGTTCGTCATGAAAGATCCCTCGTGCATCCACATCCTCCACCAAAGTAAGTCCATGCACGAAGCACGTTGTCTAAGGTCCATTACTCCTCAAGAATTGTGCAATTCTCTTGAGTCGGTTCCTCCCTATGATCTTCTTTCTGGCTTTCAACTGCTGAAACCGTCGTTACTCTAATAAGTTATGTCACTCTTCCTAGCGCAGCTCGGATTCATAGAGAAATTCAAACCTGGAAGCCGATCAGTTGTCATGGGTCAAAATTGGTACGTGCCAAACCCCCTTAGAAAAGCTTCGTCACCCAGTGCACATCCCTGATGTCCACAACCGCAGTTGTCATCTGTCGCCCATCTTTACTCGTGCTAAATTACTTCTTTGGTAAGCTTGAATACCTCTTTTCGTAGATAAGCGTGATAAGATGCTCCGTGTCACGACCAAATCACGGTTATGACATGCACTACAATAGTCCAACGCCTCGGCCGTTGCGATAATGAGATCCCCATGGACTACAGCCGTCAAATCCTCCAGATTTTTCTCGCCTTTCTGTTCGCCATTACAGTAGGTTTGGAAAACCTTCATTTAATAAAAATAAAAAAAGTACAAAGAAATCCTAGACAAACAATCTAAGTACAATATTTTTTATCTGGGTAGTGTGACGATGGAAATCGAGTACTGCAGGGGTACTCTTCTCTCTTCTCTAAGAAATCTTTTAATCTTTTGACGGTCCAACAAGTGAATGAGGGGTGCTCTCTTCTCTCTTCTCTCTCCTGAGCTTGTATGCACGTACGTAGCTCGTTTGGAGGGGTATGGTCTCTCTGAAACAGAAAAAAGGACAGCATGTTGATGGGCTATAGCCATCATGTTGATGGGCTATTTATAGCCATCATGTTGATGAGACGTCCAAGTTGCCTCTATTTATAGCCATTATGTTGATGGGCTATAGGTGCCGCATGTGCTTCTGTTTGATTGCCGTAGGGGGCTCCTTCAACAGAATGCGATTACAACTGTAGACGCATAGTACGGGTTAAGTCCAGGGCAAGCTGCCACATGGACGTTTTGTTGGAATTTGTTGTTGCTGGAGATCCTGGCGGTTCTCGTCTTCTGTTTGCGTGACTTGGTCAGCTTGACACGTGGCCCACATTTAGTTAGAGAGAATCGCAACAGAAAGATTTTGTCTCAAAGAACCTTGCCACGTTGGACGCATGGAGTTTGAGACGCATGAGACGCATGGGGCCAGAGACACATGTGACGCGTGGAGTCTGGAACGCATGGGACCAGAGACGCATGGAACGCATGAAGTCTGGAACGCATAGGGCCAGAGTCGCATGGAGCGTATAAGTCTGGGACGCATGAGGCCTCGTACACGTGGCGTTACATGCTTGTCAGAAGTCATTATTAGTCTGACAAGATATTCTTGTCGCTTAGTATGCTGACATCTTTCGAGGCGTTCAGAAAATTCTTTTTGTCAGGATTCTCTGTTAGACATAATCTTGGTGTCGGGCCTTTATGCGGCCAATATTTGCGGCGTATGGATGTTGCTTTTTCTTGGCCGCATGGTCATCCTGCGGCTTAATTTTTTTGAGTCGACTTTGGGGCACATGGTTGTTGGACGCATGGATCCAGATTTTCCATGCTTCTACAAGACCCCCTTCAATGTTTTCAAACTGATAAGTTTTGGAATATTTTGAATAAGAAGCATGGAGGAGATGTCTCTGGGCCGCATGGATGGCGAGCGCATGGAAGAGTCTTTGTCATGCTGTCAAATCTCCATTTAATGCAGGATTCGGCTCGGTCCTTGAGTGTATCTTCTTGGAATTCTGCACCATCTCTCAGTAAGGATCCCGAAGTGACGGTTTCTCAAAGGATAAGGTTGAGTGGAAAACCCAAGCGTTGCCGTCACAATTAATGCTGACAGTGCAACGCAATAATCAAGAAGTCACCACCATCTCCTTTGCCTTATAAACAAGTCATTTATCATAGGCAAGGGATACTTGTTCTTAATAGTTGCCGCATTTAGTGTTCTATAATCAATAACCAAACGCGATGAACCATCATTTTTTTTAACAAGAAGTAACGGGGCTCCCCAAGACGATGCACTAGATCTAATGAATCCCTTAGCTCTTAAATCCTCAATCATCCGGTACATGATCTCCAACTCAGATGGTGACATCATGTAAACTCTCTCTGAAACTGGCTCTGCTCCTGGGATCAAATCAATGTAGAACTTCACATCTCTAACTGGTGGTACACCTGGTAGCTCATTGGGAAATACGTTAGGAAACTCACAAACTACTCTGAAAAATTGTGCCTCCTCAGTCTCTGCCATCATTAATATAACCTCCGGTGATTCTACTGCACCTATCAAGAATGAGAACTCCTCCCCACCAGGTACACGAAAGATAACCTTTCCACTATGGCAATCTATCGTCGCGTGTCTCGCACTCAACCAATCCATCCCAAGGACGACATCATAATCGCCCAAAGAAAACTCTATCAGCCTCGCGAGAAACTCTCTCCCGTACACTATAACTCTACACGAGGGATATACTCTATCTACTCCCACGAGACCGTTACCAGTAAGTATATTCAACCTTACAGGTAAGGACTCAGACTCCAATCCAACTCGTGTGGCAAAGGTGCAGATATAAATGAATGTGATGCACCAGAATCAAAAAAAGCTGAAGCTGAATAAAAGTGGACAAGAATGGTACCTGCTACCACCTCTCCTGCTGCCAAAGCCTCCTCCATCGATAGCAAGAAGGCTCGACCCTGCCCTTTGGGTGCTTGTACCCTCTGCTGCTGACCTCTAGGTCTCGCCTGTACCTGGGCCTGCGCATACTGCTGCAGCCTCTGCTGGAATGCCTGAGCATGTGGAGGCAAAGGCCTCTGAATCTGCTGCACTGGTGCTGGTGCCCTGTACTACGGCGCTGCTGGCCGAACTGCCTACAGGGCTGATGATGATCTAGTCTGGTTCCTCCTAGGACATGCTCCGACCATGTCGTCTGATGCCCCACACACCAAGCACAATCCATGCGCCCTACGGCACTCTGATACTATATGCCCAGGTTTTTCGCAATAGAAACAACTACGGGAAGAAGAAGAAGAAGATAATTGCTTCTACTGAGGATGGGTCTGGGAAGACTGCTGAGATGATGCTATCATCCTCGAGGATCCAATAGTCAGGGCTCGAACTGCTGGAGCTAGTGCTGATGACTGGGATGCTGATCCTCCTGAAACGTTGGGCCTCTTCTGGCTCCCAACTCGATCTGTAATCCTCTGTGATGTGTACTCATACCTCCTGGCTGCCCGCATCACCGCGTCATAGGTCTTAAACTCATGCTGCTCCACCGCCAAGATAATCTCTAAATGGAGTCCCTGCTGGAACCTCCATGCCCTTTCCAACTAGGTCGCTACCAAAGTGGGAGAAAACCGACTAAGTCTCGCAAACTCGACCGCGTAACCGTCGACGGTCCTGCCCTCCTGCTTGAGGTTGTTAAACCTCTGCTGAAGCTCGTAATGCACCACTGCATCAAAATCTCTTCTGAAACCTCTCAGTAAAAATCGTCCATGGAATCGGTGTTGTAAGAGAACCCTCTTGCGCTGCCCACCAGTCACGAGCCCAGTCCAACAACTATAGCCTCACTACTACTACACGCTCTCTAGCTGGAGTCCCTACTGCATCCAAGATGGCCTTAGTGTCCTGCAGCCAAGCATCGGACGAAATCGCGTCTTCTGTACTATTGAAGTACGGAGGACTGAGACGCCTGAAACTGGTCGCAGAATTATGAATCTGAGAACCACCTCGCTCCAACGATGTCTGGACCAACTGAGTGAGTACGTCACTCTGGTGCTGCTGGGTCGTCATGAAACCTCGAAGGACATCCCTCAGTGTTCAGACAACACCTTCTGGCTGATCGGGCTGAACTGGGTGCACAGGTGCTGCCTGCTGGTCTTGTACTGTCGGCCGATCTGCCTCGGGATCTACTCTAGACTCTGTCCTGAATGTTGAGGCCGATCTCCAGAAATACGCTGGGTTTTCGAATGCTGACCCTCCACGAGCTGCACTCGATCAATCTGGCTGATAGTAACAGGAACAGTGCCCCTGAAAGTTAAGGACACAAAAGTCAATCGAAGAACATGATAGATCAACGAATAAACAGATATCAGATCAAGAATCAGGGATGGAGATAAATGACTAGGGATCAAGGGGAACAATTTAGGATTGAGACATCTAGCCCTAGTAACAACCCCCACATATCTGTAAAAAACTAGATCAAATCTGCTCAGACAGACATAATCCGCTCAGACATACCTGCATGGGCCACCACTAAAACTATGTCACGCCCCAGAACCAGAATACTGGAGTACAGGGCTCACAAGGCCAGCTACATATACTTAGAGCACACTGGTACTCCGCATATACGGTAAAGTTGTAAAACATAAGGGGTCACTATTACAAACTAACAGACAAGCCTAGGTCCAACAAACCCTAGTATCTCAATCACAAGAACAACAGGAATAATAACAATATGTAAGATCTGCTGAAATATAATAGTAAAGCGTCACAAACTATAATATACAGATGATCATGATACTAGTAAACACAAAATGAATAAACTAACCAGAATATGAGTCATACATGATCAACCCTAGGATATGTCAATTATGTTATTGCCCATAGACTAACTAATCAAACCAAAACACGAGCTAAATACGTGCTCGGTGGATAAATGCCAACAAAAGTAGAATGTACATTAGAGTGGGAAAGTAAGAAAACCCACTCAAGTGGTCTGGTGCTCCTGGTGGTCACCATCCTCAGGAAAGTACGGAAGATCCTCCGATGCTGCTACTGGATCTGGCCATGCAAAACCAGTGGAGTCAGACCCCAAATAACAAGTACCACAAAGGAAGCCAATCTAGGAACTTAAACCAACAACACAAGCAATACAAATACTGAAAGTAAAGACTAAATGTAGATGATCTCAGGATAATAAAAGAAATACTGTTAACCTACAATGAGACATATCCTGAACTGATAAGCAATAGAGTAACAAATGCAGAAAATAAATGTATGATCATGCAAAGCTAGACTAACCATCATCCATAAATCACAATCCTAATTACTAACAATTATAATACAACACGATACTAGAGTTCCTTCTGATCGCATGCTCTTGCAGTCTGTCCGGGATACCTATACGCACAAACCAGCACTGGATACTTCTCAAGATACTCCACAATATAAACCACTGGATACTCCACGAGATAACTGTATGAATAACTGGGACTGTATGCAATCTAGGAAAATCCCTAGCCATGTACTAAGTGAATATCTAGTTATTAACCCCTAGCTTTTTCTTGTATGAATCCAGGTGTGACATTTCGCAGAATCCATCCTAGACATGATGCAACAAAACAAGTTCTAATAGTAATATAAACAAATTTTAATATACATTGTACAAACGGACTCATGTAACCACGACAACAACCAAGCCATGTGAAACCAAGTGAAGCCAGGTAAAGCCATGTGAAGCCAGGTAAAGCCATGTACAACCATGTGAAGCCATGTCCATCCAGATGAAGCCAAGTGAAACCAAGTCAAGTCAGGTCCGATGAAGCCATGTAAAGTCAAGCCAAGTCAAGTCCAGTCAATCATGTCATCACCTGTAGCCGGACAAAGCAGGGTAAAACCGAGTAAAGCCAAGTCAAGTCATCTGAAGTCATGTAAGTTTATATCTAATCAGGTCAAGTCATCGCTTGTCCAATCAATATCCAGAAGAATCAAAATAAAATCACGAAAAACCAAGAATTCCTAAAGAAATAGCACGATCGGTATACCGTTAGTACAGTACAGTACACCATCGGTATACTGGTCCAGAGATAGAAAAAATACAGCAAGTTCTAGATTGTAACAAATCGGTATACCGTCGGTATAATGTAGTATACCGTCAGTATGCCGTTCCAAATAGGCAAGAAAGGTTCTGGAAAATAAAGTTCCACAAATCAGTATACCGTCGGTATACTATAGTATACCATCGGTATACTGTAGTATACCGTCGGTATACCGGCCAAGACAAATATCCTGAAGTCGGTTAACAATGTCTGAAAGGATCGGTATACCGTCGGTACACTGTACTACACTGTCGATATCCGTAAGGTTCACAGAAAATATCTAGAAATCCAAGTCGGTCGAAATCAGTATACCGTTGGTATACTGTAGTATACCGTCGATATGTCGATTTCCAAGAATAAACATGGTTAAGTCTGATTTTCGGGACCCAAATTAAATCCTAAAAATTACCAGAACCAAGTCTAACAAGAAGTCAAGGCTAGGGTAAGTCTCATATCACAATATGGACTAATTCTCACGTTCACAACTCTGGTACAGTTTCCGTTACCGAGTTACCAAAAAGGGACGAAACAAGATTCTACTAGAAATCAAAACCGAAATCGTCACTAGGCTAGAAATCACGATATAAACAACTATAGTAAAGCAAGTCTAAGCTGAAAGGCAATAACCAAAACTCTAGAAAAGTAAAATGACAAAAAGTAAAAGAAGTTCACGAAATCAGCAAGGTGTACTTGCCGAAAATGAACTCCCAGCCTAAACCTTCTAGTCTACCACCACGAATGGGTTCAGAAACCACACTCCGGGTCTCAAGACCAAGCTCCAAGCTCTAGAGAGAAATGAAGAAGAGAAGAGAGAGAAAGAGAAAGAAAGAAATGAAATGAACTCAAGTACTATTTATGGAGAAGTTCTCGAAAATCTCTCGAAAATATCTCGAAAAGTAAAATAAATATCTGTCGGACAGTATACCGTCGGTATACCGGTCATATAGTATAGTTTCAATTTTGAGAATTTTCGAGCTTCCTCTAGAACCAATAAAATATAATAAATAGCACAAAAATACGTATCTGCATAAAATACGAATATTGTGAGACGAGTCTCACAAATGTCGACTGCCTTTTTGTGGATATTGCTGCTTTATTACAGTAGCAGTTGATGTTAATGTTGGCACAGTTATGCCATGGTGAGGATACTTCATATGCCGTAGTTGTTTTTCTCACTTTGCGCTTGTGATTAATCACGTTGCGTAAATTGAGTGAGGACTGATTCACTTTTGCATCCTCCATATGAGCCTGAGTAGACTGAGCACACGGGTGTGCAGGTGTTAATTTTTCTTCCTAATCTGGGGTTCGTACAAGACCTTATCCCAAGTTGCCAACTGAAGACTCTTTAGACCGATCTTATCCGATTACCACTAAGGGCTGGACGCACGGGCCGGTTTTGTACGACTTTCCGTCAGGGGCACGCATAGTAAGCGGCGCCTGCTAACGGTCGGTTGAATGAGCAATTGCTTGAGTTGGCGAGCTCGTATTGTCCTAGACTTCTTCGTCCTAGCACGCGCCTGTGCGTAGTATGAAGAATCCATGTTCACATCTTTGCTTTTCTCAGCATGGCTCATGGAGTCAGCGCTGTGTGAGATTCGGTCGAATACGGAACTTCTGTGGCTGTTTTGGCAGCACGCGGCTATCTGCTTGCGTCTGCCGAGCGGTGCCGCATAGTCCTCCTCATGCTGCTTTTGACGTGGCCGCATGGAACGTATCTTAGCGCTTGAACTCCTGACATCGTAGTATTTTCCTCTGCCAAAGCTCAAGTGCTAAGCACTTTCTTTGTCCGAAAAGGCTGTCGCATGAGAGGTGGAAGCATAATGTGCGGTCCCTGCGGTAGAGAGAGACAGTGAGAGCATGCTCCGTAGTTGGGTGAGGCACAACGGCCTTTGCAACCCATTTCCTGCGGGTCTTCAGGTGCTGAGCACTCTTCTTGTTAGAAGAGGCTGTCGCATCAGAGGTGGATGCATAACGTATGGTCCCTGCGGCAGAAATAGAGACGCGGATTGCGTGCTCCGCAGTTGGGTGAGGCACAACGCCCTTTGAAACCCATGTCCTGCGGGTCTTCTTAGGCTTTGCCAGCCTTGGAGAAGCGCCGCCCTCAGAGAGCATTTCCTCAATGGCTTGTTGGTCGAAGCGTACAACCAACATCCTCTGGGTCGAACCCAGCTTCGACTGGTCGGACTGCGTCACGACCTTCTCATCAGAGGAGATGGAAGTCCCCAGCAAAGTTGCCACCTTGTTCGCCATTACAGTAGGTTTGAAAAATATTCGTTTAATAACAAAAAAAAGAGTACAAAGAAATTCTAGACAGATAATCTAAGTACAATATTTTTTATCTGGGTAGTGTGACGATGGAGATCGAGTACTGCAGCGACTCTTTTACTCCGTTGACAGTTCGACAAGTGAATGAGGGATGCTCTCTTCTCTCTTCTCTCTCCTGAGCTTGTGTGCACATACATAGCTCGTCTGGAGGGGTATGGTTTCTCTAAATCAGAAAAAGGCCAGTCCTTGGGACCTCCAAGTTGTTACTATTTATAGCCATCATGTTGATGGGCTATAGGTGCCACATGTGCTTCTGTTTGGTAGTCGCAGGGGGCTCCTTCAAAAGAATATGGTTGCAACTGTAGGCGCATAGTATGGGTTGAGTCAACGACAAGCTGCTACGTGGACGTTTTATTGGGATTTGCTGTTGCTGGAGATCCTGGCGGTTCTCGTCTTCTGTTTGCGTGACTTGGTTAGCTTGACACGTGGCCCGCATTTAGTTGGAGAGAATCGCAACAGAAAGATTTCGTCTCAGGGAACCTTACCACGTTGGACGCATGGAGTCTGAGACGCATGGGACGCATGGCGTCTGGAACGCATGGGACCAGAGACACATGGGACACGTGGAGTCTGGAACGCATGGGACCAGAGACGCATGAAACGCATGAAACGCATGGAGTCTGGAACCCATAAGCCAGAGTCGCATTGAGCGCATAGAGTCTGGGACTCATAGGACCAGAGTCGCATGGAGTCTGGGACGCATGAGGCCTCGTACACGTGGCGTTGCATGCTTTTCAGAAGTCATTATTAGTCTGACGAGAGCTTCTTGTCGCTTAGTGTGCTCACATCTTTCGAGACGTTCAGAAAATTCTTTTTGTCAGGATTCTCTGTCAGTCATAATCTTGGTGTCAGGCCTTTATGCGGCCAATATTTGGGGCACATGGATGCTGCTTTTTGTTGGCAGCATGGTCATCCTGCGGCCTGATTTCTTCTTAGTCGACTTTGAGACGCATGGTTGTTGGACGCATTGATCCAGATTTTTTATGCTTCTACACTTTCACCTTCTCATCCTTGATCTTTTTGCAGTACCTTTTGGTGCTCTGTCTAGCCACAGTGATGGCAGACATCCTTTCAATCCACCCTTGCAAAATCTCGATAACTCCTTTTTTTTCTCGCATGTGACTTGGGCGTTCCCTTCCTTTCGAAAGCAACCAAGACGAACTTTGACGATCCATGTTCCTTATGTCGGATATCCTTGTTCAAAAGAGACTTTTGACTAACTCCATCATGACAACTCCTCCTGCTACAGAGTTACTCAATGTCACCACCAATGTCTTCCAACTGTCCAACAGAGGACTCAACAGCAACATGACATGAACCTCATCATCAATCGTCATATTCATCGCCAACAACTGAAAGATGATGCCTTGAACCTCGCTCAGTTGTTTCCCTCAAGGCGCTATCCGTGCATTTCACATGGATGAGTTCGCAAATAAGAAACGTCATGTTGTCAGTCCTTTTTTGCTCGTACAACGAGTGCAACTTCTATAAGTTCTCTAACGAACGTTTCGTTGAGACGTAATGTAAAACCAAATTGTTTAATTATTGGCGGATGAATCCAATGGTATTCTGATCCTCCTTCTTCCAGCCACCTGCAGTCAGTCGTATCCTTTGGCTTGGTGCTATCGCCCTCCAACGGACCATACAAATCCATCAATAGAGGAGATTATCCATCCTTGGCCTTTAGACCGACCAGTTTTCCCATGTGAGGGTCACCATACGTGAATAGATCTTCTCTATGCCATGGATTTGTCTTTCTTCCTCCTCGAACCGGAGGCTTTAATACCACTTTGCTAGGATTAAAGACAAATAGCGGAACAAGTGTTGACCATCGATCCCACAAAGAAAACATTAACCGCAACTTGCTACAAGGTCAAGCAAAGAACAAGCACATTACAAATACAATAACGTCAGCTTTCTTTTCCAGGAGTTGACCCCTTACACTCAAGAAAAATCGAAAGAAATAGATACAATAGAGATCACTAAAAAAACCAACTGCTTACCAAAGATCCTCTCGCATGTAATGGTTGTCCATCATTGACGGTGACAATCTCGACCTGAAAGCGCATTCAAAAATCCCTCCTCCTCCTCCTCCTCCTCGAAGTGCAAGAACCTGAGAGCTAGTTCAACTCGTATAATATGTGGAATATTCTTGAACCATGATTTCTTCCTATAAGCAGCAAAGACACCCTAATTACATTAGGATACCCTGACTTAGCCCCTAAGTCAGCCAACAATAATTTGGGTACCTTAGAAGCGAGAAACGGGAGCGGAGATGGAAGCGGGGACGGGAGCGGGGGAACGCGACTGTATAGAAGAGTCTAAAGTTGGCAGCATGCACTAATAATTTTTTTATGTTTATTAATTATTGTTATCATTATTTGTAAATATCTTAATATTTATTAGAATTTATAAAATTCAGTTCAAAGTTACAGAAATATCATTCGCATGTTAATATTTCCAAAATTTATGTCATATTTTAAATTTATGGTCATATTATGGAAAACGCTCACGTCGTCTGAGAAATGCGCTCCCGTCACCCGAAAAACGAGCTCCCTTCATTGGATTAACGCTCCCGTCATCAGAGAAACGAGCTCCCTTCATCAGAGAAACGAGCTCCCAACGAGCTTAACCTTTGAATCGAGGTTCTTACTGAGATTCGTTGACCTTCTAGGAGTTTCTGGTTTCTAAGATCTGGACTGCTGAAAATTATTTAGAAAACCTGAATCCTGAACCAGTTCCGCCAAAATTCCAGGACCCTACACTACACTGCTTTTGCCAGGAGCATCCAAAACTCGGGTCCGCACAATTTGGCTCAGACCAGAGTTCTTATAGAGTTCAAGTTCTGGTTCTTTGGTCCAATTCGACCCTTACCGACTCCACGACGCTCCTCCGCCGATTTCTGCGACCGCTCCAAACTTCCATCCACCTTGCAATCGGGCTGGACTCCCAGGACTTAAATCTGTTCCACATATGTTGTTGAACAAATTAGAGGCATATGCCGTAGGACCTAGAAAACCAGCCAGGATGTAGGAAAAGGCTCAGTTTCATTGCTCATTCAGTTGAAGCTTTCCAAAGTTCTTCGGAACTAGAAAATGCGGGGAAGGGGAAGGGGAAGGGGAAGATGATTGCTATAGGTGTTTGAGTACATATGCAAGCCACAGCATAAGTGAAGAACAGATTGAATTCCTTAATTAGTTATTTTCTGAGAAAAATCATTTTATTTCCGGAAACAAGCCAATATATATATATGAACATTACATGTTACAGAATGAAGTTATCTGGTAATTTCTTGTTCACCAGGTAACTGTCATCGGCCATGCTGCTATCCTGACGTCGATTAAGAAGTACTTGCCCGGCCTGGTAAATGTTACTTGCACTGTTATATGCATGAAATCAATGCTTCATTCATGCATAAACTACGCTTCTTTTAACCAGATTCTTTCACTTTGTATATTTTTGGATGCAGATCCCATCTCCGTACTCAGCAGAGAGGTTGGATGTCATAAAGCAACTGAAGAGAGCTAAGAAAATGAAGAGACAGTCCTGCAGCAACCCTAACACCCAGTCCCCGGCCTGGTAGGAATGTTGGTTGCTTGTGAGATTGTAATCATTCCGCAACCATTTAGCCGGAAAAGGAAAAGAATTGAAGAAGAAGAAGAAGAAGAAGATGTCTTCTCTCATTTTGTATGCTTCCCAGGGTTCTTCTCAGAGAAAAGTTTTCGAGTGTGACCAATTTCTTCTTATTCTCTTATAGAGAACATCGATCGATCGGTCTAATACCTGCATTATCCAAAGATTTGTGATCATCTCTGCTGGAGTTGTATACGAACATGTTCTTGTTTATGTTGTTGAAGACATTTGAGAGTCAAGATAAATGATGCTAAAACACTAGTCAAAGTTTTATTGCGCAACTCTTGTATGCAGCATTTGTCAGCTAATAACTAGTCCATTTTTGTTGCATCAACTCTTGTATACAGTATTTGTCTGTATGGAAAAATGGGGTTTTACTCTCTTTTGCCGAACCGGCGAATGGGCTACGTACGTAAAATCTAGTCAAATAGCCAACTAGCGGAGAAGGGTAATCTACAGCTTCATGTTTCTAGTTCTCTCATTTTTTATTTTTTTTTGTTTCAGCTGTGTTTGTGCAGATTCTAGCTGCAAATGGCCTTTATGTACACTTTCTAGTTAAAGTGATCTGGAAATAGTAGAAACTACTAACCACCAAAGTAAGAATATTGATAAGAAGAATTGTGCTGATAATAACTTATATTATTTCCGGAAAAACAACAACAACAATATTATTTGAAGATTAAACTTTGGCATTTATTGGTTCGCACAAAGGAAATGAAAGAAAATTAATTCATTGTTCTTTTCATCCTTTGAAAAATTATAATTTCCATCGATTTTACTTTCCGTTTTTGAAAATGTCAAAAAAATTGAGAAAAAAAATAAATACTTAAAGGTGGAAAAATAAATCATTTGTTACATGGAGAGAACTATTTTTTTCTCTAATTTTCTTTCCATTGGAAATTACTTTCATTTTCTCCTCAATTCCTTTGGCATCCAAAAAGTAATGATTTTCCTTTTCTAACATCATGATTCCGCGAACCAAACGAGGTGGGTTGTGTATGTCAACAAGTAGCATCTTGGATTTCCCAAAAAAAAAAAAAAAAGCTTCAAGACGGACCAGAGAAACAAGATTGCACCTTGAAATCCTCATAGGCATCGTGTCCTTAAATATTAAATGAGGGTGATCTGATCGAGATATCTGGTACTGTGGGTACTGTGGTAGCGAGTGAACAAGAGTCGGGTCTAGAGGAAGCGTCTGCATATCATAGGGCTGAGCATATCTCGGTCTCTAAACGGTCCGAATAGGTCTCTAATCGATCCAAATCGAACCAATATAAGCAATTTGGTTCTATTTTCCAATTTAGATTCGGTTTTGACTATCGAAAATTTTGGTTATTCAGGTTGGATTTCCGTTTTGGATTTTGAAAATGCCGACTCTTTGTAATTGTAATTGCTCATCTACCTTCAGCCCATATATATACTAATATATATTATGAAATTTGAATTTGAATTTTTAATTTGTGGTGTAGATTTATAGCTGTGTTTAACATTTGTAAATATTTATTTGGTTTTATTAAATTTGTATATTTTGTTACTTTATCTACACTTTGACGGTCAAATTTAGTTACAAAATTTGACTAAAAAATTTTGTTATAAAACATTTCTGTAAATTGTAGACCGGCCCATTATGTAAAGGGTCGTCAAAACCAAATTAACCCTTAGTCTGGCCTAGGCAAAGCCGAAAAACCGAACCACTTTGGTTAGGTTCAATTCGGCTTTACAAAATCTATGTTCGATTCGGTCGAGACTAGGTTTTCATATCGGCTCGGTTGAACCGAATCATGGTTGTCTAATTATATTCCTCTGTCGATGATGATGATGAGGAGGAGGAGGAGGATAATGCTTAGGGTGTCTATTGGGTCAGACCAGGCACAAAGTTTATCTGGTTTGGGCTGGGTCAGGCCAACCCGGGGAGGAAGTCGAATCGGGCCGGGCCAAGGAAACCATAACACAAACCCAGCCAAGCACAAAATCCAAAAAAGTGTGGGACATCTTTTACCGGGCTTGGTCCGGATGTGTTGCAGATATGCCCGTAGGAAATGACCAAATAAAAATAGCCAAAATAAATGGCCTTTGGGCCTGTACAAAACTTTTTAAAAAATGGACTTACGAATAATTAATGTAAATAAATAAAGTTTATTAATTTTAGAAATTCAATAAAATATATTTCTTTTTTGGTAAACTGAAAAAATGAAACTAAATATTTTATTTCTAATTTGATATTTAAGTCTTCGTTCTTCTGGCCAATTCATTGTTCGGCTTCTTCTCCTCCAGTAGGGGTCGTCCATAGTTGTCACTCCCCATTTTTGATGTACGTATTTGAAACGTATTCTTGCTTGCAGGGATGATTGTCAGGTTGGTTGGAGGCCAGACAATTTTCTTGTAGAGTTCATTCTTGGTTTATTTTGAGATCAGGGCTTGGTCATGACTTGAACCATTGGTTAAGTGAATCCAAACCTCCCTATATAAACCAAAACACACTCTCTCTCTTCTCATTATTTCATTTACATTCTCTCTCATAGGTTTTCTCTCTCCCTCCATAGGCAAGTATACCATACATGAAAATGGAGAAACTTTCTATTTTATAAGTCATTTATGTTTGTTATGTGATTCCCCTTACATTTAGAACTTGGTATTTTTAGTTTTGGTGGATGGATTAGTATAGATCTACATTTTTGAGTTTAGAGCTTTTTATATGTTCTTGAGTTTTCTTGGATTTTGGTCTCTAAAAACTTGTTTTCGAAAATTTGTTGTTCTATGTTGATGAGCATTTGATTTTGAGTAGTTTAGAACTTTACTTTGTTGGATTTGGACTTCGTTTGAGGTTTTCATGGAAGGAACAAAACTTGGGTTTTCAGAACTTTCATGGCTGAAACCTGCTGTTCTAGGACGAAGGAGCTCCACGCGGCATGCTTAGCATGCGGCCTGGACTTCTCGCTCAAAGTCAACATGCGGCAATCTTGTTGGACGCATGACTAAAATCTGCACATGCGCCCCTTAGCCAAATGTATTAAACTTGAACAAATGAAATTTTACTAAGTCCAAAAGATTTTTATGCGGCCAAGTGTGTATGCGGCCTCGTCATCCATGCGGCCTCGAGCTATGTGTTTCCTCTTTCTTTGAACGCATGACTCAGCACCGCCTTGGCTCATCTTTTCATGATTTTGTCTTGTTCTTCTGACACACTTTATTGTATGTCACATCAGTCACATACATCCCTTTATGTCATATTTCTGACTTGTATTTATTGCCCATCACTTTGGCACTTGTTCTGAAGAGTGCACCTTGCCCCACTCATGCGGCCTTGAAATATATTCATGTGGTCTCGACTTCATGCGGCACCCTGGCTATGTGCTTACTGTTTCATGCACACGTTGAACACTTGCTTGGTTTAAAAATGTTCTTGTTTGATTGAATGATTGTGATGCTATGTGTTAAACTTAGAAATGACTTATATGACCCATATATGACCCTGTGTTAAATTGACTAAGTACTTGACATGAGCCCTGTAGATGTGGCCTTATATGTACTTACAATTTTTCCTTGATCACCTTATTATACGTTGGATAGAATAAGGGTCGTAGTTTAACTCGGAAGAAGGTATGCAGTCCCGGTCCTTGTTTGGTTTAAGGATTGTGGATCTGATCTCGAGGAGTTCTCGTACTACTCTTATTCTCATCTATCGATATAATAAAGTGATAATTAATACAATCATTGCTTAACTGTCCTGTCCTGAATGAATTGCTACTTGATAACTTGTCCATGATGTTGACCTTAACCTTGACACTAGAACTTGTTCCTGCCCTGACTATTGTATCTGTGTTGATACACTTGATCGCACTGAGAGTGCTACTTGATATATATATATATATATTAAGCCATCGCGGCACATACTCCTGCTAAGTGATATATGTAATTATTTCAATGCACGAATCTGGTAGTTGGACTGTGACTTTAGTCGTGGCTAGATAGTATTGATTGTTGCATCACACTTGGATAAATCCATATTTAACTTACGAGTAACAATATGGGTTCGTATCAAGAGTACATGTACTTAAAGTACGATATCTAAAAAGAATGTTTATGTGACCACGACATGAGATTGTATTAACCTAGGGTTAAGTAGGCAACTTAACTTGTAGAGCATTGAGAGGGAACGGTATCATGAGTTCGTGCATGTCGAGCCACCTAAATTAGCTGGGAGTAAAGGCCGGCCACCTCGGATACTGTAAATCATCTGTACTAGTGGAGTACAGTATCTGATCTAATTATAAGACTGAGCCAGTATCTTTCCTATAGAAAGCCTGAAACTGTTACTAATCATTAATTAGCTCAGTGCCCTTGTAAGGGACTGGTGCATCTTACACATATGTTCTTGCTCGTATATCATTGGTTTAGCCATCCCTGCTTGATTAGGGCATGATTTGAGGTTACTTATGTATTGCATTTATGGGATAACCCAGAGATCACATATAAAGCCATAATAAATGATTGGTCGTTTAAATTTCTTGTAATGCATGCCTAGCCAGGAAATTGGGCTGTCGTGGCATGATGATTAAACCCATATCCTTGTTTGATTGTTGGGTTGAGTCGTTATGTTACTTTAATCCATGGATTAAAGCTAGATTATTTTTCTGCTATGTAATATCTATGAGTGTGTATTGTGCCTTCTGTTAAGTAAAATTAGGGACATAGACTATTATAGCATGATAATGCAACTAATGGCCTTGTTTGGTTGTTGGATTGTGTTGTTGTGATATGATAGAGTGTGGACTAAAACTACGACGCAAAGTTATTTCAGTTTGACCATAATCACGGGACATATTCTACCTTGATGTGATAAGGCACTTCATGTCCTTGTTTGGTGAAGGGGTGTCGTGTCATGTCATGGATAGGATATATGCCATTGATTGTTGGCTCCCGTATCTCATGCTATAAAATTGGTTTTGTTTCTTTATTTTATGCTTCCTTTGTGGTACTTGTTATTTGGGGTCTGTCCCCACTGGTTTTGTATTGCCAGGTTTAGAGCCAGCACCTGAGGATCAAGCTTACTTTTCTCTCACTGATGGCATGCACTCGAAGGATGGTTATTGAGGTATCACTCTCGTTCCCGCTATACGTATTTAGAGCATATTGGTTTCCCTGCTTATATTATTTGTTGCTTGCATGATTAATTAGGTTGCAAGCATGGAGACTAGACCCATTCTTTGTTTCAATTAGACCCATGGTTTAATTGTTGGGTTGGTTCATTCATGAGTTGAATCCATGGTCTAAACCTCAAACCCTAACTATAAAACCCAACATCTTTCTCTCTCTTCCCTCATTCTCTCAATTTTCTCTTCTTCCTTCATTTAGACAAGTACACCTTGCACCACATGGAAAAATCTTTTGATTTTTAATTTTTTGCTTTTTTCTTGCATTTTATTAGTCTATTATGTGCTCATGATGATTTTAAACACTTTTAGTACTTGGGATTTTATGGATGAATTTGAGTAGATCTATATTCTAAGTTTAGGGTTTTTATGTGTTCCTTAATTTTTTGGTAGTTTTGATCTACTAAAATATAGTATTTTCAAAAAATAGTTTTTGGGATGGATGGAGCACTTTATTTCGAGCGTTTTGGCTTTTGGTTCACTCAATTCGGAGTTAAAACAAAAATTTTATGAAAAAAATAAAATTTTGATTTTTGGAGTTCTCCCATGGCTGAACTTGCTGCCTGGAGAAGAGGAAGTCTCATGCGGCCGAGAGATCCAAGCGGCAATGACCCATATGCGGCAAGTGAGCATATGCGACCTTGATCTCATGCGACCTATGCGATCAGCTACCATGCGGCCATGCGGTCTGAACTCATGCGGCCATGCAGTCTGAACTCATGCGGCCATGCGATATGAACTCATGCGGCCATGCGGTCTGAACTTATGCGGTCATGCGGCCTGAACTCATGCGGCCATATTGTCTGAACTCATGCGGTCATGTGGCCTGAACTCATGCGGCCATGCGGTATGAGCTCATGCGGCAATATGGTCTGATCTCATGCGGTCATGCGACCTTGAGCTCATGCGACCTCTACGGTCAGCGACCATGCGACCATGCGACCCATGTGGCTATGCGGCCCGACTTCCTATGCGGCAACCGATCCTATGCGGCCTAGACCTATGCAAAAACTGATTCTATGTGGCAGCTGATCCCTATGCCACCTTGATCCTTATGAGTGCATGCGGCCCCTTGCACACGCTTTATTGGACTAGTTTTGTTTGAATGTTCCTTTGGACTTTATGGGATATATGTGTGACTTTGATAACCACAAGAGTATTATACCTATCTATGCGCCATGACCCGACCACTGGTATCCGTGCTGATACACTTACTACGTGTTATGTGTTCCTACGTGCTAAGTATTCCTACACGATTATATTACATGTTTAAACTGCAGTGTACCTATGCACTACGTGATATGTGATATGACTTAATCTCCAACATGGACATAAGGGTTAGTCAATGACCACGCGTGGCTAGGATCTGTTGATTGTTGCATCACACTGGGGTAAATCCAAACTGAACTATCAAGTAACAAATTAGATTCGTATCTAGCGTGGTCATACTATGGTACATCATATAAGAGGAGTAACATGTGACCACGCCATGTGATTCCGATTAACAATAGGGTTAACTAGGCAACTTAACTTGTAGAGCATTGAGAGAGAATGGAATCTCGAGATCGGGCCTAACTAGCCACCTCCAGTCGTCTGAATTGGGGTGTGCAGACTAGTCCCTATGTATATTATTTAAGTCCTCATTAGTGGATGGAAATATTCGACTATTATAATATACTATGTATTCTATGTGATCTTAGCACGGTGGCCTTACAAGGGACCAGTGTGCAATACTATGTGCTATGCGATAATTTATGGTTCGGCTAACCCTGCTAGTACTTGGTTCGATCTGAGGATTCCTATATGCATAATACCTCTGGGATAACCCATACTCCATCTAGAAAGTCGTACCAGTGATTGGCCGATTTTATAACTGAGCTTGTTTGTGTATTGTACCTGTTGTCAAATAGTCTAGGGACATGGACTATCATGGTGCGATGGTCTAACCCTTGTCTTTGTTTGGTTGTAGGGTTAGATCATTGTGTCATGATAGGCTATGAACCGAAACTACGAGACGGAAATATATATATATATATATATATATTTCATAAACCTGGTTTTATTTCTTCATTCGTGCTTCCTTTGTGGTACTTACTATTTGGGGTCTAACCACACTAGTTTTGTATGGCCAGGTTTAGATCTAGCACCTGAGGATCAAGCGTACTTTCTCCTGAACAATGGCGCACACCAGACGGATGGTCGTTGAAGGGAACGAGTGGGTTTCTTCTTCCCTGCTCGTTATTGCACACTTTACTTATTTTGGACGTTTAGCCATCGGCACTTGTTAGCCGTAAGATCTGGACATTTAGTTTCCTTTACATGATTATAATTAATCAGACTGCAGTTGATCATGGTCAAGTACTTTTGATAATCTGCCAGCTTTCTTATTTTGCACAGCTGATTTCTAGAATATCATGGCAGGGCGTTTAGGACGTCTTACTTCCTTGTTATATATGTTCTATGTTTACTGTTCTTGCTTGACTGATTGAGATAATAGATGTGATGTGTGACCCTAAGTGACTTTTTTGTAGTATGATCCCATTGTCTAGTTACAGTCGTGACCGTCGTACGATACTCTATACCTTGTACAGGGGAGCTGGCTATGTCCGTCTCCGTATTTCGGTACTGGGACATTACAAGGTTTTAGTTGTGGCCCATGCAGGTCTGTATTTTCAGACTTGTGGGATGTTATGATCATAGGAGTCTCAATCAAACATATGCCTTTGAAATCCTAAATTCATTCTTCTCGAAGCCTCGCTTGACTATCGAATCAATTGTTTCCTTGATACTTTCCATCATGTTCTTGATATTTCTTGTCCTTTTCTTTAAGGCTTTTTCGGTTGCTGGAGCAGCAAGTATGGAAGGACAGGGTTCCCCTGGGAAACAACGGGAGAAAGCACATGTTCAGAGTCAAATTCGAGTAGAACAAGTAGTTGGACAAGCTGGCACAATGGAACCAGAAGTTGGACATATTGAGCAACCAGCCCCTGAGATTCTCGTACCCCCAGTAGTACCAGCAGTACTAGTGGTACTTGATACCCCGACATTACTAGAGATCCTTCGGAGAATTATGACTATGCACCAGCATCAGATGGCAGTGCAACAGCATCAGCTGTTTCCACAACAAGAGTAGAATGTCTTGTTGAGTCAAGATTTACATACAACTCTAGAAAGAGACAGAAGGACTGATACGGGAGCGTCGGTTAGGTTTTGCCGACTTAACTCGAGATACTTTGACGGTACGGAGGACGCCATCACGGCAAATGTATGGCTCCAAGACATCAAAGTCATTCTGGCGGCGGCGAAGGTTCCGGCGGAGGAACAAGTTGATCAAGTTCGATTGCAGCTTCAAGACCTTGCCCGTAACTGGTGGGCGTTAGTAGAGGTTGGCTTGAGGCGTCCAATCTCCTGGGATAGTTTTAGGGCTCGATTCTAGGCCAAGTACTTTGGAGTCGTAGTACAGTATGAGCTCCAACAGAGATTTATCGGTCTCAAGCAGGCCGATAGAACAGTGGATGGATATGCAATCGAGTTTTGCAGGCTGAGTAGATTAGCTCCGACTATGGTATCTATGGATTCGGATAGAGCAATGAGGTTTCAGCAAGGATTTCATCTAAAGATTCTACAACTGGTAGAGGGGCACGACTACCATACTTATGAAGAAATACCGATAGCAGCTCGGAGGCACGAGCTTACCATGCATAGGTTATCGACAAGGACAGGAGGCCATAAGAGGTCTCATATTCAGAGTGGAGGAGGAGGTGGAGGAGCACCTCGGACGTCAACACCATCACCTGGTTTTTGCATCCATGATTCAGCGCCAAGGAGGGTGGCAGTTTCGACTGTGACAGTATCGTCTCGACAGCAGCCAAGGCAACAACAACAACAATAAAAAAGCCAGGGAGCACCGACGGGATGTACTTATTGTGGCAAGGGAGGCCACACTAGAGATGTATGTAGGGCAGCCAATGGGTTGTGTATGATGTGTGGCAGTCCAGATCATCAAATTATTAATTATCCAATGATGCAGAGGCTAGGAGGGCAAGTTCAGCAATTTCCAGCATTGCCAGTACCAGGAATAGTACAACAAAGAGGGCCAGCAATAGCAGTGCAGCATTAAGCTCAGCGTCCATTACTGACGCAAGCTGAGATATACCAACAGCAGCAGAACCAGCAGCTGGGCTAGCAGAGGCCACAACAATGTTACCAAGGGAGACAGCAGCGAGGAACACAACAGGACCAAGGGCATGCATTCACCTTATCTTTGAAGGAGGCTTTAGCATCGGGCGACGTGGTAACATTTTGGTCGCATCTTTTTCTGCTGTAGCATTGTTTGATTCAGGTGCATCTCATTCATTTATATCTGCTCGATTCGCGACACACATTGGATTGGAGTTTGAGGCATTACCAGAGAGGTTGAATATACTCACTGATAATGAGCTCCTAGGAGTTAGTAGAATATGTATAGTGTGTCCGATCATAGTGTACGGATGTTCACTACCAGCATGGTTGATCGAGTTCCCAATGGGTAACTTTGACGTTATCTTAGGCATAGACTGCTGAGAGACAGTCATGCTACGATAAATTGCCATAAGGGTAAGGTATTATTTAGTATCCCGGGCACGAAAGGTTTCACTTTTGACAGATCTGTGGGAGACCAGCATGTAGAGAGGATCGCAGCGACATAGCAGTTAACAGAATAACAACTTCCCGAGATAGTTGAAGAGTTCTTAGACGTCTTGTCAGAAGAACTACCAGGGATACCCCCAGTAAGTGATATTGAGTTTTGTATAGTATTGATTCCTGGAGAAGTACCAATATCTCGTATTTACCAAATGGCACCATCAGAGCTAGACATATTGTACCAACATATAGAAGAACTGGAGGCAAAGAAGTTTATTCGAGCCAGTGGATCACCTTGGAGAGCGATAGTGTTTCTAGTGAAGAAGAAGAAGAAGAAGGATGGGTCGTCACGGTTATGTATCGACTACAGACAGTTGAACGTTGTAACAGTGAAGAACAAGTATCCATTACCAAGGATCGATAATTTGTTTGATCAGCTGAGTAAAGCCAAGGTTTTCACTAAGATCGATCTTCGATCAGGATATCATCAAGTAAGAGTTCGGGAGCAAGACATCCCTAAGACAGCATTTAGGTCACGGTATAGGCATTACGAATTCTTAGTTATAACATTCGGACTGACTAATGCTCCAGCGATATTTATGGATTTGATGAACCGCATTTTTATACCGTATCTAGATCAGTTCATGGTGGTTTTCATAGACGATATTCTAGTCTATTCCAGTAGCGAAGAGGAGCACGAAAAGCATCTTCGGAAGGTCTTACATATTTTGAGGGGACACCAGTTATACGTAAAACTCAGTAAGTGTGAGTTTTGGTCGGATCTCGTGTCATTCTTGGGTCACATCATCTCTGGAGCAGGAGTAGCAGTAGATCTGAAGAAGGTTGAGGCCGTAGAGAGTTGGCAAGTTTCTAAGACAGTAGCTGAAGTGCGTAGTTACCTGGGATTGGCAGGATACTACAGAAGGTTCATGGCAGACTTTGCAAGGATTTTAGCACCGCTGACTCGATTAACGCACTAGGAGGCTAAGTTCGACTGGTCAGCAGAGTGTCATACATTATTTAAAGAATTGAAGAAGATATTGATTTCAGCTCCGATTGTCACGCTTCCAGTAGGTTCTGGAGGGTTTACAGTATATTACGACGCGTCAGGCAAATGACTTGGGTGTGTGTTGATGCAACATAGAAGAGTGATAGCTTATGCATCGCGACAGCTTCGATATCATGAGAAGAATTATCTGACTCACGATTTGGAGTTGGCAGCGGTAGTATTTGTACTTAAGATATGGAGGCACTACTTGTATGGTGATCGGGTAAAAATATTTACGAATCACAAGATCTTAAAGTATGTATTCACTCAGAAGGACTTGTACATGAGGCAGAGGAGGTGGCTAGAATTGATAAAGGACTATGATGTGAAATATTAGTACTATCTAGGCAAGGTAAATGTGGTAGCAGATGCTCTTAGCAAGAGAGGTAGTACATTTATGTTGACATCACAGCGGCACATCTTAGAAGATCTTCGAGAAATGGGGATCAAGATAGTACTTTCGCAAGACGTAGGAGTATTGG
Organism: Iris macrosiphon; assembly: GCA_036927795.1. Classification (NCBI taxonomy): domain Eukaryota; kingdom Viridiplantae; phylum Streptophyta; class Magnoliopsida; order Asparagales; family Iridaceae; genus Iris; species Iris macrosiphon. Next base: position 52,166,032 of record JAYESA010000013.1, on the reverse strand, counting down.
CTTATTTACAGGTATAATCTACCATTATAAAGAGGATTAAGGCAGCTCAGGCAGAGGATCCGAAAGTTCAGAAGCTTCGGGCGGAATGTGAGTCTGGTCTCAGGAAAGAGTTGACGATTCATGAAGATGGAACTCTTGTTTGGAAATCATCTCTGTGTACCAAGCGGAGATATCCGGCAAGAAGTAATGACCGAGGTGCACAGTTCTCAGTATTCAATTCATCCATGAGGTACCAAAATGTATCAAGACATCAAGCAATATTTCTGGTGGAACGGGATGAAGAGAAAGATAGCACGGTTCATTTCTCGGTGTGTGTATGCCACGTTTTTCAGTGTTTGGTATACCAGTAAGTGAAGGAGAACCAACAAAGACCGGCAGGACTATTACATACTCTTCCTATTCTGGAGTAGAAGTAGGAACATACCACGATGGACTTTGTGACCAGTTTATCTAGATCCCCGACTGGTCGTGATACAGTTTGGGTAATAGTTGATCATCTCACGAAAATAGCTCACTTTCTTCCTTTTCTAGTAGGACAATCCACAGAGCAGTTAGCAGAGATGTATATGCGACAGATAGTAAGACAGCACGGCATCCCAGTGAGTATTATATCCGATCGAGACACTCGGTTCATTTCACATTTTTGGAAGAGTTTACACCAGAATTTGGGCACCAAGTTGAGATTCAGTACCGCCTACCATCCTCAAACAGATGATCAATCAGAGAGAACCATTCAGACTTTAGAAGATATGCTATGAGATTATACTTTAGATTTTGGAAGGTCTTGGGAAGATTACCTTCATCTTGTTGAGTTCTCATACAACAACAATTATCAAGCAAGTATTCATATGACACCCTTCGAAGCATTATATGGGAGAAAGTGTAGATTACCATTGACATGGGATGATATAGGTGAGCGAAAGATGTTAGGCCCAGAGATGATCACGCAGACAGTAGAAGTTATCAAGCAGATCAGAGAGTGACTTTGGGTTGCGCAAGATAGGCATCGACATTGGACAGATCAGCATCGTAGGCCTTTAGAGTTTTGTGTCGGCGACCACGTGTTCTTGTAAATTTTGCCAACCCGTGGAGTCATTATATTCGGGGTTCGCGGGAATCTTAGTCCGTGATACGTCGGTCCGTTCGATATTCTCGATCTGGTGGGCAATGTTGCTTATCGCCTTGCCCTTCCGCCTTCTCTACATGAGGTACACGATATATTTCATGTGTCTCAATTACGTAGGTATATCACGTATCTGAGTCATATCCTCCACCATTCTTAGCTAGTCATTGGTATCGACTTGTCGTACGAGGAGCAACCCATATCAATTTTGGACCGAAGGAAGAAGGTGCTCAAGAATCGGACCATTCATCTTGTCCGGGTTGCCTGGGGTCATCACCCTTTGGAAGAGTCGATGTTGGAGCGCGAAGATGATATCCGGTCTCCGTATCCACACCTATTCGACACGGAAGGTATATTCGTTCTTATGCCTTCGTATCTCGAATCTCGTGATTCGTGTACCAATACTATGGGATACTATTTTTCTTTATTATATGCTTGGATTTGATTGCATGTGTAGATATGCTTGAAGTTAGTGCAGTGCTTGTTCTGATTTCTGTAGCTAGCCTTGAGTTTGAATTCCGAGGATGGAATTTTTCTAAGGTGGATAGAGATGTCACTTTTTGTTCCCGCTATAAGTATTTGGAGCATATTAGTTTTCCTGCTTATATTATCTGTTGCTTGCATGATTAATTATGTTGCAAGCATGGAGACTAGACCCATTCTTTGGTTTAATTAGACCCATGGTTTAATTATTGGGTTGGTTCATTCATGAGTTGAACCCATGGTCTAAACCTCAAACCCTAACTATAAAATCCAACATCTTTCTCTCTCTTCCCTTATTCTCTCCATTCCTCTTCTTCCTTTATTTAGGCAAGTACACCTTGCACCACATGGAGAAATCTCTTCATTTTTGATTTTTTGCTTTTTTTCTTGAATTTTATTAGTCTATTATGTGCTCATGATGATTGTAAACACTTTTAGTACTTGGGGTTATCGGTTTTAATGGATAGATTTGAGTAGATCTACATTATAAGTTTAGGGTTTTTATGGATTTCTTGAGTTTTGGTGATTTTGATCTACTAAATATAGTATTTTTGAGGATGGATGGAGCACTTCATTTCGAGCGTTTTGGTTTTTGGTTCACTCAATTCGAAGTTAAAATAAAGTTTTTATGAAGGAAATAAATTTTCGGTTTTTTGAGTTCGCGCCAAGGCTGAACTTGCTGCCTGGAGAAGACAAAGTCACATGCGACCGAGATATCCATGCGGCTTTGATCCATATGCGGCAAGTAAGCGTATGCATCCTTGAGCTCATGCGACCTCTGAGGTCAGTGACCATGCGGTCTGAACTCATACGGCCATACGGTCTGAACTTATGCGATCATGTGGCATGAACTCATGCGGCCATGCGGTCTGAGCTCATGTGGTCATGCGGCCTGAACTCGTGTGGCCATGCGGTCTGAGCTCATGCGTTTATGCGGTCTAAACTCATGCGGTCATGCGGCCTTGAGCTCATGCGACCTCTGCGATCAACGACTATGCGACCCATGCAGCGCTATGCGGCCCGACTTCCTATGCGGCAACCGATCCTATGCGGCCTAGACCTATGCAGAAACTGATTCTATGCGGCAGTTGATCCCCATGCAGCCTTGATCCTTATGCGCGCATGCGGCCCCTTGCACACGCTTTATTGGAATAGTTTTGTTTGAATGTTCCTTTGGACTTTATGGGATATATATGTGACTTTGATGACCACAAGAGTATTAGACCCATCTATGCGCCATGACCCGACCACTTGTATCCATGCTGATACACTAACTACATGTTATGTATTCCTACGTGCTAAGTGTTTCTACACGATTATATTACATATTTATACTGCGGTATAACTTTTGGCAGTTATACGATTCCAGAAGATGATCCAGAATTGGCTATGCTCTATGTGACATGTGATATGACTTAATCTTCAGCATGGACATAAGGGTTAGTCAATAACCAAGCGTGGCTAGGATATGTTGATTGTTTCATCACGCTGGGGTGTATCCAAACTGAACTATCAAGTGACAAAATGGATTTGTATCTAGCATGGTCATACTATAGTATATCATATAAGAGGAGTGACATGTGACCATGCCATATGATTCTGGTTAACAATAGGGTTAACTAGGCAACTTAACTTCTAGAGCATTGGGAAAAAATAAAATCTTGAGATCGGGCCTAACTAGCCACCTCCAGTTATCTGAATTGGGGCATGCAGGCTAGTCCCCATAGATATTATTTAAGTCCTCATTAGTGGATGGCAATATCCGACTATTATACTATACTATGTATTCCATGAGCTCTTAGTACGGTGGCCTTACGAGGGACCGGTGCACAATCTTATGTGCTATACGATAATTTATGGCTCGGCTAACCCTGCTAGTACCTGGTTTGATATGAGAATTCCTATATGCATAATACCTCGGGGATAACCCAGACTCTATCTATAAATTTGTACCAGTGATTGGCCAATTTTTTAACTGAGCTTGTTTGTGTATTGTACCTGCTGTCAAATTGTCTAGGGACATGGACTATCATGGTGCGATGGTCTAACCCTTGTCCTTATTTGGTTGTAGGGTTAGATCGTTGTGTCGCGATAGGCTATGAACCAGAACTACGAGACATATATATATATATATATATATATATGTGTGTGTGTGTGTGTGTGTGTGTGTGTGTGTGTGTGTGTATCTATTTCATAAACCTGGTTTTATTTCTTCATTCGTGCTTCCTTTGTGGTACTTGCTATTTGGGGTCTAACTCCACTGGTTTTACATGGCCAGGTTTTGAGCCAGCACCCGAGGATCAAGCGTACTTTCCCTTAAACAATGGCGTACACCAGGCGGATGGTCGTTGAAGGGAACAAGTGGGTTTCTTCTTCCATGGTCGTTATTGCACACTTTACTTATTTTGGGCATTTAGCCACCGACAATTGTTAGCCGTAAGATCTGGACATTTAGTTTCCTTTATATGATTGTAATTAATCAGACTGTAGCTGATCATGGTCATGTACTTTTGATACTCTACCAGCTTTCTTATTTTGCACATCTGATTTTCTGAATATCGTGGCAGGGCGTTTGGGACGCCTTAGTTCATTGTTATATATATTCTATGTTTATTGTTCTTGCTTGACTGATTAAGACAATAGATGTGTTGTGTGACCCTAAGTGACTTGCTTGTAGTATGCATCCCCTTATCTAGTTACAACCGTGACCGTCGTACGACATTTTATACCTTGTACGGGGGAGCTGGCCATATTTGTCTCCTTATTCCGGTATTGGGACGTGACATGAGGGATACCAGTGGGTTTTTTTATTCACTACTCGTATTTTATGAACAATATTCTTTTGGGCGTTTAGCCAACCAGCACCTGTTAGCCGACAAATCTGGACACTAGTCCTACATGACTGTAATATATTCAGACTGTATATGACTCATTGTCATGTATACTTTTGACCTTGTATCTGGCTTATCATTTTGTCTTGCTAGATCTCTAAAAACATTTTGATATGACATTTGGGACACATTACTGCTTATTCTAAAATATTCTATGCTATTGCTACTTGTTTGAATGATTGAGATATAGAAATTCTTGACCCTAGGAGACCTGATTGTAGTATATACCCACATGTCTCTAAACAACCTTAACACATTATGGGTTGCTTCGGTATTTCGCAAGGTGTGGTTGGCTGAGTCATTCCTCCGCTCTCCAGTATTCTGGATCTGGGACGTGATAAGGTTTTAGGGGTGGCCCATGCAGGTCTGTCTTTCTTTTCAAACTTGTGGGATGCCTTGATCATAGGAAATCTCATTCAAACATATTTCTCCTTGAAATACTAAAATATGTCTCCTCGAAACTCAGCTTGACTTCGGTACCATTGATTCCTCGATCCTTTCTTGTCATGTTCTTGATTTATCTTTTGTCCTTTTCTTTAGGACTTTTCCATCTTCGGTGGTTGGAGCACCAGTGATTTCAGCAGGGCAAGGATCTGTTGGCCCACAACGAGAGGCAACACGTGTTACTGGAGGAATCAGGATAGAACCAGTAGAGGAGCACGAAGAACAACATATACCAGAAGCTCCAGTACCCCCGGTCATACCAGTAGCACTTGGTACACCAGCATTGCTGGAGTTTATACATGAAATAATGTCAATACAACAACACAAACAACTTCAGCAGCAAAAGCAGAATGTCTTGTTGAACTAAGGATTACAAATATCCTTAGAAAGGAGTGTTAGAACAGACTCAGGGGCATCGGTAAGATTCTGCCGACTTAACCCCAAGTACTTTGATGGCAAGGAGGATGCCATTACCACAGAAGCTTGGTTGCAGAATATTGAAACAATACTAAAAGCGGCAAAGGTTCGAGCTGAGGAACAAGTTGATCAGGTCCGATTACAACTCCAGGACCTTGTTAGAGATTGGTGGGCAGTAGAAGAAGTTGGGTTAAGACAACATATCTCATGGGACAAGTTTAGGGCCTGTTTCAAGGTTAAGTATTTTGGAGTAGTAGCACAATATGAGCTACAACAAAGGATCATCAATCTCAAGCAGTCTGGAAGGACAGTGGATGGCTGTGCGCCAGAGTTCTGCAGGCTTAGCAGAATTGCCCCGATGATGGTAGCAATAGAACCAGAGAGGGAGAAGAGGTTCCAGTATAGGCTTCATCTAAAATTTAGCAACTGGTAGAGGGCCATAACTATCAGTCTTTCAATAAAGTATTGATCGCATCTAGGCAACATGAACTGACAATGCAGAGGTTAGCTTCAAGGACAGAAGGCCAGAAGAGGTCTCATGCCCAGAGTGGAGGGGAAGGACCAGCACAACAGACGTTAGCACCATCTCTTGGCATTCACATTCATGATACAACACCAAAAAGTCGAGTGACATCAGTAATAACAACACCAGTTCGGCCGAATCAGACGAGGCAACAGCAGCAACAGCGATTGGGAGCCCCAATCGGATGTACGTATTATAGCAAGGAAGGCCATACGTGGGAGGTGTGTAGGGCAACACACGGGTTATATCTGCGATGTGGTAGTCTAGATCATCGGATAGTCAATTATCCAATAATGTAGAGGATTGAAGGACCGGTACAGCGATTAGCATTACCAGCACCAGGGGTAGCTCGGTATAGGGGCATCATTAGAAATTGGGCTATTAGCTCAGCGTCTATTGCCGACGCAAACTCAAATGTACAACTAGTAGAAGAATCAGCATTACGGGCAGCAGAGGCCACAACTGCGTCTTCAAATGAGGCAGCAACAAGAAGCACCGCAAGGCCAAGGGCAAGCTTTTACTCTATCTCTGGTGGAGGCTATGACATTAGGTGACGTAATGGAAGATAATATTCTCATTATATCTTTTTCTGCCATAGAATTATTTGATTCAGGAGCATCATATTCATTTGTATATGCATGATTTGAGACACGTATTGGATTGGAGTTCAAGGCATTGCCAGAGAGGCTGAATATACTCACTGGTAATAGTCTCATAGGAGTCAGTAGAGTGTGTTTAGTGTGTCCAATCGTAGTGTACGGGCATTTATTACCCACAAGGTTGATCGAGTTCCCTATGGGTAACTTTGACATTATTTTAGGCATGAACTGGTTGAGAGACAGTCATGCGACAATAGATTGTCGTAGGGGTAGAGTGTTATTTAATATCCTGAACAAGGAAGAGTTTATCTTCAACAGAACGGTGAAGGACCAGCATGAAGGTGGCATTGCAGTAGTAGCAGGAGTTGAAGATCAGTTCCCTAGAATAATTGAAGAATTTTTTGACGTATTTTTGGAAGAGCTTCCAAGATTACCACCAGCAAGAGAAGTGGAGTTCTACATAGAGTTGAAGCTAGGAGCAGAACTAATTTCCAACAAGGTCTATCAAATGTCACCAATAGAGCTCAACCAGCTATATCAACATGTGGAAGAACTAAAGGCAAAGAAGTTTATTCGAGCTAGTAGATCACAATGGGGAGCACCAATGGTTCTAGTAAAGAAGAAAGATGGGTCGACACGATTATGTATCGACTATAGGCATTTGAATATAGTAACAGTAAAGAACAAGTATATCTTGCCTAGGATTGATGACTTGTTTGATCAATTGAGCGGGATAAGAGTATTTTCAAAGATAGATCTTCGATCAGGATATCATCAAGTAAGAGTCCGGGAGCAAGATATACCGGAGACAACATTTTGATCTCTATGGGCATTACGAATTCTTAGTTATGTCATTCGGATTGACTAATGCATTAGCAATATTCATGGATTTGATTAATCATATCTTCATGCCATACCTAGATCAATTTGTAGCGGTATTCATAGACGACATTCTCATCTACTCCAACAGTGAAGAAGAGCATGAAGAACATCTTCGGAAGGTATTGCAAGTTTTGAGGGAGCATTAGTTATATGCTAAACTCAGTAAGTGTGAGTTTTGGTTAGATTATGTGTCATTCTTGGGGCACATCATCTCAGGAACAGGAATATCAATGGACCCTAAGAAGGTTGAAGCAGTAGGGAATTGGCCAATCCCAAAGACACTAGCAGGTGTATGAAGTTTCTTGGAATTAGCAAGATATTATCGGAGGTTCGTGGTAGATTTTGCACGAATTTCAGCACCAATGACTCGTCTGATCTACAAGGATGTAATTGTTTGGATGACAGAGTACCAAATAGTATTCGAGAAGTTGATGTCAGCACCGATCCTTACACTTCCAGTAGGATCAGGAGGATTCACAGTTTATTGTGACGCATCTGGGAAAGGACTCGGGTATCTGTTAATGTAGCATGGAAGAGTAATAGCTTATGCATTGAGATCATAAGAAAAATTATCCAACGCATGATTTAGAATTAGTAGCAGTAGTATTTGCTCGCAAGTTGTGGAGATATTACCTATATGGCGATCGGATGAAGATATTCACATATTATAAGAGTCTGAAGTACATATTCACTCAGAAGGACTTGAATATAAGGCAGAGGAGGTGGCTAGAATTTTTTGGTGATTATGATATAGCACTTCATTATCATCCAGGCAAGACAAAATATGGTAGCAGATTCTCTTAGTAGGAGGGGCAGCGCATTCATCTTAACAACTCAAAAGCACATTCTAGAAGATCTTCAAGAGATGGGCATCGAGGTGGTATAACCTCAAGAGACAGGAGTGTTAGCTAGTCTTCAGATATAGTCAAATTTGGTGGAGAGGATCAAGTCAGCTCAGACAGAAGATTCCCAAATTCAGAATCTTAAGACAGAATATGAGTCAGCTCTTAAGAAGTAATTATGGATTCACGAAGACGGAACACTCAGATTTGAAAACCGTCTTTGTGTGCCAAGTAAAAATATCAGACAGGAAGTGATGACCGAGGCACATAGTTTTCAACATTCTATTCATCCGGGAGGCACGAAGATGTACCATGATATCATGCAACATTTCTGGGGGAACAGAATAAAAAGAGAGATATCTCGGTTCATTTTACGATGTCTCGTATGTCAGCAAGTGGAGGCAGAGCAGCAAAGACCAGCGGAATTATTACAACCGCTGCCTAATCCAGTGTGGAAGTGGAAACATATTATGATGGAATTTGTGACCGGTTTACCTAGATTTCCTACTGGACATCATACAGTTTGGTTGATAGTAGATTGGCTCACGAAAGTGGTATACTTTTTTTCCTTCCGAGTAAGACGGTTCACAGAGAAGTTATCAGAGATGTATATGCAACAAATAGTAAGGCGGCATAGAGTTCCAATAAGTATAGTGTCAGATCGTGATACTTGATTTACATCTCATTTCTGGAAAAGCTTGCATAAACGTTTGGGCACCAAGTTGAGATTTAGAACCACATATTACCCCAGACAGATAGGCAATCAGAAAGGACGATCCAGACATTGGAAGATATGTTGCGGGCTTGTACCTTAGACTTTGGGGGGTCTTGGGAAGATCATCTTCACTTAGTAGATTTCTTATACAATAACAGTTATCAGGCCAACATACAGATGGCTCCTTTCAAGGCATTATACGAAAGAAAGTGCATATCACCCTTGGCATGGGATGACAATGGTGAACAAAAGATGTTGGGACCTGAAATAATCACTCAAATGATTGAAGTGGTTAAGAAAATTAGGGAGCGACTTCAGGTTGCACAAGATCATCATCATCATAGGGCAGATCAGCATCGTAGGCCGTTAGAGTTCTGTCGACGATTACGTATTTTTGTTGATTTTGCCCACCCGTGGAGTCATTAGATTTAGGGTTCACGGGAAGCTTAGTCTATGATATGTGGGACCGTTCGATATTCTCGAGAGGGTAGGGGATGTTGCTTATCGTCTTGCCCTTCCGCCTTTGCTTCATCAAGTGCATAATGTATTTCATGTATTTTAGTTGCGTAGGTATGTCCCAAATTCGAGTCATGTCCTCGATCACTCCAAGTTAGTCGTTTGTATCGACTTAACTTACGAGGAACAACTCGTGTCTATTTTGGATCAGAGAGAGAAGGTACTCAAGAAACGAACTATTTGTCTTGTTTGTGTTGTTTTGGGTCATCACTCCTTGGGAGAGTCAACGTGGGAGTGCGATGACGATATTCGATCTCAGTACCCGCACATATTCTACTCATAAGGTATATTTCCTTCGTGTGCTTTCACATCTTTTATTCCGTGATCGGCAAGCACTCATGTGAGATGATGTTGTGTTGCTCATTATATGTGTTGGTTGTAACTGCTTATATGTATGTGTAGATTGCTTGTAGTTAGTTTGTTGCTTGTCTTGATATCTCTAGCTAGTCTTGAGCTTGAATTCTGAGTTTTAAGGTGGATTGAGATGTCAATCCCCATTACTGATATACGTATTTGGAATATATTCTTGCTTATTGGTGTTCGCCATTAAATTAAAGTCTTTAAGAAATTAATTTAATAAATAAACTAAAGAGAGTACAGAGAGGAGTCCTAAACAGACAGTCTAAGTACAAATTTGTGTTCTGGGGGGTAACGGTGGAGGGTTAGGAATGTAGAAACTTTTTTTACTCCGTGGGCGATCCGATGCAGAAGTTCTTCTCTCTTGCTCGAGTGTAGATTCGCAGATAGCTAGCCCAACTCTTATTCGGGTGCGGTACCCTACTATTTATAGTCATCGTGGGCATGCATATGTTGGGCCACATGGATGCTGGAGGGTGCCACGTGTCCCTTCGTAACAAGATACAGTTGTAACCGTGAGAAGGTCAAGCTACCACGTGGGCATTTGTTGGGATTTTTTGTTGCTGAAGATCTGGGTGGTTCTCATCCATTGTGGGCGTGACTTGGTCAGCTAGACACCTAGTTCGCACTTTGTTGGAGAGAATCATTCTTTTCATAACAGCAAGATTTGGTCTTCATGGAGTCTGGGATGCGTGGAACCAGAGACGCATGGACCGCATCGAGTCTGGGATGCATGGAGCCAGAGACGCATGGACCGTATGGAGTCTAGGACGCATGGGGCCAAAGATGCATGGGACCGCATAGAGTTTGGGGTACATGGGGCCAGAGATATATGGAACCGTATGGAGTTTGGGATGCATGGAGACAGAGACACACGTGTAAACCCCCTGATTTTTTCAGGAATTTTAGAACGAATTTTCATAATTTTTCTGGAATTTTCTAGAATTTTTCTGAAATAAAACTAAGGTATTTTGAAATTAAATGATTTTTAATTATTCTTAAATAATATTAAAATATTATGAAAATAATATTTTCTGGTGTAAAATAAAAAACTAGACATAGGATAATTTTTCGGGAATTTATTGGACCCCGGAAGTATTTTTAAAGCCCTAAAAATCAAGTTTTAAATAAACCAAATTAAATCCTAGAAATAAACCCGGTTCAATTGAACTAAACCGACCCGAACCAACCCAGACCGGTTTAACTAAACCAAACTCAATCCTGCGGGTCGGATCCGGGTCTAACCCGCCGACCCGAAACCCGCATACCCGATAACCCGCAACCATGCATTAGCAGATCGGGTCGGATCCCTTCCGTCCGACCCGGACCCGAACCCGACCCGGACCCTAAACCTAACCCCCTCTTCCCCGACTGATCGGCTTCCGTAACCGCCATCGGCCGCCGCGATCCCCGCCGGCGGTTACGAACTGCTCCTCTCCCAGCCGCCCGTCCGCCTCCCGCACCGGCCGACCATCCGCCTCCCTCCTCCCCTTTATAAACCCTCCATTTCCGGCCACCCGTCGTCTCCTCGACTCAGCTCCGCCACCCCACCGTGCCCGAAGCCCTCTGCCATTTTTGGCCATCTCTCCACCGCTTCGTCCCCGGCCAGCCCCGAGCTCCGTCCTCTAGTCGACTCCACCAGCCCGTCTTCTCCGGCAGCCTGTCCTCCGCCTACACCCTTCTCCGCCCCGCACCGGACGACCCTTCCCGCAGCGTCTCGAGCCTCCGCCACCCTCGTCGTTCCCCTCCCGCAGAGCCCTCGCCGGAGCCCTAGCCACGACGACTCCCCGCAGAGCCGCCTCCGCCTTCCTGCTCCCCCGTCCTCGCCGGTGCCGTCCCCGAGCCTCCACCTCGCCGCCGAGCTCAGCCGAGCCGACCCAGCCCCGGCCAGCGCAGCCTCCCAGCTCCGGCGAGTCTCCGGCGTGAAGACTGAAACCCTAGATCGGACACAGTGCATTGTGTCGGTGTGTCGTGTCGACACGCGGACACGAAAACCCGGTTTCGCGCAGCCCTGTTCAGGTAACCCATTCTCTCTCCTTGTAGCTCCGTTTTTCGTTCTGTCAGTTGTGACGCGAACCCTGTGTGACCCTCTCAATGCCAATACAACCCGCTAGATGTGTCGCATCATGTGGTGATCGCGAACTGCGATCAAAAAATAGAAAAAATAATACTCCATTTTTTCCCGGAACTGAGTGTGCCCCGCCAAACAGGACGACTTGGTTGTGTGCGGTCTTCACCAAAACGTGCGCTCCGTCGATACGGACGTGTGAGATTTCACAGAAGTTGATTTGGATGTGCGTGCACACCGGAATCAACGCGTATCCGCCGACAACGTCTCGTATCCGCCTGTTCTGAATCTTGTTGTAACTTTGTGTTCACACGTTGGATTGAAACGAAACTTATGCCATCGGACTCGTAGCAATACGCTGGTCCTGTGACCCAAGTTTGGTTCGATTCTGAGAAAGTTGACAAAATCGCGTGTCGTGGGCCCCGCGGCTCCACTTGACGGGCGATTTTGTGACCGGCTCATCGGAATCCAATTCTGGAAGTTCTGTTGGATTTGTATCATCGTTCTGGACTTGTTGACACTAAGTTTGATGAATTTGGAAACCTTTGTTCCTGACATGTTTTTCGGTGCAAAGCAGGCCACATGTGGACCCCGCTTTGACCAGAAACTGTCATTTTTTCCCCTGTGTCCAAATTGGACTCAAGGACAGGCATTTCTAGCTATTTGATATTTTCTGAATCTGATGGTGATGTTTATTTCAGCAACCGGAGGAGTCCTTGCAAATCCCACTGAGACCAGAGCTACAGTTGGAGCCAGAACCCCAGGCAAGTGTACCTTGCCAAATCCTGCAGTTTTTGCTACTTATTTTCTTGACATATTTATATGTTGTACATGCTTAAACCTAGGACCGTGTGACTTACTTAGCCTTCGATTAATAGTCGGGTGCCAACACTGTACGCGGAGTTGTGTAAAGTCACCTAGAAATGGATACTGAGACCCTATACTTCTCGTGCTTGCATTATCAGGTACGACATAACCCAGGACACTTGACACTATTCATGAGACAGAGTCTTCCTGAGATATTCATGGTAATTCTGTATAGGATACATGTTACATGACATATTCTTTTGCTTAGATATTATATGACTTAATGCATTAGTTATAATCCTGCGTGGCATGGACATGAGACATTGTGGACATAAGACATATGATTACATTGGGTGGGGAGAGTCACACAGGCTACAGGTTGACTATATTATGTCGACGTCTTAGTCTCTCTCCAAGCTAGACAACCACATGATATCACTGCTACCGGCTCCCAGACACAGAGCTTGTAGTGGTTTCAGCCTGAGTTATAGTGCTGCTCTCATCTTGCATATCACTTAGCTGGTTATATAGTTTACCCTATTGTTCATTTATTGCTGCACTGCATTATTTATTTTGGCTTGAATTATTTTGTACCTTGCTATGTCCCCTGAGGACCTGGATCCGGATTATGTCCCCAGGATTAGCAGACGAGATCGATCTCGAGGTATACGGAACATGAGTATTAGCAGGAGCAGGCACTAGAGCAGCACCAGATCCGGTAGACGAGTGATCTCTACGGGTATCTTCTGAGTATATATTGTTTCCATACTCAGTATTATTGTTGATATCTTTATTCTTGTATCTTGACAGTTGTATCAGACTTATATCGGGCTTGTTCCTCGATTTAATTACTTGTGATTTGATGATGATAGTGTTTTCTTTTTATTGATATATTCATTCTGTGGATGAGATTAGCATAGTATATCTAGACCCTTATTATTGTATTATAGCTTAAGTACATCCTAATGGGTCCATTAAATTGGGTTTGCCTATCGGTGTGTGCTGCTGGCCATTGCCACGTGGCTAGTCCCTCGATATTTTGGGACTGGGGCGTGACATAGTTTTTGTGGTAGCCCATGCAGGTCAACGACTAAATTGCTTCGGTTTCAACTTAAGGACCGAGCAAGCCTGCAATAAGAATAGGATAAGTTTTTAGGATCTCACCCACTTGCTTGAATCGTTCTTGATATCTATATCGGACTCGAATTAATTTCTTGACTTGCATCCTGCCTTGATTCCTGTGTGCCTCTTATTGTTTATTTTGGTTGCAGAGTTATGGATTCACGAGGAAATGAAGAGACTCCTGCAAGATCATCACGGGATGCTTTGGTAACCAATGAAGAGGAAGTAACACCAGTAGAAGAAGGTCAATCCGCTCAACAACGTAGTCAAGCGAATCAGCATGCCTCGGGAATCTAGCAAGATAACATTCCACCATCGACGCAATTTACTCCACAAATGCCCGTAATTCCATAAGGGCAGGCCATGGACGGACAGCAGATATTTTAAATGATCTATGCAATAATGCAAGCTCAACAAGAGGCTTTGAGTCGCAGCCTAGTAACCGTACTAGAGCAGACAGATCTACTAGCATGACGACCAACGACGGGCTCTATTTCTGATTTTCGCCAGCTGAACCCCTGTACCTTCTCAGGCAAAGAAGAGCCCACAAAAGTTCATGAATGGCTCACCAACACTCAACATCAATTAGAAGCAGCTAAACTTCTAAAGGAACGTTAGATGACTGCCGTCAGAATGCAATTGACGAACAATGCACATCACTGGTAACTATCTGAGGAGACACGGCTCGGACCAGACCGAGTCACTTGGGAAGAGTTTTCTAGACTCTTTCAGGAGATGTACATTCCAGCCATCGCTCGATCAAAACTTCGGGACAAGTTCAATCGCCTCACTCAAGACAGTATGACAGTGGAAGAATACAACGCGGAGTTCATTCGTCTGAGTCACTTCGCCCCAACCTTGATTCAGACAGAAGAAGAGAAGGCTGAGAAGTTCTTCGACGGTTTAAACTTCGAGCTACAGAAACTAATTGGATCCGTTGCTCCTACATCTTACCCGGACGTCCTTGCTACAGCACGACGCATGGAGCGCGTCATTAGGAGAGAGACTAGTCTGAAGCGGCCATCCACATCAGCACCAGCCGGAGCACCACAGGAAGAAGCTACAAAAAGACCTCACATGCACCAGCCACCAGAAGCATCTCCACAGACACTACCTATCTGTCAATATTGTCGCAAGCGAGGCCATATTGAGAATGAGTGCAGACGAAAGAGGAGATTATGTTTAGCTTGCGGATCCAATCAGCATTCAGTGAGGGAATGCCTTGAGCGTCGAGACAGAGCACCAATGGTTAACCAACAAGCGTTACCAGTACCGAGGCCAACCTATCCAGCATTGGGAGCACCACAAACGGAAGTTGAAGGAGTCCTACCACCAGATTCAGGAGGGTATCAGCCAAGGCCACCTTTGATACCCCAGGTACTACTCTTCCAGCAGGCTCAGCAACAGCAGAGGAATCGACTACAAGGACATGGACAAGCCCTGGCGTTGACTTTGGAGAACGCGCAGACTCATGTAGTAGCTAATGCGCGTAAGTTTTCGTAGTTATCTGCTTCTAGATTTGTTTAGCTCATACCTATTGGTTCGTGATCCTAGCCTTAACCTAGTAATTTTGAACTTGCTAATAATTGATAACCTAGAATGTTTTATAACTGATAACCTAATATGTTTTATAAGTGATAACCTAGTTTTCTAAAACTGTAGTCTTCTAGATTTCCTTCATTCGAGAAATTTCATAACTTCCATGCTTAGGGAAATGATTTTCCCTATGTGTTCTTAAAACCCTCATCCATGAAACTTCTTAATCGTGATGTGCTTCGAATAATGTTTGCAACCATGTCATCTCTGTTGATCGGTTATTCTTTGATTGCGAGATGTAATCCTCTTAAGGGGGGTAGATTGTAAACCCCCTGATTTTTTAGGAAATTTTAAAAAGGATTTTCACAATTTTTCTGGAATTTTCTGGAATTTTTTTGAAATAAAACTAAGGTATTTTGAAATTAAATAATTTTTAATTGTTCTTAAATAATATTAAAATATTATGAAAATAATATTAAAATATTATGAAAATAATATTTTCTGGTGTAAAATAAAAAACTAGACATAGGGTAATTTTCTGAAAATTTATTGGACCCCGGAAGTATTTTTAAAGCCCTAAAAATCAAGTTTTAAATAAACCAAATTAAACCCTAGAAATAAACCTGGTTCAATTGAACCAAACCGACCCGAACCAACCCAGACCGGTTTAACTAAACCAAACTCAACCCTGCGGGTCGGATCCGGGTCTAACCCGCCGACCCGAAATCCGCATACCCGATAACCCGCAACTATGCATTAGCGGATCGGGTCGGATCCCTTCCGCTCGACCCGGACCCGAACCCGACCCGGACGCTAAACCTAACCCCCTCTTCCCCGACTGATCAGCTTCCGTAATCGCCGCTGGCCGCCGCGATCCCCGCCGGCGGTTACGAACTGCTCCTCTCCCAGCCGCTCGTCCGCCTCCCGCACCGGCCGACCATCCGCCTCCCGCACCGGCCGAC
The DNA here is from genome assembly GCA_036927795.1 of Iris macrosiphon. Classification (NCBI taxonomy): domain Eukaryota; kingdom Viridiplantae; phylum Streptophyta; class Magnoliopsida; order Asparagales; family Iridaceae; genus Iris; species Iris macrosiphon. The sequence goes on along the minus strand of JAYESA010000013.1, from coordinate 52,149,745 downwards.
CATCCGCCTCTCTCCTCCCCTTTATAAACCCTCCATTTTTGGCCACCCGCCGTCTCCTCGACTCAGCTCCGCCACCCCACCGTGCCCGAGGCCTTCTGCCATTTCCGGCCATCTCTCCACCGCTTCGTCCCCGGCCAGCCCCGAGCTCCGCCCTCCAGTCAACTCCACCAGCCCGTCTTCTCCGGCAGCCTGTCCTCTGCCTCCACCCTTCTCCGCCCCGCACCGGACGACCCCTACCGCAGCGCCTCGAGCCTCTGCCACCCTTGCCGTTCCCCTCCCGTAGAGCCCTCGTCGGAGCCCTAGCCATGACGACTCCCCGTAGAGCCCAGAGCCGCCTCCGCCTTCCTGCTCCCCCGTCCTCGCCGGCGCCGTCCCCGAGCCTCCACCTCACCGCCGAGCTCAGTCGAGCCGACCCAGCCCCGGCCAGCACAGCCTCCCAGCTCCGGCGAGTATCCGGCGTGAAGACTGAAACCCTAGATCGGACACAGTGCATTGTGTCGGTGTGTCGTGTCGACACGCGGACACGAAAACCCAGTTTCTCGCAGCCCTGTTCAGGTAACCCGTTCTCTCTCCTTGTAGCTCCATTTTCTATTTTGTCAGTTATGACGCGAACCCTGCGTGACCCTCTCGATGTCCGTACAACCCGCTCGGTGTGTCGCGTCCTGTGGTGATCGCGAACTACGATCCAAAAATAGAAAAAACAATACCCCATTTTCTCCCGGAACTGAGTGCGCCCCGCCAAACGGGACGACTTGGTCGGGTGTGGTCTTTACCGAAACGTGCGCGCCGTCGATACGGACATACAGGATTTTGCAGAAGTTGATTTGGATGTGCGTGCACACCGGAATCAACGCATATCCGCCGACAACGTCCCGTATCTGCCTGTTCTGAATCTCGTTGTAACTTTGTGTTCACATGTCGGATTGAAACAAAACTTGTGCCATCGGACTCATAGCAATACGCTGGTCCTGTGACCCAAGTTTGGTTTGATTCTGAGAACGCTGACAAAATCACGTGTCGTGGGCCTCGCGGCTCCACCTGACCGACGATTTTGTGACCGGCTCATCGGAATCCAATTCTGAAAGTTCCGTTGGATTCGTATCATCGTTCTGGACTTATTGACACTAAGTTTGACGAATTTGGAGACCTTTGTTCCTGACACATTTTTTGGTGCGAAGTGGGCCACATGTGGACCCCGTTTTGACCAGAAACTGTCATTTTTGCCCCTGTGTCCAAATTGGACTCAAGGACAGACATTTTTAGCTATTTGATATTTTTTGAATCTGATGGTGATGTTTATTTCAGCAACCGGAGGAGTCCTTGCAAATCCCACTGAGACCAGAGCTACAGTTGGAGCCAGAACCCCAGGCAAGTGTACCTTGCCAAATCCTGCAGTTTTTGCTACTTATTTCCTTGATATCTTTATATGTTGTACATGCTTAAACCTAGGACCGTGTGACTTACTTAGCGTCCGATTAATAGTCGGGTGCCAACACTGTACACGGAGTTGTGTAAAGTCACCTAGAAATGGATACCGAGACCCTATACTTCTCGTGCTTGCATTATCAAGTACGACATAACCCGGGACACTTGACACTATTCATGAGACAGAGTCTTCCTGAGATATTCATGGTAATTCTGTATAGGATACATGTTACATGACATATTCTTTTGCTTAGATATTATATGACTTGATGCATTAGTTATAATCCTGCGTGGCATGGACATGAGACGTTGTGGACATGAGACGTATGATTACATTGGGTGGGGAGAGTCACACAGGCTACAGGTTGACTATATTATGCCGGCGTCTTAGTCTCTCTCCGAGCTAGACAACCACATGATATCACTGCTACCGGATCCCAGACACAGAGCTTGTAGTGGTTTCAGCCTGAGTTATAGTGTTGCTCTCATCTTGCATATCACTTAGCTGATTATATAGTTTACCCTATTGTTCATTTATTGCTGCACTGCATTATTTATTTTGGCTTGAGTTATTTTGTACCTTGCTATATCCCCTAAGGACCTGGATCCTGATTATCTCCCCAGGATTAGCAAACGAGATCGATCCCGAGGTATACGGAACAGGAGTATTAGCAGTAGCAGGAGCAGGCACTGGAGCAGTACCAGATCCGGTAGACGAGTGATCTCTGCGGGTATTTTCTGAGTATATATTATTTCCATACACAGTATTGTTGTTGATATCTTTATTCTTGTATCTTGACAGTTGTATCAGACTTATATCGGACTTGTTCCCCGATTTAATTACTTGTGATTTAATGATGATACTGTTTCCCTTTTATTGATATATTCATTCTGTGGATGAGATTAGCATAGTATATCTAGACCCTTATTATTGTATTACAGCTTAAGTACATCCTGATGGGTCCATTAAATTGGGTTTGTCCATCGGTGTGTGTTGCTGGCCATTGCCACGTGGCTAGTCCCTCGATATTTTGGGACTGGGGTGTGACAGCACGGGACCGCATGTAGTCTAGGACGCATGGAGCCAAAGACGCATGGACCGTATAGAGTCGCATGAGGCCGGTTGTGCTGTACATGCGACGATACACATCCTTCGAGAGTGAAGTTATGTGCTGACGTGAGAATTTTGTCGTTTAGTATGTTCACGTCTTTTGAGAAAGTCAGAAAATCATTTTCGTCAGGATTCTGTGTCAGAGATGATCCTGCTGACGGGATGTCCCGTTTGGTCCTTCTTCGGCCAAGCTGCTTTGGCTAATTGGGGACGCATGGATATCGCCTTTGTTTGGGTCGCAGGATGACTCTGCAGCCTAATTTGAGCCTCCTTTTAGGGGCGCATGGCTTTTGTCTTGTTTGGCCGCAGGAAGATTCTATAGCCTGATCTCTTCTGTGTTTTCGTTTTGGGGGCACAGGGTCGCATAGATGCATATTTTCCATGATTCTACAAGACCCCCATCAAAGTTTCAAACGAATAAGTTTGGAATAGTTTGAATAAGAAACATGGAGAAGATGTCTTCATTCGCATATGAGCAACATGCCGCATAGTCGATCCTGTCAGACTGTCGGATCATTAAATGAGTAGATTTGCTCCATCTTTTAACCGGATCTCTCCGAATTCTGAGCTATCCCTCGACACGGGGTTCAGGGCATCGGTTTCCAAGGAGATTAGGGTGGATTACGAGAATCAAGATGCCAGGTTCATCTTTATTAACTGTTGGGTTCATTGTCTTGATCTCCCCACGCATTGTTGAAGCCTATAAATAGGCGGCCAGGAGAGAGAGAACTTTATCGTCTCGCTTCCTTTCTTATTTTCTCCTGTAGGGGATGCCAAAGGCTGTGACTCTCCTCGCTGAAGAGTTTATCAGGGGTGGTCTTGATCTGTGGCCACCTGATCTGAATATTTTGTTTGAAGGTAGGGTAGTACCGTACATCTCATACTGGACTATGAAGGACACAGAGGCACCAGTACACCGTCCTGCTGCAAGGGTGTGTAAACCCTTCACAAGGTTCTGTCGCATGGATGTGCAGACCTCTTCAAAGAGTTATGTCGTATGGACGAGCACTCCTCTATAACATGAGCATCGAGCTTTGGCGTGGCCGCATGGGTGGGGGGTCATCTGCTTTCATGCGCACAGATCTTTATCTCTGGCTAGACCGCATGGATGATACCTCCTCTTGCTCGCGCGTGCAGACTCGATCGTGCGTCACTGCGGCCGGGCAGCAGTATGTGGCAGTTGTGCCTTTATACGATCTTCGCTGAGACTGATGCATGTCTTCTTTTTTCTGGTTCTGTCCTTGCTCATGATGCTCATGATTGAGCATGAAACGATATTATAACACCCATATGCGGCGGTTCCTCGTCAAGAACTAATTCAGGAGACGAGGATGGTTCACCTTGGACTGATCCCTTAGACGAGGACAATTTGGCAAGGATTGGTCCAAGAGACGAGGATAAACATACTGCGTCATGCCCTGAGTCGTCCTTGTTCATGCAGCGTGCTAGCTGCGTTTCTTCCCTCTATGCGGCTTGCTACCGGCTGGGGGCTTGTGGCGGCAATGACATAATTTTAATTAATTATCATTCCTGTCGTCGATCTTCCCGTCTGGTTGTAAAGCATCTGCTCTTGATCTTCCCTTGCTACCCATCAGTATGGATACCATATACTAAGGTTTGCACTGTGGAATGGTAAGCCAGAAAGCATTAAGCTCTGTTATTGGGCCCATTGTGTCAATGGCAGAAACAACACGGGGGCGCCTTTTAATGGAAGAGGTTCTTGTTGGCGAGAACTCATGGAAACCCTTAAAAGGTATTTCCATCATATGTACTCAAGACCTTGAATATTAATGAAAATCCTTGAAATGTAACGGATTTCCATTATATGTACTCATGATCTTGAATAAAAGGTTCTCCTTTTTCAGAACTTCTTCATGCATTTGTCTTATTGTGTATGAATTTTATGTGATATTTGGATATTGTACTAGAGAAAATATGGATGTAGTACAATACCGTAGCATTTTTAGGACATTCCGCTGGAGGACTTTTGGTGGACCTATTATTTGTTATGCACGTTGAGTGCAAATAATAAATTCGAAAACAACCCCTATCAGAGGTAATATGGACGTGATAGGTTTTGTGGACCCATTACTTTTCCGCATGTTTGTTCAAGTAATAGATTTGGAACAAGCCATGCCAGAGGTAATATGGACGTGGCAGTTTTTGTGGACTTAACACCGCTGGTGTATCTTGGTGAGTACGGGTGATAAGTGGGGATGACAATCGATATCAGAGGTAATGTGGACATGATGATCGATAGCCAAGACCCAAAAAGTTTGCTTAGAGGTAATAGGACATGGCAAACTCAGTCGGGGAGAAATATTAAGACGATAGTTCAGATGTAACATAGACGTGAACCGATGTCCAAAAAACTCACTAAGAAGTGATTTGTTGAGTGTGGTCTATCCGAACATGAAGATAAACTTGAGGATTGTTCCGCTGGAGAGATTGGTGGGACGATAGCTCAGAGACAAATATAAACATGGCTAGCATCTAACGATATTAGTTTTTGAGTGGTCACTGCAGGAGTGTGCAAGTAGACCTGATGACTGCTCCTCTAGGGAGACTTTGAGGATCCATTATCCGTTACATATCCAGGACTCCTAGATATAGATGATGGCTTTACAAGAATTTATAATGAAGGAAAAAATGTTGCTCATAGGCACTTGCTGGGGATGAAGAACCAAGAGTGTAGAGATTACATCTGGGTTGTCCTGCTGAGGATGAGGGGAGTACACGTCTAGTTTATAGACGTAGCACTTTTTTAGGAACTTGCCATTGATAGGCATCATTAGCAAGTTATCGTTGGGTTTGACTAGCCGGTAGGCGCCGTTGGATAATATGGACTCCACGAAGAATGGCCCTCCCATTTAGGCTGGAATTTGTCTGTCGTCTTGTGGGTCATAACCATCGTCCTCCTTACGGTCAGGACAAGATCACCCACTTGGTAGGTCCTCTTCTTCACCCGTTTGTTGAAGGCTCCAGAGTAGCGTGCTTGGTATAGCTCAATGCACTGTTGACCTAAGAGGCATTTCTCGTCAAGTGCTTCTAACTCTTGTAGTCGTCGGCGGTGATTGTTGGTGACGGTTAATTGGTTGGCGAGAGCTACTCGGGGTGAAAGGATTTGAATCTCGAGCGGAAGGACCACTTTGCTTTCTTACACCAGAGAGAAAGGTGTATTACCAGTAGATGTCTGGACAGTTGTACGGTAGTCCCAGAGACATTCACCCAGCTTCTCGTTCTAGTCGTATTTACTGGATGACACAAATTTCTTGAGAAGCTTTATGATGGTCTTGTTGAAGGCTTATGACAGACCATTCCCTGCTGGGTTGTAGGCAGTCGACGCTATATTATGAATCCAATTTTTATCATAGAACTGGTAGAACACATGGCTTGCAAATTGTGGACCATTGTCGTGAATGATCCTTTGTGGCAAGCCGAAGCGGTATATGACATGATGCTTAATGAAGCTGATCATGTTAGACATCTTGACTTTCACGAATGGTACGACTTTCGTCTACTTGGAGAAGTAGTCGGTGATGGCAAGGATGAACCGATGTCCCTTGGATGAAGGTGGACTAATCGGCCCAATAATATCCATACCCCAGGCTTCAAACAGCCATGACGCAATAGTTGGGTGTAGGAACTCCGAGGGTTGGTGGATAAAGTTTGCGTGGATCTTGCATGTCTGGCATTTTTTTATGTAATCAACAGCATATGCTACCATCGTAGGCCAGTAGTAGCCCATTCTCTGAAGATGGTCTTGTAGCTTCGGACCGGGTTGATGGTACACCGCAAATGCCATCATGGGCTTCCCGAAGCGCCTGTTTGGCTTCTGCGTTCGATAGGCATTATAGCAGAAGGTCGTCGTATGAGCGGCGATACAACATTTTAGTAGCGTATCGTAGTAGAACTGGAGGAAACATCTCCTGATGGATATGGCTTCCTTTAGGTTCTCGGAAAGAATTTCATAGACCGTGTAGTCAATAAATGGTAACCTCTAGTCTTGGACATCAGTGTGTACTTCTGCCGCGTAGCTCAGACATAGGCAGCGTTTATTTTTGGGACAGACCAGCTCTTGACCGATTACTGTAATTAGTTGATAGGTATTGCCTGGAGCTGCCAAGGAGGCAGCGAGGCAGGCTAAGGTGTCAGCCTCAATGTTTTACAACCGAGGGACGTGCTCTACGAATAACATCTCAAAAGTTACGATAATGCTAAGCACAGCTTGGTGGTAGGAGATCAAGTCTTCATTTTGGACTTCATACTCGCCCCGAACCTGTTTGACTATTTGCTGAGAATCACCGTAAGCCTACAGGTATTCTACTCCAACTTGTTTAGCAAGTTAGAGCCCGATGATTAAGGCATTGTACTCTGCCACATTGTTGTAGCACGGCTCCGTGAGAGAGTAGGCATGATTGATGATAAGGCCTTATGTGGAGATCAATACTATCCCGACCCCAGTGATGACGCCGCCTTTAGGCCCTGCTCTTGAAGTACCGTTAAAGAACATTCTCCACATAGCTTCATGTAAAGTGATATTGGAGTCCTTTGCCTCATCTAGAATCTCCTCATAGCGCTTCGAGGTTTCTGACCCCGAGTGGGCTTCCAGAAAGTCGTCCAGTGCTTGACCCTTGACGGCCTTTTGTGGGATGAACACCATATCATATGGAGATAATAGTGTCGCCCAGGTAGCCAAGCGGGAACTGAGTGTCCATGGTTTGTTCATGAAGACCCTGAGGGGGTTGACTCGCGAGATTACATGAATGGTTTGTCCAGCCACATAATATCGAGTTTTCTGAATAGTGAATACTAGAGCAAGGCATTCCTTCTCAATGGCGGTGTACCTATGCTCCGCGCCGATCATCATCCGGCTAAGGTAGTATATGGCCTAATCGTGGCCTGTATCATTATTCTAGGCTAGCAGGGCACCGAGAGAGTGCTCCATCGCCCGTACATAGAGAAGGAAGAGATTTCCCATGATCGGGGCCACCAGCACAGGAGGGTTTGATAAGTACTCCTTGATATCGTCAAACGCGCATTGGCATTTTTTATTCCAGTCAAAGGAGATACCTTTTTTCATGAGCTGGGTGAACGGCCGACAATGTCCAGAGAGGTTTGATATGAACCTGCTGATGTATGCCAGTCTCCCTTGAAGGTTGTGGAGTTCCCGGAGGTTATTTGGCGGGCTCATCTCTAGGATAGCCTTGGTCTTATCGGGGTCTATATAAATACCCCGGGAAGTGATGACGAAACCCAGGAATTTGCCGCTGGAGACTCCCAAGAAGGACTTGGTAGGGTTCATCTTGAGGCAGTGTGCGCACATTAAGTCAAACACAGTCCTCAAGTCTTGGAGGTGATCATATTTAGAGCAACTTTTGACGGTGATGTCGTTGACGTAGCATTCCACCGTCTTGCCAGATATTCATGAAAAATGGTGCTCATAGCTCGCTGGTATGTAGCACATGTGTTCTTTAGAACGAAAGGCATGACCGTATAGATGTATACGCCTATTGGGGTCCTGAATAATGTATGCTTCTCGTCGTCAGAAAATATCTTGATTTGGTTATAGCCTGAGAAGCCGTCCATGAAGGACATGCGTTGGAAGCCACAAGTATTAACGATCATTATATTGGTGATCGGAAGAGAGAATTCATCTTTAGGACATGCTGCGTTTAGATCATGAAAGTCGATGCAGATTCGAATCTTTCCATTCTTCTTGAAGACAGGCACTATGTTGGCTACCCAGTCAGGATATTGTTCCTCGCGGATGAAGCCACTAGCTATCAGCTTATTGACTTCAGCTTCAATGAAATTTATTATGTCCGACTGGAACTGTCATTGTTGTTGCTTGACAGGTTTGGCATTCGACAAAATATTGAGTTTGTGGACCAAAATTTGAGGATCCAGCCCTGGCATATCTTCATAACTCCAAGAAAATACATCAATGTATTCCCTGACAAGCTGTAGCAGGGATTCACGGTCTTCTTCGGACAGACTTTTCTGATGAAGATAGGTTTGGGGGAGGATTCATCGCCCAGATTAACTTGTATGACTTTGTCCTCGGTAGGAGATTCTCGTTGTTCAAACCATATCTCCCATTGTACGTCTATGAGTTGGTCCCACAGTTCTACTTCAAGGAGTTCTTGTGGATTTTCATCGTCTTCCTTAGGGTCATCTAACACCATATTGGCAGACAATGTTTGCTTGAGTATCTCCCCGATACTGACGTCGGAGTCCCAAGCGGAAGATTGCGAAGAGTGGGAATGAACCTCATCTTCTTCATCTGAACCTTTGGGGGTTGTGGGAGGCGTTACGTACCCCAAGCCATCCTTGGTTTTATAGTAGTAATCCTCGGACTTGCCTACGGGAGCAGGTAGACGCAGGGGCAGTCGTCGGCCCTTGCCCTAGTTTAAACCTCGATTATTTTGAAGGTCATAACCGATATTCTGGATGATATGTTAGCTTGGCCGCTGAACCGGTAGAGTTATATTTCGCCGATATTGGGTTCTGGCTCTTGTTCCTCCAGGGTGAAAGACCGAGGGCATTCAACCCTGTCGAAGATGATAGGTTTGTCTTCCCTCCTCCTTACTAGAACCGTAAAGTAGGAACCTTGACTAAGGAGGATCTGGTTTACTATATAGGTAATAGTCACTTGTGTTTGCAGGTGTAAGCCTAGGCCGTGCTCCATAGAGTACAATGTGTTGATATGTGTACGCTCAGAATAATTCAAAGATAATCCTTTATTGATAAAGTAAGGTATTTCTTCCGGAGGAATCATATCATCGAGGAAAGGGACGTTGGCCTGAGCAGCCACATATTCTTCCATTTCGTCATCCTTATGGGCTACCCCCAGCGCGGTTACAGGCGTTGGTGGCTTCATGTGCAGTTTTACCACCAGAGGCTTGGAGGCTGCAACCGTGGCCGAGTCTTCTTTTGGCGGTCTGCAAAGACGAATGACCATAGGTTCTGAAGGAGCAGATGGTACGAGATCCTTCTTCTGCGGTCGATATGGCCTATGGAAGCGAACGACCAAAGGTTCGGAAGGAGCAGATGGTGCAGGGTCCTTCATCTGCGATCAATTTTGCCTATGAAGATGAACGACCAGAGGTTCAAACATTATAGAAGATGCCAGAGATTCTGGTGCCTTCCTATGCAACTTGACGACGAGGGGAGTGGCTACTTCAGGAGTGCAAGCCTTGAGATGGGTTATCATGGGCTCCTCCAGTATTGTCGTAACCTCGGCCTCATTGCCACTTTTGTCTCGGTGGGTTTGTTTGTAGAGGATGGCGTCGGAGTAGTACGTCTTGACTCCCATAAATGGGTTGATATTTGCGAACTCCATTCTGATAATGCCATGATCGTCGACGTACTTTAAGAATTGGTGCAAGGTTGACGGCACGATCATAAATTGGTGTGTCTACGGGTGTCCGAGCAAGACATTGTAGGATACATCTACGTCAATGACGTAGCAAGTGACCTCTGTTTTCAAGTCGCCGATCTAGCACTTAAGGCAAATCTTGTCTAGAGGGTAGCTTCTTTCTATGATGAATCTACTAATGGCAGTATTAGTAGCTACTAGGAGGTGCATCAGGATGCCCAAGGTTTGCTGCAGACTCCTTTGGATGATGTTGATTGATAAATCGGGGTCAATGTACATCCGGTCCACCTTTATAGCACCAATATACCCTATGTAGTATAGGGGACGATCATGCTTGTTATTCTTTAGCAATATGTCTTGTTGCGAGAATGTAATATTGGGTACTGCATCCGTAATGTTATTACAGTGGGAACATGTCATCGAATCTTCAGCTGGCGGCTTGACCTGCGCCAGATAGGTGTTGGCATTTTGTAGTGCCTCGCTCAGGGCTGCTCTAGTATCTCTGAAAAGCCACAAAAGTTCAAATAATGAGAACTTTGTCGGGGTATTGGCGAGTAGATCCAAGACATCAAAGTTGTAGGGCTTTTCTAATCCCTGAGTCATTTCCTTATGCAATGGCTTATCAAAGCGTCCCTCTTTTTGTTTGGACTTGTCCGCTGGTGGGGGTTGAGATGGACCCGGATCAGACTCGACAGGTGTAGTAGTTAGAGGTATATTGACGTCGGGAGTTTCGTATCTCGTCGATAAGCAAGGCCCGACCTGGTTGTCCCTGCCCAGGCTTCCTCAGCGGTGGGAGAAACTATGCGGCAGGACTTAGTTTTTTGTGTTTTAGGCTTGACGGTAGAAGGCGCTGCTTGCTGCGTCAAGTCTGGGACCAGATCCGAGTGGACCCACATGATCTCACCCTGAGGGATAGTAAGAGGTGTCACCCAGGCTGCTTGGTCGCGAGCTGGGGGAAGATTGACTACCTCCATTGTTGCCCTTGGGATCGGTGTGACTCCGTCCTGGGCTTTCGTCGGTGGAAAGTTTCTGAACTGGAGGGACACCATGTTAGCGGCAACCGTTACATCGTCAAAATCTAGGGAGAGAGCCTTGGTATCGATCATTCATTGGATATACCTCTTCAAGGTGTAACACTCCTGCGTCGGGTGGTGAACGTACCGGTGGAAGTGATAGTACTTTGGGTTGTTCATCTTCTCCGCTTCAGGCTGACGTTTGACGTCGGAGAGACAAATTTTACCTTCCTGCATCAGCATGTTGAAGATGGTCTTGACATCACCGTCTTTGAAAGAATAGGTCTCCTTTGATTTTGGAGGCTCCGCCTGCTTTTGCTCAGGCTTCTTGGTCACATTAGCGACCATGGCTTGCTTCCCTTTTGCATCGTGATTGTTTTTACTGCTATTGCTGGGGCGCTTGCCCTTTTCCTCAGTAGTAGGGATATGGATTCCCAAGTGTTGAGCGTCATTGAGCTTCTTTTCAGCGTTGACAACATTTATAATGAACGTCGTCCAGTCTTTGAACTGGCTATCGCGCATCCAGAGGTTGACCGTCGAAAGTATATTTTTTTGACACATCTCCATTAGTGTGGCCTCAGGATTGCCAGGGGGCAACCTTAGCGCCGTTTGTTAGAACCGCTCGATGTAATTTTGCGTTAGTTCCCTTTCTCCCTGGGCGACATCCATCAGAGAGAACATCATCATATCATTTCCTGCCTCATAGAATCTGTTGAGAAATAGACGCTTGAGGTCATCGAAGGATGAGATATAATTTTCTTCGATACTACAGAACTAGTCGAAAGCTACCCCCGCTAATATTTTGACGAATAGTCTGGTAAGGATAGCATCGCTGCGGGGTAGGTGTCCCATTGTAATCTCGAAGTAACTCATGAACCGACGAGGGAAGGACTTTCCATCAAATATGTTTATGTTTAAGGGCTTGTATCTGGGCGGATATGATATGTCCCTCCATTCATGGTTGTCGTACCCCGAGATCGTGGAGTGAGTCCTATTTGCCCATGGAGTCTAGGCAAGCCCGGAGTTCCCGAACCTCCTTCATTGCTTCCTTGGCCTCATCTCATGCGGAGGGTGCAGACGGGCCAGGCAGGTGAGAATTGCTACCCGCAGGTAGGGCATTTGTGTTTGAATTTCCGTTAGTCCCTGGATCAAGTTTGCTTGTCCAGGGATTCTTGCAGGTTGAGAAGCCATATTTACTTTAATTTCCAGTATTGTCTGGGTTAAGACTTGCATTGATGCAGCTATCGTCTGCATCATGGCCTCGAGGGTCTCGAGGTACTGGCGGTCGCTGTGGCCTTTATGGTAGTCCTCGTCCACGTATATCGTCCTTAAGTGGGGAGAGATAGACAGGACAGTGGATGCTGCACTTTTTGTCTTAAACCCCTGGCGAGAATAGTCATCAGAGAAAGCTGGCAGCGTCGTCTCTTCATCGGACTCGAAAGGAATACTACCCCCAGCGTAGGAGACTACATCAACCTAGCGAGGGGAGTTACCTCTAGGGATCTCGGAGTCCGTTCCTTGGGAATCGATGTCTCCTCGGAATGCTAGATTATACGTAAGTCAAGGGGAATACTACCCTCATCTTGGGCTAACTCCCGGGGTTCTGAGGAAGAACTTACCTCAGTAGCTGACAGTTTCTTCCTGGAGAGGGTACCCTAGAAAACATCTTCCGTAGGTCACTTTATTAACCCAACTGGTAGTCGTCGTCGCAACGCACTGGCGGAGAGCAACGGACTGGAGGTACTTGACTTATGTCCTCCCTTGGAGGCGGGAAGCTTCCGAATCGAGTAGCATGAGGCGGAGGGCAGCTTCTCCTCCTATGGTACTTGTACCTGATCTTCGGGTTGTTGCCGGATGGGTGTTGTCTGGTGCAGTCGCTAGAAGGCCGACTACCTGCTTGTGGGTGTTGCCACTTTGTTGCAGTGGCAATTGATAATGATCTTGGCACAGTGATGCCCTGGAGATAACATTTCACCAGCCACAGTTATTTTTCTCGCCTTGCGCTTGTGATAGATTATATTATGCAAGTCAAGGGTTGTTCCACCTTTATACCCTTTTTGTGGGCCCGGAAGGACCGAGCACACAAGTGCATAGGTGTTGTGTTTGCTCCCTGATCCGGGGTTCGTACAAGAACTTCCTTCAGATCGACAGCGGAAGACTTTTGAGACCGATGCTGTCTATTTACCGTGTAATTATTAACGGTGCCTACTGACGGTCAGCTAACTAGACTATTGCTTGAGCTTGATGAGCTCGCACTGACCTAGGCTTCTTTGATTTAGCACCTACAGGCGTATAGTACAAAGAGTCCAGGTTTGGATTTTTGCCATTCTCAATGAGCCACATGGGATCTGCGCCGCAAGAGATACAATCGAAAACAGATATTATGTTGGGGCCGCATGCGTCCGTCTGCCTGTGGCTGTGAGATGGTGTCGCATGGCGAGTCTTATGCGGCCTCCTTTTTGGCCGCATAGAAGCTGCTGCAGTCCCAGAATGTCTGGCATCGTAGTATTTTCCTCTGCCAGAGTCTAGGTGCCGAGCAGTTTCTGCATTAAACGGGATTGCCGTATGGACGTGGACGTTCGGGATGTTCGCTTGGCGACCATCATCATCAACAGAGCGAGAGGCGGGAAGCGTGTGCTCCGCAGTTGGGCGAGGCGCAGCGACCTTTGCTACCTACGTCCTGCGGGTCTTCTTGGGCTTGGCTAGCATTGGCGAAGGACTAGGACTTTCTTCCGAATGCATTTCCTCGAACGCTTGCTGGTCGAACCAAACTACCAGCATCTTTTGTGTTGAGCCAAGCTTGGTTGCAACGGACTGCGTCACCAACTTCTCATCAGAGGAAAAGGTTGTCCCCAGCAGAGTCGATATCTTGTTTGCCATTAATTTCGAAAGTCTTTAAGAAAAAACTTGATTTAATAAACAAACTAAAGAGAGTACAGATAGGAGTCCCAAACAGACAGTCTAAGTACAAATTTTATGTTTTGGGGGATAATGATGGAGGGTTAGGAGTGTAACAACTCTCTTTACTCCGTGGACGATCCGATGCGGAAGCTCTTCTCTCATGCTCGAGTATAGATTTACAGATAGCCAGCTCGTCTCTTGTTCGGGTGTGGTACCCTACTATTTATAGTCATCCTGGGAGCACATATGTTGGGCCGCATGGATGCTGGAGGTTGCCACGTATCCCTTTGTAAGAGGGTGCAGCTATAACCGTGAGCAGGTCGAGCTACCACGAGGGCGTTTGTTGGGATTTTTTGTTGCTGAATATCTGGGTGGTTCTCATCCTTTGTGGGCGTGAATTGGTCAGCTTGACACATAGTCCGCACTTGGTTGGAGAGAATCATTCTTGTCGTAACAGCAAGATTTGGTCTTCATGGAGTCTGGGACGCGTGGAGCCAGAGACGCATGGACCGCATGGAGTCTAGGAAGCATGGGCCCAGAGACGTATGGGACCACATGGTGTCTGGGACGCATGGGGCCAGAGACACACAGGACCGTATAGAGTCTGGGATGCATGGAGCCAGAGACGCATGGGACCGCATATATTCTGGGATGCATGGGACCAGAGATGCATGGACCGTATGGAGTCAAATAAGGTCGGTTGTGTTGTACACGCGGTACTGCACATCCTTCGAGAGTGAAGTTCTGTGCTGACGTGAGACTTTTGTCATTTAGTGTGTTCATGTCTTTTGAGGAAGTCAAAAAATCATTTTCGTCAGAATTCTGTGTTAGAGACGATCCTGCTGAGGGATGCCCTATTAGGTCCTTCTGCGGCCAAGCTGCTTTGGCTGATTGGGAACACATGGATGTTATCTTTTTTGGGGTTACAGGATGACTCTGCGGCTTGATTTGAGCCTCCTTTTTGGGGCACATGGTTGTTGGCTTGTTGGACCGTAGGGAGACTCTGTAGCCTGATCTCTTCTAAGTTTTTATTTTTGGGGGCACAAGGTCTCATGGATGCATATTTTTCATGCTTCTATAATTGGCATGCTTGTCAGGTTGGTTTGAGGCCAGACTATTTTCTGGTAGAGTTGGTTCTTGGTTTATTTTGAGATCAGGGCTTGGTCATGACTTAAACCATTGGTTAAGTGAATCCAAATCCTTCCTATATAAACCAAAACATACTCTCTTTTCTCATTATTTTCTTTCCCATTCTCTCTCTTAGGTTTTCCCTCTCCCTCCATAGGTAAGTACACCATGCACAAAAATGGAGAAACTTTCTATTTTATGAGTCCTTTATGATTGTTATATGATTCTTCTTACATTTAAAACTTGGTATTTTTGATTTTAGTGGATGGATTAGTATAGATCTACATTTTTGAGTTTAGAGCTTTTTATGTGTTCTTGATTTTTCTCGGGTTTTGATCTCTAAAAATTTATTGTTTTTAAAAACTTGTTGTTCTACGTTGATGAGCATTTGATTTTGACTAGTTTAGAACTTTACTTTGTTGGATTTGGACTTCGTTTGAGGTTTCCATGGAAGAAACAAAACTTGGATTTTCGAAACTTCCATGGCCGAAACCTGCTATTCTGGGATGAAGGATCTCCATGCGGCATGCTTAGCATGTGGCCTGGACTTCTCACTCCAAATTCAGCATGCGGCCATCTTATTGGACGCGTGTCTGAAATCTGCACATGCGCCCCTCGGCCAAATGAATGAAACTTAAACAAATAAAATTTCACTAATTCCAAAATATTTCCATATGGCCAAGTGTGTATGTGGCCTCGTCATCCATGCGGCCTCGAGCTATGCGTTTTCTCTTTCTTTGAACGCAAGACTCAACACCGCCTTGGCTCATCTTTTCATAATTTTGTCTTGTTCTTCTGACACACTTTATTGCTTGTCACATTAGTCACATCCATCACTTTGTCACCTTTCTGACTTACATTTATTGCCCATCACTTTGGCACTTTTTTCGAAGAGTGGATCTTGCCCCACCCATGCGGCCTTGACATACATGCGGCCCACGACTGCATGCGTCCTTAACATCCATGCAGCCCACGACTACATGCAGCCTTAACATCCATGCTGCCTCGACTTCATGCGGCACCCTGGCTATGCGCTTACTATTTCATGCACACGTTGAACACTTTCTTAGTTTAAAAATGCTCTAGTTTGATTGAATGATTGTGATGCTATGTGTTAAATTTAGAAAGGACTTGTATGACCCAGATATGACCCTGTGCTAAATTGACTAAGTACCTGACATGAGCCATGTAGATGTGACCTTATATGAACTTACTAATTTTTCTTGATCACCTTATTATACGTTGGATATAATAAGGGGCGTAGTTCAGCTCGGGAGAAGGTATGCAATCCCGGTCCTTGTTTGGTTTAAGGATTGTGGATCTGATCTCGAGGAGTTATCACACTACTCGTATTCTCATCTATCGATATAATAAAGTGACATTTAATACGACTAGTGCTTAATTGTCCTGTCCTGAATGACTTGCTACTTGTCCATGATCTTGACCTTAACCTTGATACTAGAACTTGTTCATGCCCTGACTATTGTATCTGTGTTGATACACTTGATCGCACTGAGAGTGCTACTCGATATATATATATATATATATATATATATATATATATATATATATATATATATATAATGATCTGTCGTGCCATATACTCCTGCTACGTAATATATGCAATTATTTCCATGCACGATTCTGGTAGTTGGACAGTGACTTTAGTCGTGGCTAGATAGTATTGATTGTTACATCACACTTGGATAAATCCTTATTTAACTTGCGAGTAACAATATGTGTTCATATCAAGAGTGCTCGTGCTTAAAGTACGACATCTAAGAAGAATGTTCATGTGACTACGGCATGAGATTCTATTAACCTAGGGTTAATTAGGCAACTTAACTTGTAGAGCATTGGAAGGGAACGGTATCCCGAGATCGTGCATGTTGAGCCACCCTAAATTAGCTGAGAGTAAAGGCTGGCCACCTCGGATATTGTATATCATCTGCACTAGTGGAGTGCAGTATATGATCTAATTATAATACCGAGCGAGTATATTTCCTATAGAAAGCCTGGAACTATTACTAATCGTTAATTATCTCAGTGCCCTTACAAGGGACTGGTGTATCTTATACATATATTCTTACTCGTATATCATTGGTTCAGCCAGTCCTGTTTAATTAGGGCACGATCTGAGGTTACTTATGTATTACATTTCTGGGATAATCCAGAGATCATATATCAAGCCGTAATACATGATTGGCCGTTAAAATTTCTTGTAATGCATGCCTAGCTAGGAAAGTAGGCTGTCGTGGCATGATGATTCAACCCGTGTCCTTGTTTGGTTGTTGGGTTGAGTCATTATGTTACGATTATCCATGGACTGAAGCTAGATTATTTTTCTTCTATATAATATCTCTAACTGTGTATTGTGCCTTCTGTTAATTGGAATTAGGGACATAGACTATTGTAGCATGATGGTGTAACTCATGTCCTTGTTTGGTTGTTGGGTTGCACTGTTGTGATATTAGGCTGTGGAATAAAACTACGACGCAGAGTTATTTCAGCTTCACAATAATCAAGGGACGTATTCTAACTTGATGTGATAAGGCACTTCCTGTCCTTGTTTGGTGAAGGGGTATCGTGTCATGTCATTGATAGGACATATGTCATTAATTATTGGCTCCCACATCTCATGCTATAGAACTGGTTTTGTTTCTTCATTTCTTACTTCCTTTGTGGTACTTGTTATTTGAGGTCTGACCCCACTGGTTTTGCATGGCCATGTTTAGAGCCAACACTTAAGGATCAAGCTTACTTTTCCCTCACTGATGGTATGCACTCGAAGGATGGTTGCTGAGGGATACGAGTGGGTTTCTTTATTCACTGCTCGTCTTTTGTGAACTATATTCTTTTGTGCATTTAGCCAACCGATACATGTTAGCCGGCAAATCTGGACACTAGTTCCCTACATAACTGTAATATATTCAGACTGCAACTGGCTCACTGTTATGTATACTTTTGACCTTGTATCTGGCTTATCATTTTATCTTGCTAGATCTCTAAGAACATTCTGATGCGGCATTTGGGATGCCTTACTGCTTATTGTGAAATGTTCTATGTTATTGCTACTTGTTTGAATGATTGAGATACAGAAATTCTTGACCCTAGGAGACCTGATTGTAGTATGCACCCCTATGTCTCTAGGCAACCTTAACATATTGTGGGTTGCTTCGGTATTCCGCAAGGTGTGGTTGGCTGAGTCATTCCTTCACTCTCCAGTATTCTGGATCTAGGGCGTGACAATAGTAAAAGATTGAACGTCCAGTTCATTAATGTCGGTACATTCATCTCTTAAGTGTTGAGTCTATTTTTTTACACGAACCCAATCTTGAATGCAAACGCAGACTTCCAAAATATTCAGTAGAAATATTCTTCTCCTAATGCTTATCATTCTTGAACTTGTACTAAAACAAGATTCCGATGGATCGTGGACACCGGGGACATTAGAAGATTACATGCTAAAGAAGAAAGTAAATGATAAGTTTTTTCGTATCTCTTTCACTATTCTAAATTAAAAAATATTATCCAGATCATCATCATCTTCATCATAAGAATTTAAATACAATGACAAAACTTGAGTTAGGAGGAAATATTATTTTTATTTCTTCCTTTGTAGTATACTCTTAGCATGACATAACTTAAAAATTAAACCAGAGCTACTACTACTTTGAGTGGCTGTACCGGGTCGACTCGATACAACTTTTTCTTCATATAAACTAATTAGAGCATCTAAATATTCTTTAATTTTAAATTTTAAGCTAATTACCTCAATTTCATATTATCATAAAAATCGTCTAACAATATAAATACACCAACTAATTTAATTTTAGGATCTAAAATCGCAGTTGAACAATATAAAAGAAGTATTTTACACCAATATTTTAGAATTTATTTATTTATTTTAGAAATGACATAATCAAACGATGAGCATTTCTGTATTTTACAAATAAATAAAAAATATTAATTATTTTTGTTAAAACTAAAGGAGAAGTTGGATAATAAACTCAGGCTAAAATATATATAATATTGTAAAACAATTATAAAAAAATCATAAATTAAAGTAGCAACTAACCAATCATTCTCAGTTATTTGGTAATCAAAACTTGGATTAATATTAATATAGTGTGTAATAATATCTTTATATTTAATACATGATTTTAATATCAAATAGGTAGAATTCTATCTATGTGGTGCATCCATAAATGTCAAACTATATTGTGCATATAACATTTTTAAACTCTCATTGCCTACATGGAGAAGTGCTCAAGCTAATTTGAATTGTTCTAATATATTTTTTTAATTCGCTTAAAAAAATTGAATGCATTCTTGTACAATTAAATTAATAATATGACAAACACATCTTATATGAAAAAGTCGTTACTTTTATTATAGGCATCAATTGAGATATTAAAATACTAATACAAGAAGCATTATTACTAACATTAACAAAAGAAACTAATTTTTTTATTATGAATATCATATTGATGTAAAACTTATAATACAGCTCTGCCGATTGGAAATCCAGTATGCAGAAATACCTCGCCTCAGAACCAAAATACTGGAGAGCGTGGGCAGACAAAGCCAGCTACGTATACCAGAGTACTCTATACCCCGAGATATGGTCACGGCTATCTAGACATGTGAGGGCTTACTCTACAATCCATCAGGCAATCCTGGGTCAAGAATCCTAAGTGTCGCAATCTCAAGCAAGCAACAAGTTTACAAGATGTACGATCACCAACATATAATAGTAAGGCATCCCAAACTATACATACCCAGATGATTATGAATCTAGTACCAAAATGAAGAACTAGCAGAGTACAATATTATATAATCAGCTCTAGCTATAGTCTAGAACATGCTTTACATGTAGGCTCGCAGGCTAGAATGCCAAGTCCAAAAATATGGACTAAACACGTGCTCGGTGGCTAAATATCTCAAAAGAATAATGTACAAGATCAAGTGGGTAGGGAAAAAGAAACCCACTCATGTCCTCGGGTTCTCCTCGTGTTCACCATCTTGAGGCAGAAAGTACGGGAGATCCTACGGTCCTGCTCCGAAATCTGGCCATACAAAATCAGTGGGGTCAAACCCCAAAGCAGCAAGTACCACAAGGGATCCAAACTTATGAACTAAAACCAGCATACAGACAAATCAGTAAGAAATATCATAAGGAACTGTTAAACAAGTGCAACGAGTAAGATAACAGTTAAGCAGTTCAGGAGTAATTAAACAAGGTTATCTGGAATCAGTACTCCAGTTACCATTTTCGGATCAGCTGTTAATAAAATCAGGACAGGACTAGACTGGACTAAAAATCAAGCGATCACGGCCAATCATGTCCTACGGCTTGCTATCATTAGCTAACTAGGGTTATCACGGTCCTAGTTACTAATACATACAGTTTGAGATTTCTTACAACCACATATCCTGCAAACTATTTGGGTTATTCAGACGAACAGGTACATAGTATAGATTTATCAGGTATAATCATTTCTTATCTTTTCTGGTAGTGTAATACTCGTCGGTGTGCTGAAAGTATGTCCCTCACGATGGAGAGCTCCAAATCCATCAGGTGTCACTGGGATACCGGGATTGCATGTAGCTAAAAAATATCTCTAGATGCTTTCTAGATTATTATTCTAGTTATTGGCCTAGACAATTATCAAGGATTCCCGACCATGGTGCTCAAGAATCTGCCTTAGACATGATGTAAGACAGGACAGTAACTTGACGAGTACAATCAAAATCAACCACGGGAATACATGTCATGCAATACATGTGCTACTAATAGCCTTGATCAGGACAGTTACAGAAATTCTCAAGTCAGGAGTGCCCTACGTCAAGCCACTATCAGGATTATTAGGATCAGGAGTATCAGGATGGTGCGCTATGTCGAGCCACTATCAGGATTATCAGGATCAGGAGTATCAGGGTTATCAGTACAGTATCAGGATTACCAGTACATGATCAGGACTATCAGGACAGGATCAGGATTATCAGTACAATGTCATTCATAATGTACAATCACTAGATCATGTCAAGAAATTAAGATAAATATTAAGAATATCATGCTCGGAAAATACCCAGGATTAACTAAAATAGTGGGATTAAAGAGAACTAGAGAATCATCAAGAGTTTAGCATGTTAAAAAGAATACTGGCATACAAGTGCATAAATTAATAATTCATGGTTGGCGCATAAAATCAGGCAAGAAAATAACATTCGCGTACAATGGGTCAAAACCATTATTGGCGCATAAATGGCTAAAACGGGTATTGGCGCATAAATGGCTAAAAATAGTTTTGGCATACAAATCACTAATCTGGACATTTTTGGCGCACTTTGATACAAAAGTGCTCCAAACAAAGATGGCACACAATCATACTAAAGCGTACTTCTAGGATCTTTGCGCACAATGATAAAAGTGTATGAGCCAGGAGCTTTGGCGCATAAATCTATCATTGGCGCACAAATAAAAGTACCCAAGCTATGAACTTGGCGCACTTTCATCAAGTATGCCAGTAGTGAGGTTTGGCGCACAAACAAGCACAGAAAGGTCTACTAAAAGATAAAACTCAAGTTCCAAGATATGGTGTCACAACCCGCACCCGGATGTTCGGGTACGAGTGCGTGGGCACGCCCAGCCTACGCCGCAGTATCAACGGTAGAACATTGTCTGAAACTAGTACTGTATAACCAATATCTCATAATATAAAGAAAACATATATTATACTCAATCACAAAACTAAGGTAGGTAAAAACATGATATATATATATATATATATATATATATATATATATATATATAAAGGTTACAGTACAAAATCTATAGTAAGTCTGCAAACTTTAACTATTGTCATAACTAGGTCTCCCACTTGCGGCCTTCCTCGATTCTCTAGGAGGTAAAATCAGGCTGAAGCTATTTCCTAAAAATCCATAATAGATGGGATACGGGTCCTTCTAAGTGCTACCTGAAATATTATCTAGTCAGGATTGAACGAGTATAATTCTAATAGCAGTTTTAATACATGATAAGGACTATAAAACAGTGATAGAAAAAGTAGTACATGATGGATAAATAAATTGACATCAAGGCATGGTAAACAATGAACAAAAAAAATGAATAAACAGAAAAATGTGTCATGTATCAAGAAGAAAATCTATAGTCACTAAGTGTTTTAAAATACTAGTTTGATTATGTGATTGGCTTAGGACTGTATAATGGGAGCCGGTTAATCATACGTGAAGTATATGGTTAGACTTTGCACGGGAATTATATTTGCACAGGATTTAAGGGTATGATCACATATAAACTAGCATTTTTTTGACCCGACTAACATACATGAATAACACGAATATCAAGTATTACACAATATCAAGGTCTAAACACACAAGATATGCTAGTCCATATTTTTTCGTATCAGGAATCAAGTACAACAATACTACATGTGTTATAGAAATTATCAGTAAGAAAATCATCAGAGACTGTACTCACCTGGGGTCCAAAGTGGATGAAACAAGTCAGAGTGTGTGACGGGGTCCAAATAACCTATATCATGAAAAATTTACATTAATTGGTAAAATATAATTAAGTAGATTTAACCCACTAGATTTTTAGGTCAATTTTATGCTATATAAAAACTTAATTATAAAAATAATGTATGTATAAGATATATATATATATATATATATATATATATATATATATATATATATATATATATATATATATATATATATATATATATATATATATATATATATATATATATATATAAATAGATAGATAGATAGATACACATATATGTAGATACATATATATAGATACATATATAAATACATAGATACATATATATATATATATATATATATATATATATATATATATATATATATATATATATATATATATATATATATATATATATATATACACATATATACACATATATATAAGATATATAGATACATATAGTATACATATATAGATAATATAGAGTATACATAGATATATAGTATACATATATAGATAGTATAGAGTATACATATATATATATATATATATATATATATATATATATATATATATATATATATATATATATATATATATATATATATATATATATATATATATATAATATATAGATACACATATATATAAGATATATAGATACAATATAGTTTATATATATATATATATATATATATATATATATATATATATATATATATATATAGTATACTATATTATATCTTTTTTGGGGGGGAAGTACATTATATTTTTATGTACAGTTTTATATCCCATACATATTTCGTTGGACTTGTCACTACCCAATTCTAGAAAATAGGATTTTTTTTTTATTTGATAAATAGTGTATTGTATTTAATTATTTATATTTATAATTAATTAGTGCTTGTCTTATTTTTATTTTGATTGTTTTAGGGTTTTGGCTAGCCTGGACCCATGTCAGACCCTAGTGGACCCATGTCCGACCCAGCTCGTACCCTTGTGAGAATTATTTTGGGGCTTAGAATTATTATTTTATTTTTAGGAGGTTAGTTGGAGAGATTTGGAGCTAGTTTGAGCGCATTTGGAACCCGGAACCCAAAACCGAGTGAGTAGGGCCGTTTTGGGAATTTGCAACTTAGGAAACCCCATTTATTAGCTAGGCCGGCCCCTACCTACCCCCCCAAACCGTGAGCACAGCAGCCCTCTCCCTCCTTGCATTCCACTTCTTCCACTTCTTCTTCTTCTTCACTTCTTCTTCTTCTCCACTTCTTCTTCCTTCTTCCTTCTTCTCCAAGGTGAGTTCCCTCTTCCATTTTTCTTCTTTTATTCCTTCTTCCTTAAGCTAACCCTCACCTTGCATTTTCTCTAACCTAGGTGTGAGAAGCTTAGATCTAGTGTGAGAGCTAGAATTGGTGGCTTGGAGCTTGAGGGAGGTGAATTCTAGGGATTGTGAGACTTTGGCCTTGGGATTCCAACTCCCAAGAGGTAAAACCTAACTTTTCCCTTGCTAATTATTTTTGTGTAGTGTAATTAGTGTTGTAGAACCCTCCTAGACCCTAATCCTACCCGTAGGAGGAAGTTGGAACTAGTTTGGGTGAGTTTAGAAACTTTGACATTAGGTTTTGTGTCGAATTCGGGAGGAATCTGAATTTGGCCCAATTTTGGGTGATGCCCTAGGTTAGATGGACCTAGGTAGACGTTGTCGGGTGTCTAGAGGGTGAGTGCGTGTCTCCGTTTGGACACGGGAAGCCGTGTCACGGAGAAACGGGCGTTTCGGGCGAAATTGGGGCTTTTCGTCGTCGCCGATTCTAAGTGCGTGTGCGTTTCCACCACGGGCCTAGAATCGACGTGGGAGCGCATTTTCTAGGATCTAGACATCATGTAGAGCGCGTGGATAAATTTTGGGCCGATTCCGAGTTCGTTTGGTGTGCGTTTCAGGAGGTTTTCCGAGCCGCGCACCACGTGTTCGTCGAAATGACCGAACGGCCATTTCAACTTGGTTTCCTCGTTTCGGCTTTGTGCGCGCGTTGGGTTAGTATCGGGGAGTGTGTGCTAGAGTTTTCGGGCTATATTTTATATATTTTAGGGTATTGGTGAGTGTCGGGGTCGTTGGGCGTGAGTAGGGCGTATGGTTTGAGTGTTGTGTGCGTAGTTGTGTTTGTATTGATATGTGTCTATATATATATATATATTTATATATATGTATGTGTGTTTATGTATATATATTTATATATATATGTGTGCATTTATATTTATGTACTTGTATATGTATATGTCTATGTGTATATATATATATATGTATATGTGTAAGTGTGCTTGTGTGTGTGTATGTGTATATATATATATAGGTGTATGTATATATATATAGTTGAGAGTGTGTGTAGATATATATATATATAGTTGAGAGTGTGTGTAGATATATATATATATTAAGTGTATATATATATGTAGCTATGTATATATATATTTATGTGTGTGTGTGTTAGTGTGTGAGTGTGTTAGTGTGTGTGTTAGAGTGTGTAGATGAGTGTATATATATATAGATATCTAGTTATAGATATATAGATATATATGTATGTATATATATATATATAGATAGTGATATATATATGTATATATATATATATGTAGGTGTGTGTGTGTTGATTTGGGGGGGAGCCACAGAACCTGGGAACTGCAGCAGCAGCAGTTCAGCTGCAGCAGCAGCAGCTTGCTGCTAGGAGAGCAGCAGCAGCAGCTCCAGAAGGAGCAGCAGCAGCAGCACATGTAGGAGCAGCCAGCAGCAGCAGTTTATGAGATGCAGCAGCCGCAGCAGCAATGCAAGAGCAGCAGCGCAGCGCTAGTAGCAGCAGCAAGCAGCGGGTAGTAGGAGGTAGCTAGAGTGAGTTATATAGATCTATATATCTATATAGATAGATTAATAGTTAGATAGTTAGTTATATAGATAGATTGTTATAGAGATAGTGATAGATAAGTTTATAGATAGTTATATAAGATAAATAGATAGGTAATAGATAGATAGGTAAATAGCTAGATAGCTAGATATATTGATAACTAGATAGATAGGTAGATTAATAGATAGATAGTTAGATTATTAGTTGGATAGATAGATTAAATAGATAACTAGATAGATGGTTTGATAGTTAGATAGGTGAATAGATAGATATTAGATAAATAGGTAGCTAGATAGATACGTAGATAGTTAAATAGATTAGATACATAGATAGATAGATATCTATGGATAGATAGATAGGTAGATATGGTAGATACCTATATCTATATGCATAGATATATATATATATATATACCTAGAGCTAGATATATATTATAGTTAGTATATATATTTATGCGTAGGGTAAGGTATATGGGTAATCGGGTAAATGTGTGTGGATATCTATATACATAGGTATATACATACTTAGATATATATAAATATAGTAGATATCTATATTACCTAGCCTAGATTAATAACTAGGTGCATAATTAATAGCTAGATAGCTAGTTAGAGGGCCTTAGAGCGAAACCTCAATACCTTGAGATACCGAGGTATCTCGATACCTTGAGATATTCAAGGTATTGAGTTTCGAGCGGGGTATTTGAGCATTAGCCTAGGAAATGCTTGGGAGTGATTTTTATATGTTTATATATATATAATTACGCGTGCTAGCATAGGTTTTAGCGGGTTTAGGCGGGGTGCGTGGCCTAGGGCGAGGTATCGGATACCGAGGGTATCCCGGTATCTCGATTAGGCGAGTTTGTGAGTTTAGTAGCTTTATGAGCTCGGTTTGACCTAGAATTTCAGGGGCACCCTAGTTTGACCTAGCTTTGACCATAATTGTCCCCGTTGACCGTAAAAGTCAATGTTTGACCTAGTTTTGACCTAGAGTTGACTTTTTGGACCCCAGGTTGACTTTTTGATCCGAATTTCACCGGTTTGACCCGTTCGACCTAGAATAGCCCTAGAAGCCTGTTTTTAATTATTTTATATCAGTTTAAATGCTTAGAACCCTGTTTAATCCTTGCTTTTCGTATTAGGTCCTTGCGACACCGGTCCGGACCTCGATCCTCATCAGTTGCTCAGGACATCAGGCGAGTACCTACCTCTGATAGTTTCCATTTCATGATAGCGTTTATATCACCTGTTCTAGAACTGTAATACTTGATTCTGACACATTATTACACGAGCTGGTACTAGTGGATCCCGTCATGAGGTGCTATCTCCCTTACCGTGTTCAGCGGGTACTCTATCACGTGTATTTCATCATGTGCTTCGGGTATTGATTATCATGTGCTATCATGTGCTTCTTGTGCTCTCGCCTTCGTGTGCGCGAGCTATTATCATGTACGTAGCGTATTGTGGTTGGATCCAATGGTATTAGTGGGGGAGGGGAGTAGTGAGTTGGTTATATGATCAAAGCCAAACAGTATTCATGTGTATGTCGGTTATGCAACTCACGCATAACGGAGTTATCGTAGTGTTCTTCATGTGCAACCTAAGCCGATCATATAACGAACTTGTGCTCAAGGCACTTAGCTAGTATTCATGTTTCTCACCTGCAGTTACTTTTCCACTACTTGTATTGTTCTCCAGTTTATATTACAGCTATTTATTGTGCTCCAGCACATATTTATTTCCTGTGCATCTTGATTACTTTTCTATTGCTCGTCATATACACCTTACCATGCATTTGGAGTTGCTTTCAGAGTTATGTACTTCGCTCCAGTCCTGACTGGGCATATTTTTTCCAGAGGATCCTGAGGACTATTGCCCTACGTTCTACGGGCCTGGTATTGACGACTGTTGTGACCCCGAGGAGGAGTGCGCCGAGGAGACGCCGATAGCACCCTAGTTAGCTAGGTGGGTTTCCTGGGTTTTTCTTGTGGTTTGTATTTTGGATGACTGTACTTATTCTTTTGTGCTTCTGTGAGATGTTGTAGCTTTTAGACTTGGACTGTATTATTTTTGGATTGTCTTGCTCTCTTGGTTCTGGTTTTCTTTGTTTATATCATATCGTGCTTATTTCTTTCCCTAGATTTTGTGATTGAGATTCATATATATATTGCGTGGTTGCCCTCCTTCGGGAGAAGATTATTTTGATATATATATTCCGTGGTTTTGCCCTCCTTTTGGAGAGGTCATGCCGGATTTTTCAGTGAGATATAAATAGATATGGTTGACCTAGAACGGACCTTTACAGCGTTCTACCGCCGATTCTGCGGCGTAGGCTGGACGTACCCACGGCTCATGCCCGATTTTCGGGTGCAGGTCGTGACACGTTTTTGGTGGTGGCCCATGCAGGTCTGCTTTTTAGTTTACCTGCTATAGGATATAGGCTGAGAGAGAGTGTGCTCAATCACAACTAGGACCCTTCCTACTTCCTTTTGCTATCTTTAATTTTTCTGAAATTGTTTTCTTTTGCAATATCACTGTCCTTCTTTGATGTTATCGTTTCTTGCACTGTATTGACTTCTTTTGGTCTGTGTTCAGGATGCCTCCGAAGACCAGATCTCAGCGCACCGCCCCAGCAGCTGCCACCGAGAGGTCTGCCACCTCTCGACCTGCTCGACTTCCGGCAGCCGCTACCGCTCCACTCGCCACTCCTGCGGTTGAGGGAGCTTCAGTTTCTCTCGGAGATCCCCTTACTCCCATTGATCCGAGAGCCACCCCAGTTGTCCCGGTGGTACCTCCTCCACCATCGCCTGCGCCAGTGGATGCTACGCAGTTGTTCGCATTCTTCCGAGAGATGATGGATGCGCAGCACCGCCAGGCAGATGTTATGAGGATGGGCATTGAGAATGCTCATCAGGTGGCTTTGACAGCGGTCGACAGAGTGGCTCAGATCCAGCCACAGCCAGAGCAGGCTCAGTATCCTAGGCCGGGTACTATCATCGATTTTTAGAGGATGCGGCCTAAGGAGTTCCGCGGCACAGAGGGGATCCTGTACGCCGACGACTGGATCGAGCATATAGAGGGCATTTTCAGGCTGGCGATGATCCCAGCCAGCATGCAGATAGAGGCAGCGGGCAGCCAGATGTTCGACCTTGCCCTCACTTGGTTCCGCACGGATACGCGGATAGCAGCTCCGGGATTGACTTGGGAGGCTTTTAAGAAGCTTTTCAAGGAGAAGTTCTTCTCGGACGTGGCTCTCAGTGCCTTAGAGAGTCAGTTCGAGGCGCTCGTCCAGGGGAGTATGCTAGTGGATGAGTATGCAGCGGAGTTCTGCCGTCTGGGCAGATTTGTTGAGGGGTTGTCAGAGGCAGCGAAGGCGCGAAAGTTCCGCAAGGGCTTAGTCATGGCGGTCAAGTCCTTGACTAGGAGCGACCACGAGGCGACCTTCGAGCAGATTGTCAGCGACGCTCAGAGGGCTGAGGATGATTTGGAGCTGAAGACGAAGAGGGGCAGAGACACTTCCGGAGCAGGCAGCAGTGCAGGCCCGGCCAAGAGGCCATTCCAGCAGACCCAGCAGCACCAGGGTCAGGGTCGGGCGCCCTTCCGGCAGGCGCCCCAGCAGCAGAGGCAGGGTCAGCAGCAGGGCCAGAGGCAGCCCATCGTTTGCCCTTTCTGTAGGAAGCCAGGGCACGGATGGGACATATGCAGAAAGAGGCTGGGCAGATGTTTATTGTGTGGCGCCGCAGACCACCAGCTGAAGGATTGTCCTTCAGCGCTTGCCCGTACAGCTCAGGGCGGAGGAGCCGCTCAGAGGGCACCAGCCAGAGCACCTGCAGCGCAGCAGAGAGGTCAGCCTTTGCAGACTCAGCAGCAGAGGTTCGCCCAGCACCAGCAGCAGCACCGAGGAGGACAGCAGGGGCGGGCTTTTGCCCTGACAGTGGACGAGGCCGAGCCAGTTGGTGATGTTATCTCAGGTTTTGTTCTCCTTGATTCCATTCCAGCACTTGCTTTATTTGATTCCGGTGCTTCCCATAGCTTTGTGTCTGTATCTTTTGCTGTTAAACACCATCTTGTTGCTGAACCTTTAGCTAGACTCTGCAAGATCACGACCGGGGGTGGTATCATCCTAGTCCGTGATGTTTGCAGAGACCGGAGAGTTACCTTGGGAGGCCGGGAGTTGAGTGTGTGCCTACTCGTAATGCCACTTCCGAGCTACGATATTGTACTCGGGATGGATTGGTTGAGTACGCATTGTGCTAGTATAGATTGTCGTGGAGGCAGAGTTTTGTTCAGTCCGCCGGGTGAGCCAGAGTTTTAGTTTGCCAGAGGAGCAGCGGAGCAGACCGAGGGAGTCTTCTGCGGAGCCCTGGTGGTAGAGCCGAGGTTGCTACATCCACTGATAGAGGAGTATATGGATGTCTTTCCGGAGGAGTTGCCAGGGTTACCTCCGGACAGAGATGTGGAGTTCTCTATAGACTTGGTGCCAGGCGCGGAGCCGATATCCCAGCACGTCTATAGAGTCAGCAACAGTGAGCTGATAGAGTTGAAGAAGCA
The DNA here is from genome assembly GCA_036927795.1 of Iris macrosiphon. Classification (NCBI taxonomy): domain Eukaryota; kingdom Viridiplantae; phylum Streptophyta; class Magnoliopsida; order Asparagales; family Iridaceae; genus Iris; species Iris macrosiphon. Next base: position 52,119,820 of record JAYESA010000013.1, on the reverse strand, counting down.
GGTGGATGAGCTTCAGGACAAGGGATTTATCAGATCTAGTTCTTCTCCGTGGGGTGCTCCGGTACTTTTTGTGCCGAAGAAGGATGGGTCGATACGGATGTGTATCGACTACAGGGCTCTGAACAGCCTCACAATCAAGAACAAGTATCCGCTGCCGCGTATTGATGATCTATTTGACCAGTTGAGCGGAGCGAGGGTGTTTTCCAGGATTGATCTGAGGACAGGCTACCACCAGGTGAAAGTCAGGAAGGAGGATATTTCGAAGACAGCTTTTCGGACCAAATATGGACAGTATGAGTTCTTGGTGATGCCGTTTGGGTTGACTAATGCCCCGGCAGTGTTCATGAATCTGATGAACAAGGTATTCCATCAGAATCTGGACAGGTTTGTGGTGGTGTTTATAGATGACATCTTGGTGTATTCGAAGACCCCAGAGGAGCACGAGGAGCATCTGAGGATAGTGCTGGAGACTCTCAGGAAGGAGGAGCTTTATGGAAAGCTCTCGAAGTATGAGTTCTTCCTTGACAAGGTTGAATTCCTTGGTCATGTGGTGACTGGAGAGGGTATCTCGGTGGATCCGAGAAAGATCATGGCAGTAGAGGCATGGAGTGCTCCGAGTTCAGTAGCCGAGGTCAGGAGTTTCTTGGGACTGGCAGGCTACTACAGGAGATTTGTTCAGGATTTTTCCCGGATTGCAGAGCCGTTGTCCAGGCTGACCCGGAAGGACGTGGAGTTTGTTTGGTCAGAGCAGTGCCAGATCGCCTTTGATGAGCTGAAGAGGAGGTTGACGACAGCTCCAGTGTTGACGTTGCCATCAGGTTCTGGAGGATTCACTATCTATAGTGATGCATCGGGGAAGGGACTGGGTTGTGTGTTGCAGCAGAATGGGAGGGTGATTGCCTATGCTTCCAAGCAATTACGTCCTCATGAGAAGAACTATCCTACCCACGATTTGGAGTTGGCAGCGGTCATTTTTGCTCTGAAGTTGTGGAAACACTATTTATACGGAGAGCGTGTGGAGATCTTCACAGACCACAAGAGCTTGAAGTATGTGTTTACCCAAAAAGAGCTGAACATGAGGCAGAGGAGATGGTTGGAGTTGATGAAAGACTTCGACATATCATTGCAGTATCATCCAGGGAAGGCGAACGTAGTTGCGGATGCATTGAGCAGGTATCCGGTAGCTATGTGCCTGACTACAGATCGTTATCTTCTGGCAGATCTAGAGAGCTTGGGCATTGAGGTGATAGTGCCTGGAGTTGAGATGCAGATGTGGGGACTGCAGATTCAGTCAGAGTTGGTAGACCGGATCAGGGCTACACAGTTTGAGGATGAGTCCCTGAGGAGCATCAGGGAGCAGGTTCAGATGGGTTTAGCAGACGACTTCACCATTGCTGATGATGGTTCCTTACGGCACGGTACCAGGTTGTGTGTGCCGAGTGGGTCGTTGCGCGAGGAGGTTCTCCAGGAGGCGCATCGATCCCAGTACTCTATGCATCCTGGTGCCAACAAGATGTATAGAGATCTGAGACAGCATGTATGGTGGTACAGGATGAAGCGGGAGGTAGCACGCTTCGTATCCCGATGCTTAGTATGCCAGCAGGTGAAGGCGGAGAGGCAGAGGCCAGGAGGTTTACTCCAGCCGTTACCCATTCCGGAGTGGAAATGGGAGCATGTGACCATGGATTTTGTTTCTGGACTTCCCCGTTCTCCAGGCGGGAAGGATGCGATTTGGGTCATCGTGGACAGGTTGACCAAATCGGCCCACTTTCTACCATTCAAAGTGGGTACGTCTACAGAGAGACTAGCAGAGATGTATGTGCGCCAGATAGTCAGACTGCATGGAGTTCCAGTGAGCATAGTATCAGATCGGGACAGTCGCTTTACTTCACATTTCTGGAGGAGTCTGCAGGCTAGCCTGGGCACCCAGCTCAAGTTTAGTAGTGCGTATCACCCGCAGACAGATGGTCAGTCAGAAAGGACCATTCAGACACTTGAGGACATGCTACGCACCTGTGTTTTGGATTTCAGAGGCTCTTGGGAGGATCACTTGTACTTGGTAGAGTTTGCTTACAACAACAGCTACCAAGCCAGTATCGAGATGTCACCTTTTGAGGCGTTGTATGGACGGAGGTGTCGTACTCCGTTGTCATGGGATGATGTAGGTGAGAGAGCTTTGCTTGGCCCGGAGATGGTGGTTGATGCAGCGGAGAAGGTCAAGCTCATTAGAGATAGACTTCGGGTGGCGCAGGACAGGCAGCGGCATTGGGCCGATAGCCACCGGAGACCTTTGGAGTTCGAGGTATAGCTTAGAATCTAGATTTTGTTTTTGTGTTTGTTTGTGATTGCTTGTTTTAGACTAAGTGCAGAGACCTTGTTTGTGCTAGGTTGGAGATCTGGTGTTCCTGAGGATTTCTCCGACGCGGGGCACTATTCGCTTCGGTGGAGGCGGGAAGCTTAGCCCACGTTTCGTCGGACCCTTCCGTATTCTTGAGAGGGTCGGCGCCGTGGCGTATAGGCTTGAGTTGCCGCCTACGCTGGAGGGAGTTCATGATGTGTTCCACGTGTCGCAGTTGAGACGGTACGTGGCGGATCCCAGTCACGTATTGGATCACTCGGAGATCGAGGTGGGCCCTACTCTTAGCTATCCAGAGCAGCCGGTGGAGATTCTGGATCAGCGGGAGAAGGTGTTGAGGAACCAGACTATTCCCTTGGTTCGCGTCGCGTGGAGGCATCACTCTCCAGGGGAGTCGACCTGGGAGAGGGAGGATGAAATGCGCGAGCGATACCCCTATCTCTTCGAGCCCTGAGGTATGGTTCTTTCTTTGCATTCCTGTCCTAGTTTCGTCTTTAATTTCGAGGACGAAATTATTTTAAGGAGGGTAGGCTTGTCACTACCCAATTCTAGAAAATAGGATATATTTTTTATTATTTGATAAATAGTGTATTGTATTTAATTATTTATATTTATAATTAATTAGTGCTTGTCTTATTTTTATTTTGATTGTTTTAGGGTTTTGGCTAGCCTGGACCCATGTCAGACCCTAGTGGACCCATGTCCGACCCAGCCCGTACTCTTGTAAGAATTATTTTGGGACTTAGAATTATTATTTTATTTTTAGGAGGTTAGTTGGAGAGATTTGGAGCTAGTTTGAGCGCATTTGGAACCCGGAACCCAAAACCGAGTGAGTAGGGACGTTTTGGGAATTTGCAACTTAGGAAACCCCATTTATTAGCTAGGCCGGCCCCTACCTAACCCCCCAAACCGTGAGCACAGCAGCCCTCTCCCTCCTTGCATTCCACTTCTTCCACTTCTTCTTCTTCTTCACTTCTTCTTCTTCTCCACTTCTTCTTCCTTCTTCCTTCTTCTCCAAGGTGAGTTCCCTCTTCCATTTTTCTTCTTTCATTCCTTCTTCCTTAAGCTAACCCTCACCTTGCATTTTCTCTAACCTAGGTGTGAGAAGCTTAGATCTAGTGTGAGAGCTAGAATTGGTGGCTTGGAGCTTGAGGGAGGTGAATTCTAGGGATTGTGAGACTTTGGCCTTGGGATTCCAACTCCCAAAAGGTAAAACCTAACTTTCCCCTTGCTAATTATTTTTGTGTAGTGTAATTAGTGTTGTAGAACCCTCCTAGACCCTAACCCTACCCGTAGGAGGAAGTTGGAACTAGTTTGGGTGAGTTTAGAAACTTTGACATTAGGTTTTGTGTCGAATTCGGGTGGAATCCGAATTTGGCCCAATTTTGGGTGATGCCCTAGGTTAGATGGACCTAGGTAGACGTTGTCGGGTGTCTAGAGGGTGAGTGCGTGTCTCCGTTTGGACACGGGAAGCCGTGTCGCGGAGAAACGGGCGTTTCGGGCGAAATTGGGGCTTTTCGTCGTCGCCGATTCTAAGTGCGTGTGCGTTTCCGCCACGGGCCTAGAATCGACGTGGGAGCGCATTTTCTAGGATCTAGACATCGTGTAGAGCGCGTGGGTAAATTTTGGGCCGATTCCGAGTTCGTTTGGTGTGCGTTTCAGGAGGTTTTCCGAGCCGCGCACCACGTGTTCGTCGAAATGACCGAACGGCCATTTCGACTTGGTTTCCTCGTTTCGGCTTTGTGCGCGCGTTGGGTTAGTATCGGGGAGTGTGTGCTAGAGTTTTTCGGGCTATATTTTATATATTTTAGGGTATTGGTGAGTGTCGGGGTCGTTGGGCGTGAGTAGGGCGTGTGGTTTGAGTGTTGTGTGCGTGGTTGTGTTTGTATTGATATGTGTCTATATATATATATATATATTTATATATATGTATGTGTGTTTATGTATATATATTTATATATATATGTGTGCATTTATATTTATGTACTTGTATATGTATATGTCTATGTGTGTATATATATATATGTATATGTGTAAGTGTGCTTGTGTGTGTGTATGTGTATATATATATATAGGTGTATGTATATATATATAGTTGAGAGTGTGTGTAGATATATATATATAGTTGAGAGTGTGTGTAGATATATATATATATTAAGTGTATATATATATGTAGCTATGTATATATATATTTATGTGTGTGTGTGTTAGTGTGTGAGTGTGTTAGTGTGTGTGTTAGAGTGTGTAGATGAGTGTATATATATATAGATATCTAGTTATAGATATATATATATGTATGTATATATATATATAGATAGTGATATATATATGTATATATATATATATGTAGGTGTGTGTGTGTTGATTTGGGGGGGAGCCACAGAACCTCGGAACTGCAGCAGCAGCAGTTCAGCTGCAGCAGCAGCAGCTTGCTGCTAGGAGAGCAGCAGCAGCAGCTCCAGAAGGAGCAGCAGCAGCAGCACATGTAGGAGTAGCCAGCAGCAGCAGTTTATGAGATGCAGCAGCCGCAGCAGCAATCCAAGAGCAGCAGCGCAGCGCTAGTAGCAGCAGCAAGCAGCGGGTAGTAGGAGGTAGCTAGAGTGAGTTATATAGATCTATATATCTATATAGATAGATTAATAGTTAGATAGTTAGTTATATAGATAGATTGTTATAGAGATAGTGATAGATAAGTTTATAGATAGTTATATAAGATAAATAGATAGGTAATAGATAGATAGGTAAATAGCTAGATAGCTAGATATATTGATAACTAGATAGATAGGTAGATTAATAGATAGATAGTTAGATTATTAGTTGGATAGATAGATTAAATAGATAGCTAGATAGATGGTTTGATAGTTAGATAGGTGAATAGATAGATATTAGATAAATAGGTAGCTAGATAGATACGTAGATAGTTAAATAGATTAGATACATAGATAGATAGATATCTATGGATAGATAGATAGGTAGATATGGTAGATACCTATATCTATATGCATAGATATATATATATATACCTAGAGCTAGATATATATTATAGTTAGTATATATATTTATGCGTAGGGTAAGGTATATGGGTAATCGGGTAAATGTGTGTGGATATCTATATACATAGGTATATACATACTTAGATATATATAAATATAGTAGATATCTATATTACCTAGCCTAGATTAATAACTAGGTGCATAATTAATAGCTAGATAGCTAGTTAGAGGGCCTTAGAGCGAAACCTTAATACCTTGAGATACCGAGGTATCTCGATACCTTGAGATATTCAAGGTATTGAGTTTCTAGCGGGGTATTTGAGCATTAGCCTAGGAAATGCTTGGGAGTGATTTTTATATGTTTATATATATATAATTACGTGTGCTAGCATAGGTTTTAGCGGGTTTAGGCGGGGTGCGTGGCCTAGGGCGAGATATCGGATACCGAGGGTATCCCGGTATCTCGATTAGGCGAGTTTGTGAGTTTAGTAGCTTTATGAGCTCGGTTTGACCTAGAATTTCAGGGGCACCCTAGTTTGACCTAGCTTTGACCATAATTGTCCCCGTTGACCGTAAAAGTCAACGTTTGACCTAGTTTTGACCTAGAGTTGACTTTTTGGACCCCGGGTTGACTTTTTGATCCGAATTTCACCGGTTTGACCCGTTCGACCTAGAATAGCCCTAGAAGCCTGTTTTTAATTATTTTATATCAGTTTAAATGCTTAGAACCCTGTTTAATCCTTGCTTTTCGTATTAGGTCCTTGCGACACCGGTCCGGACCTCGATCCTCATCAGTTGCTCAGGACATCAGGCGAGTACCTACCTCTGATAGTTTCCATTTCATGATAGCGTTTATATCACCTGTTCTAGAACTGTAATACTTGATTCTGACACATTATTACACGAGCTGGTACTAGTGGATCCCGTCATGAGGTGCTATCCCCCTTACCGTGTTCAGCGGGTACTCTATCACGTGTATTTCATCATGTGCTTCGGGTATTGATTATCATGTGCTATCATGTGCTTCTTGTGCTCTCGCCTTCGTGTGCGCGAGCTATTATCATGTACGTAGCGTGTTGTGGTTGGATCCAATGGTATTAGTGGGGGAGGGGAGTAGTGAGTTGGTTATATGATCAAAGCCAAACAGTATTCATGTGTATGTCGGTTATGCAACTCACGCATAACGGAGTTATCGTAGTGTTCTTCATGTGCAACCTAAGCCGATCATATAACGAACTTGTGCTCAAGGCACTTAGCTAGTATTCATGTTTCTCACCTGCAGTTACTTTTCCACTACTTGTATTGTTCTCCAGTTTATATTACAGCTATTTATTGTGCTCCAGCACATATTTATTTCCTGTGCATCTTGATTACTTTTCTATTGCTCGTCATATACACCTTACCATGCATTTGGAGTTGCTTTTAGAGTTATGTACTTCGCTCCAGTCCTGACTGGGCATATTTTTTCCAGAGGATCCTGAGGACTATTGCCCTACGTTCTACGGGCCTGGTGTTGACGACTGTTGTGACCCCGAGGAGGAGTGCGCCGAGGAGACGCCGATAGCACCCTAGTTAGCTAGGTGGGTTTCCTGGGTTTTTCTTGTGGTTTGTATTTTGGATGACTGTACTTATTCTTTTGTGCTTCTGTGAGATGTTGTAGCTTTTAGACTTGGACTGTATTATTTTTGGATTGTTTTGCTCTCTTGGTTCTGGTTTTCTTTGTTTATATCATATCGTGCTTATTTCTTCCCCTAGATTTTGTGATTGAGATTCATATATATATTGCGTGGTTGCCCTCCTTCGGGAGAAGATTATTTTGATATATATATTGCGTGGTTTTGCCCTCCTTTTGGAGAGGTCATGCCGGATTTTTCAGTGAGATATAGATAGATATGGTTGACCTAGAACGGACCTTTACAGCGTTCTACCGCCGATTCTGCGGCGTAGGCTGGACGTACCCACGGCTCATGCCCGATTTTCGGGTGCGGGTCGTGACAGGACTATTGACTGTGAACTTAATTCCAACAATATTTCTATCTTGTCACAAAAATTTCTTGTGAAATGGTGGCAAAGGATTGATGGAAAAAAAATTGATGGAAATTATGACATTCATCAAGGATAATGAAAGCAAGATGGACAAACGTGTCCAAAATAAACTCTTCGGTGATAATACAATCACCAAACTGAAGGATTCCCTAATCAGGAAGAATCCTAAAATATCAGCTGATGAATTAAAGAAGAAGTGCCTTTAATTCTTGAAAGCACAGTTTGATGCTAATTTCGACATGGACATTTCCAGCACTACTTCGGATATGAACCTGGATGACATGTATGCTGATGATTTCTATCAGGCTATTATTAACCCTATCAATGACAACAAGTTATGATTGATGTGGGTAGGCCCCATCCTCCTTTTATCACATGCAATGAGGATGGCTTTTTGCAACTTTTTGTAGTGGTTTATCCACTCAACTGTTGCATGTTGGTAACTGCACCAGACTATTTGGCAGCATCCTTCTTTTCTCAGTGGACGTCCTTATCACTTTACTTTTCCAAAAGCAAAAGCAAATCTTTGCCGACAGCTTATGGTGGAAGACATATGGAAATTATTTTTTCTGAGTGCGATGGCAGCTGGCCTCTGGATACTTTGTTCTGAAGCTTTTTTGTATAAATAAAGGGAGTCCCCCATAACTTAGGGTGTGCATTTTTCAGTTCTTGTAATCCTTCTTTCTGCTATCTTCTTGTAACTTATAGCGATCACTTATAGCGATCACTTATTATCAATAAAATCTTCCAGTATTTCGTCCAAACGATCTCCCACACACAACTCTGATATTTGGTATCAGAGCCATGACGGCTCAAAGCTGAGGTGATTCTACTCTCTATTCTCTGAAATAATGTTAATTGATAATTCTTAACTAATATTGTTGATATTCACTATGATATGAATAGAGAAATTGTTTTTCTATAATTTATTTAAGTTTTAGAATGGCTACTTCTAGGATTAGCTAAGGTCTAGTGGAACGACACCCAAGTCACGTTGGCTATGTTGGCCGGGTAGGCCGTTTCAGCCGTAAAAGTCGTTGACAATCGTACTATGACCAGGTAAACTATGAATGCATTCTAAAATCTTTTATGTCTTACTAATTAATAATTTAATTATTCATAATATAGTAATATTAATGGTATTCTATTATTATTATTACTAACACTTTCAGGAGCAGCGGAGTAGAAAACCCTCTTACTACATCTTTGGATGAGTAACCCATTATCCATTAGGGACAACAAAAAGACCCTGTTAAAAGGCAAATCTATAAAAAAAATGCTCAATTGTGCGAGTTTCCTTCAGATCTGGAGGAACTCAATAAATGGACTATCCCTGGCGTTGTTTGCAGCTATAATTATTGGAATTATATCCAGGCATTTTATAACTTTTTATATTATGAAAACTCCCAGAGAACCCATTCGTGGTTTATTCGTATCTGTCCTGAAATTCTTCAGAATGAGATACCCTCCTGGTTTTTTGACTGGTGGTTGAAGCTTGGAGCTACTCTGGATATTATTCCTCCAACAATTCAAGAACAATTCTCTCAGTGAATTTTATCTTATCCACAATGCCAGGATGATCATCCTTTTGGGGGGGAAAGTACATTATATTTTTATATACAGTTCCAGATCCCATACATATTTTGTTGGACTATTATATATATATATATATATATATATATATATATATATATATATATATATATATATATATATATATACAATATAGTATACATATATATATACATATATAGTTATGTATATAGGGTACATATAGAATATAGTATACATATGTATATAGGTACATATATAGTATATATAATATATATATATAGCTTGTTGCTGCTCTACTGCTGCTTGCTGCAACTGCTGCTCTGCTTCTGCTGCAGCGACCACTTGCTGCAGTTGCTGCTCTGCTGCTGCTGCTGTAGTCCCTTTCCCCTCCCCCTTTTCTTGACACACACACACACATCCCTATATGCATATATCTAATTTTAGAACATAAGAAGGGTTAGGACATACCTTAGTGGAGAGCTAAAAATCCTCCAAGTGTGTGTTAGGGTTGAGGTGGGATGAGGGATGGTGAGTGAAGGAGGTAGAAATATGTTTATATAGAGGGAAATGGTATGGGTTGAATGTGAGGATCATGTGAGAGGGAGGGTGAGTTGTCAAGATATTATTATAGTGAATTGACCAATGTGCCCTTAACCAATTCAATTTGGATTTCTCTTCTTATGAAGAATAATCCAAATTAAATTTGACTTTTCATGGCTTTTGTTTTTTATGATTAACCTAATTAAATTCTTGATTAAAAGGTTTAACAGCTAAACACTAATTTTAATTATCTAATTAACATGAAGGTTACAAATCTACCCCCTTAGAAAATTGTGTCCTCAAAATTTAAAGTAGTTCATACAGAAAGAAAGAAGAAATACCTCAAAATTCAAAGAGGTATGGGTATCGCTCACGCGTCTCATCCCCTCTCTCCCAAGTAGATTCACCCGGGTATGGAGCATATTTTCTCTGTGATCTAGTATCTCAACGGGCTGCTCTTGGTAGCTAAGGCTCGATCCCACTTCAATCTATAAGTGATCTAATACGTAGTTAGGGTCAGCCACGTATTGTCTCAGCTGGGATACAAGAAACATGTTATGTACTCTCTCTAATGTAGGTGGCAAAGCTAGCCGGTAGGCTACGACACCGACCCTTTCGGTAATACTGAAAGGTCCGATAAATCTTGGACTGAGCTTCCCGCTTCTCCCAAAATGAATCGTGCCACGTATTCAAAAAATTTACAAGAACACCAATTTGTCAACCTCAAACTCTAACGATCTCCGACGACTATCGGACCGGTGCTTCTGTCTGTCCTGAGCCACACGAAGTCTATCTCTAATATGCTCTACCTTCTCCGTAGTATCTACTACCATTTCTGGTTCCAACAATGCTCGCTCGCCTACGTCGTCCCAATATATTGGGGTACGACATCTCCGGCCGTACAGAGCCTTTAAAGGAGACATCTCAATACTTGCTTATTAAATATTGTTGTATGCAAACTCCACCAGATGAAGATAATCCTCCTACGATCCACCAAAGTCTAAAATATAAGTCCGAAGCATATCCTCTAGCGTCTAAATAGTCCTCTTTGACTGTCCATCCATCTGAAGGTGGTAAGCAGTGCTAAACTTTAGTTTGGTACCCAAGCTAGACTGCAAACTCCTCCAAAAATGGGATATAAATTGACTATCCCGATCGAAGACGATACTCACCGGAACCCCATGCAACCTGACAATCTGCTTTACATACAATCCAGCAAGATTTTCTGTAGATAATCCCACTTTAAATGGCAAGAAGTGGACTGATTTGGTCAACCGATCAACGATGACCCAAATTGCATCTTTTTCTTCCAGAGTGCGTAGTAGTCCGGAAACAAAATCCATTGTGATATGTTTCTATTTTTACTCTGGAATTGGTAGTGGATGAAGTAACCCGCCTGGTCTCTGTCTTTCGGCTTTGACCTGCTAGCATACTAGACATCTGGAAACAAAATATGCTACCTCTCGCTTTATACCATACCACCACACGTGATCTCTTAGATCCTTGTACTTCTTGGTAGCTCCCGGATGTATAGAATACTGAGAGCGATGAGCTTCCTGCATGACTTTTTTCCGTAGATCTCCTCTAGGAACATATAGCCTCACTCCGTATCGTAAAGAGCCATCTTCTGTAATTATAAAATTATCTAGTAATTTGGCATGTACCTGAGCTCGGATACTTCTCAGACTTTCATCTTGATATTGTATTTTCCGGATCTTGTTCATCAATTCTGACAAAATCTGCATACCCATCATCTGCATTTCAACTCCAGGAATTATTATTTTAATACCCAACTTCTCCAAGTCTGCTAACAAGTGGCGGTCCATCATCAGGCACATAGCTACTGGATACCAGCTCAAGGCATCTGCAACTATGTTGGTCTTTCCTGGATGATACTTTAAGATAATATCAAAGTCCTTTATAAGCTCTAGCCATCTACGTTGTCTCATGTTTAGCTCCTTTTGTGTGAAAACGTACTTCAAGATTTTATGGTCAATGAATATTTTTACACGCTCTCCGTACAAATAATATTTTCACAACTTCAATGCAAAGATGACAGCTGCCAGCTCCAAGTCATGGGTATGATAGTTCTTCTCGTGTGTCCATAGTTGTCTGAATGTATAAGCCACCACCTTATTATGTTGCTCTAAAACACATACCAAACCCTTTCCTGAAGCATCTCTATAGATGGCGAATCCTCCTAATCCCGATGGCAATATCAGAATAGGAGACGTAGTCAATCTCTTCTTCAACTCATCAAACGCTGCCTGGCATTCCTCAGTCCAAACAAACTATACATCTTTCCAAGTGAGTTTAGTCAAAGGCTCTGTAATTCGAGAGAAATCTTTCATGAACTTTCTGTAATATCCAGCCAATCCTAAGAAGCTTCTAATTTCTACAACAGAGCTCGTAGTGGCCCAAGATTCTACAGTAGCAATCTTCTTTGGATCAACTGATATTCCATCTCCAGTCACTACATGTCAGAGAAACTTCACTTTGTTTAAGAAAAACTTATATTTAGAGAGTTTTCCATAGAGCTTCTCCTTCCTGGGAGTTTTAAGCACTATCCTTAAATACTTCTCGTGTTCTTCTAGCGTTTTTGAGTATACAAGGATGTCATCTATAAATACTACCATAAACTTGTCCAAGTACTGATGGAATACCTTGTTCATCAAGTTTATGAAGACTGTCGGGGCATTAGTTAACCCAAACGACATCACCAAGAACTCGTATTAGCCATATCGAGTCCTGAATGCGGTCTTCGAAATATCTTCTTTTTTTACCTTCACCTGATGATATCTGGATCTCAAGTCAATCTTTAAAAATACCTTCGTGCCACTCAACTGATCGAAGAGATCATCTATTCTCGGTAGCGGATATTTGTTCTTGATTGTGAGGTTGTTCAGGGCCCTATAATCGATGTACATCCGCACCGATCCATCCTTCTTTGGCACAAAAAGTACCGGAGCTCCCCAGGAAGACGAACTTGATCTGATGAATCCCTTCTCTTCTAATTCATTGATCTGTTTCTTTAGCTCCACCAGCTCATTGTTGTTGATCAGGTAAACATGCTGCGATATTGGTTCTGCTCTCGGCATTAGATCAATAGAGAATTCAACATCTCTATCTAGCGGCAATCCTGGTAACTCCTCGGGAAACACATCTAAGAACTCAGTAATAATAGGATACGGTAGCTCTTTCTCCTCCATTATAGCTTTGCAAAGAATTCCATGATCTGGCTTCTCTGTCTTTCTAGCAAACTCGAACTCCGGCTCTCTTGGAGGTCGAATTAGCACACGACCTCTGCGGCAGTCAATGCTAGCAAAATGCATACCCAACCAATCCATTCCAAGGATAATGTCAAAACTTGAAAGTGGCATTACAAGTAAGCTAGCAGATAAAACACGGTCTCCCAATGTAACATGATACCCCTTGCAAATATCACTGGCTAGGATGATGGCTCCTCCAGTCGTGATCTTACAGTTTATACTCAAGGGTTCCACTACTAAATTATGCTTAAGTATAAAAGACAACATATATGAAACTATGGGATGCACCAGAATCAAATAATGATACGGATGGAATAGAATCGAGAAGAATAGAACCTACTATAACATCACCAATGGGCTCAGTTTTCTCGACAGTTGTAGCAAAAGCTCTGCCGTGCTGAGGAGCTCCCCTCTGCTGGTGTTGGACAAATTACTGCTGTTGTGTTGGAAGTGGAGGTCCCCTATGCTGTTGTGCCACAGGTGGCTTAGCTGGTCCCTTTTGATTTGTTGTACCTCGAATATGAAAGTTCTTCATCTGATGTCCCGCAGAATCACAGTATAGATAGACTCCAAGTATTTTTCTGCATATTTCTCAGGAATGTCCCAGTTTCTTACAAAAATGGCAAAAATGGGTCTGCTGGATCTGTCTTTGAGGATGCGACTGAGCCAAAAATCTAGTTGGAGGAAAATGATGCTGCTGATGCTGGAAAGTCCTCGACTGAAAATGGGAAAGTTTTGCTGCTCCCTTGCTGCTGCCTCCTTCGAAGTCATTCCGGTCCCGCTTGGGTTTAAATCCCATATCCACCTCGATCCTCTGGGCTTCTGCTATAATCCTAACAAAAGTTATGATACTAAAGGGGATAATGACTCAAAATTTTCTGGGCCAAGGCTCGCCGGAATCTGTGAGCTCGGTCTTCCGGATCTCTCACTATATATTATGTGAATCCGCTCAACATGCCAAACTCTACAGCATATTCATCTACTGAGAGACTATCCTGCTCCAAGTTCTGGAATTGTTTCTCCAGAATGCCCTGGGCTACTGAGGGAAAGAACTTTTGTTTGAAAAGGTGTTAGGTCTGGATCAGCAAGTCTGGGCTCATTTCTGAACCAAGTGAGGGCGATATCGTGAAGCTGCAAGCCTGTAGCCTCTATCTTCTGGTCTTCTAGTCTTCCGGTATCCGAGCAACCCGTATAATTTGCTCGATATCCTCGAGCCATTCATCCGCATATAGGATCCCTTCAGTTTCCTTGAACTCCCAATGATCCATCTTCTTGAAGTCCAAGATATTGCCCATTTTCTGTTAAACAGGCTATTGTTGCTGAGATGCAACCTTTTCTATAGATGCCAAAGCCATATGATGG
>JAYESA010000013.1:52015700-52100700 GCA_036927795.1 Iris macrosiphon | reverse complement strand
AATACATGGTCGCTGACAGAGAACTCAAGAGGTCGCCGATATGAATCGGTCCAATGACGCTGACGATCTTGAGCCATCTTAAGATGCTTCCGGACTTGTTTGACTACCTTAACTGTCTAGGCTATCATATCGGGACCAAGCAAATTTCTTTTACTAATGGCATCCCAAGCTACAGAAGATTTGCACTTTCTGCCATACAGTGCCTCGAAGGGTGCCATCTGGATACTTTCTTGGAAATTGTTGTTGTAAGAGAATTTGACCAAGTGTAAGTGATCCTCCCACGAACCACCAAAGTCAAGGGTACATGATCGAAGTATATCTTCTAGAGTCTAGATTGTACGTTCTGACTGACCATCTAATTAGGATAATAAGCTGTACTGAATTTCAGATGGATACCCAGACTCTGCTGTAGACTCTGCCAAAAGTGAGATATGAATCTAGAATCTCTATCTGATATGATATTGACTGGCACTCCATGAAGTCTGACAATCTGATTCATGTACATCCGAGCCAACTGCTCTGTAGACTGTCCCACTTTGAAGGGAAGGAAGTGAGCAACCTTTGTAAGTTGATCCACTATTAGCCAAATTGTATCTCTGTCAACTGGAGATCTAGGAAGGTCGGTCACAAAATCTATGGTGATAAGGTCTAACTTTTATTCCAGAATTGGTAAAGGTTAAAGAAGTCCTGTTGATCTCTGCTGCTCAGTCTTGACTTGCTAACAAACCAAACATTGGGAGACAAACCGTGCTATCTCCCTCTTCATTTTATTCCACCAAAAATGCTGACGAATATCTCTATATATCTCCGTTCCTCCTGGGTGAACGAAATACTGAGAACTGTGGGCTTCTGACATGATCTCTTGATGGATATCTCTACTTGGTACACAAAGACGATTACCAAATCAGAGAGTTTCGTTATTGTGAATGCTTAGTTTGGGTCTACGTCCTGCCTCACACTCTTCTCTTAGTCGCTGAAGCTTGATATCCGTAGACTGTGTTGCTCTGATCCTCTCCATAATACTAGATTGAACTTGAAGCCAACCATCAATGACATGTTGCCAGGCAACATTTCTTCTATGTCCATCTCCTGAAGTTCTTCTAAAATCTCTCGCTGCGTCGTGAGAAAATAAGCTCCTGCTCTCCAATTCAAAGTATCTGCCATGACATTAGCCTTCCCTGGATGATACTGAAGGTCAATATCATAGTTTGTTATCAACTCTAGCCATCTCCTCTAACTCATGTTGAGATCCTTCTGATTAAAGACGTACTTCAAACTCTTATGATCAGTATAAATCTCTACTCAATCTCCATATAGGTAATGCCTCCAAAGTTTGAGTGCAAAGACAACTGTTGCTAACTCCAAGTCGTATGTTGGATAATTCTTCTCATGGTCTCGAAGATGCCGAGATACATAAGCTATAACCTTACCATGCTACATAAGAACACACCATAGTCCTTTTCCTGATGTATCACAATATACCGTGAATCCACATGTCCCATCTGGAAGCGTCAAAATTGGTGCCGTAATCAACTTCTACTTGAGCTTCTTAAAAGAGGTTTAGCATTCATATGTCCAATAAAAGTGTACTTCCTTAAGAGTCAATTGTGTCAAGGGTGCAAAAATTCTAGCAAAGTCTGACACAAATCTTCGATAATATCCTGCTAGTCTCAGGAAACTACAAACTTCTGCAATTGTTCTAGGTACTGGCCACGTCTCAACGGCTTCTATCTTTTGGGGATCCACTTCTACTCCACCTTTCGTAATATCATGCCCCAAGTACGAAATACAAGCAAGCCAGAACTCGCACTTGCTGAACTTGGCATATAACTTATGTTCTCTAAGAACTTAAAAAACTGCACGAAGATGTTACTCGTGCTCTTCTTTATTCCGACTGTAAACCAAGATATCATCGATGAATATTATCACGAACTTGTCCAAGTATGGCATGGAAATATGATTCATGATATCTATATATATTGCTGGCACATTGGTTGCTCCAAAGGGCATCACTAGAAACTCTCAATGGCCATATCTTGATCTGAATGTTGTCTTGGATATATCTTGCTCTCTGACTCTGATCTAATGATATCCCGACCGTAAATCAATCTTAAAAAATACTGCTGGTCCACTAAGCTGATCGAACAAGTCATTGATCATTGGCAAGGGATACTTGTTCTTGATAGTTACCACATTGAGGGTATGATAATCAATAGACAAATAGAAAGTTCCATCATTCTTCTTCACTAGAAGCATTGGGGCTCCCCAAGGCAATCCACTAGAACAAATGAATCCCTTGGTTCTTAATTCTTCTATCATCCGGTATAAGACTTCCAACTCTAATAGTACCATCATGTAGACTCACTTTGACACTGGTGCTATTTTTGGAATTATATCAATGGTAAACTCTCTCTCTCTCTCTCTCTCTCTCTCTCTCTCTCTCTCTCTCTCTCTGGTGCCATCCTGGAAGCTTTGGGAACATATCTGAAAACTCATTGACCACTGTAGAGAATTGTACTCCTTCTGCTACTACCATTCTCATAATTGTTGATGGATACTACATCTCTCCTCTAGAAAATAAGAATTTTTCCACTCCGGGGATACGAAAGATAACCTTACCAGCATGGCAATCTATCGTCGCGTATCGAGAACTCAACCAATCCATGCCTAGGACGATGTCATAATCTCCCATAGGAAACTCTATCAGTCTAGCAAAAAAATCTCTTCCGTACACTATGAATCGACACGAGGTATAAACTCTATCTACTCCCACGATATTGTTACCAGTAAGTATATTAAGTCTTACTAATAATGATTTGGGTTCTAATCCAACTCGTATCACAAATTATGCAGACATAAAGGAATGTGATGCACCAGAATAAAATAATACTGAAGCTGAATGAGAGTTGACGAGAATGGTACCTGCCACCATCTCACCTGAAGCTAGCTGCTCCTCTACGGTGAGTGCCATACCCTGACCTCGTCCTCTCAGTGCTGGTCCTCGCTGCTGTGGACCTCCTTGCCTAGCTTGTACTTGAGCTTGGGCCTACGCATACTGCTGTGGCCTCTGCTGCTGGTATACTTGAGACTAGGTCAGCAAAGGCCTCTGACCCTGGTGTGCTGAATCAGCTCTGGAGCCCTATATTGGGGGTCATGCCGAGGAGGATGATGATGAACTAGCTCTATTTGGGCAAGATCCCACTCTGTGGCATGGTGCTCCACAGGCTAAGTAAAACCCTTGTGCTCTGCGGCACTCTGATAAAACGTGCCCTAGTTTTCCACAATGAGAACACTCTACTAAAGATGATGACCTCTGCTGCTGAGGACTTGTCAAAGCTGGTTGCTGAAATAATGCTACCGAAGTTGTCCTGGTCGGGGTTCCAATTATCAAAGATCGCACTGCTGGAGCTGGTGCTGAAGATTGGGTGTAAGAACCGCCTGAAGTATGGGTCCTCTTACGACCTCCAGTCCTATCCACTATTCTCTGGGAGGTATACTCATGCCTCCTTGCTACTCTTAACATAGCATCAAAAGTCTAAAATTCGTGCTATTCCACTACCAATATGATCTCCAGGTGAAACCCCTGATGGAACCTCATTGCTTGGTCTAATTCTGTCGCCACCAAGGTGGGAGCAAACCGACTAAGTTTGCAGAATTCTGTCGCATAGCCGTCGACAGTCATGTCCATCTGCTTCAAGTTATTAAATCTCTGTTGTAGATCATAACGCGATACCGCATCAAAGTATCTAACCTGAAACCTTTCACTGAATACGGTTCAGGGGACGAGTACTGTTAGTGAAATAATTTATGATGCCCACCAATCTCAGGCCAAATCTATCAACTGTAACTGAACCATTGAGACTTGCTCTCTAGTTGGAACTCCGGCTGCCTCTAGAATAGCCTCAGTGTCCTGAAGCCAAGCGTCTGATGTAATCGCATCCTCGGTGCCATAGAAATACAAGGATTGGAGGCGCTTGAAGTTGCTTGCAGAGTTTTTGGCACGATGTTCGCCTCTTTCCAAAGCCCCTTGTACTGACTGAATGAGTACATCCTCTCGATGTCCTTAAGATGCCAATAATTCCCGAAGGATACCAATTAGCACACTGTTGTCCCTCCCCTCCCCCCCCCCCCCCCGCATCAGGTACTGGTTGAATGGGTGGTACTGGCTGGACCTGAGGTTCCTTATTTTGAGTTATTCTGGACCTGGCCCAAGAATGCTGAGGCTGAACCTCAAGGGTTTGCTGGGCATCGGGATATTGTCCTGCTACCGGAGGAACTCGGGCTGGATGATCATAAGGACCAGGAACAATGTCCCTGAAAGATAAAGGACACAAGGATCATCAAAGGGACGAACATGAGTTGATCGAGGATCAAAGCAGATGTTGAATCAAGATTTCAGGGATATAAATTTGAGACTGGAGCATATCAAGGAGTAGCATGATTGAGACATCTAAAACACATTGGTAAACGCCCCACACCTCAGAATTTTTAGACATGCATGGGCCACCACCTAAACCGTGTCATGTCCCAGAACCAGAATACTGGAGAGCGGGGGCAGACAAAGCCAGCTATGTATACCAGAGTACTTTATACCCTGAGATATGGTTACGGCTGTCTAGACATATGAGGGTTTACTCTATAAGCCATCAGAAAATCCTGGGTCAAGAATCCTAGGTGTCTCAATCTTAAGCAAGCAACAAGTTTACAAGATGTATGATCACCAACATATAATAGTAAGGCGTCCCAAACTATACATACCTAGATGATCATGAAGCTAGTACCAAAATAAAAAACTAGCAGAGTACAATATTACATGATCGGCTCTAGCTATAGTCTACAATATGCTTTACATATAGGCCCTCATGCTAGAATGCAAGTCCCAAAATATGAGCTAAACACGTGCTCGGTGGCTAAATACCTCAAAAGAATAATCTAAAAGATCAAGTTTGTGAGAAAGAAGAAACACACTCATGTCCTCGACTGCTCCTCGTGTTCACCATCTTGAGGCAGAAAGTACGGGAGATCCTGCGGTCCTACTCCAAAATCTAGCCATACAAAACCAGTGGTGTCAGACCCCAAAACAGCAAGTACCACAAGGGAGCCAAACTTATGAACTAAAACCAGCATGCAGAAAAATCAGTAAAAAATATCATAAGGAACAGTTAAACAAGTACAATGGGTAAGATAACAGTTAAGCAGTTCAAGAGTAATTAAACAAGGATATTTGAAATCAGTACTCCGGTTACCATTTTCGGATCAGCTGTTAATGAAATCAGGACAGGACTAGACTAGAGTAAAAATCAAGCGATCATAGACAATCATGTCATACGGCTTGCTATCATTAGCTGACTAGGGTTATTACAGTCCTAATTACTAACACATGCAGTTTGAGATTCCTTACAGCCACATATCCTGCAGACTATCCGGGTTATCCAGACGAACAGGTACATAGTATAGATTTATCAGGTATAATCATTTATTATCTTTTCTGGTAGTACAACACTCGTCGGTGTGTTAAAACTGTGTCCCTCACGACAGAGAACTCCAAATCCATCAGGTGTCATTGGGATACCAGGATTGCATGTAGCCAGAAAATCTCTCAAAATGCTTTCTAGATTATTATTTTAGTTATTAGCCTGGACAATTATCAAGGATTCTCAACCGTAGTGCTCAGGAATCTGCCTTAGACATAATGCAAGATAGGACAGTAACTTGACGAGTACAATCAAAATTAATTACGGAGATACAGGTCATGCAATACAGGTGCTACTAATAGCCTTGATTAGGACAGTTACAGGAATTCTCAAGTCAGGAGTACGCTACGTCGAGCCACTATCAAGATTATCAGGATCAGGAGTATCAGGGTTATCAGTACAATATCAGAATTATCAGTACAGTATCATTCATAATGTACAATCACTAAATTATGTCAAAAAATTAAGATCAATATCAAGAATGTCATGCTCAGAAAATATCCAGGATTAACTAAAATAGCGGGATTAAAGAGCACTAGAGAATCATTAAGAGTTAAGCATGTTAAAGAGAATACTGGAATACAGGTGCATAAATTAATAATTCAGGGTTGGAGCATAAAATCAGGCAAGAAAATAACATTCGCGCACAATGGGTCGAAACTACTATTGGCACACAAATGGCCAAAACGGGTATTGGCGCACAAATGGCCAAAAATAGTTTTGGCACACAAATCACTAATCAGGGCAGTTTCGACGCACTTTGATACAAAAGTGCTCCGAACAAAGATGGGCACAATCATACTAAAGTGCACTTCTAGGATCTTGGCGCACAATGATAGAAGTGCGCGAGCCAAGAGCTTTGGCGCATAAATCTATTATTGGTGCACAAATAAAAGTACCCAAGCTATGAACTTGGCGCACTTTTATCAAGTATACCAGTAGTGAGGTTTGGCGCACAAACAAGTGCGGGAAGGTCTACTAAAAGACAAAACTCAAGTTTCAAGATATGGCACAGCAGTCGAGACGACCCTGCAGTCGAGAACACAATTCTCGAGAATGGTCAGAAGTCTTTGCTTAGTCATTAAGTAATTATGAAGGGCTACAAAGTGCACCATCTCTGGAGAATGTCATATAGTGTGCCACATAGCAAAGTTTTCATTCTCCATAAGGGACAAAGTGCGACGGTAAGAAAAGTTCACCAAAGTGTGCCAACTCTGCAATATCTGCAATGTACGTCAACTTGGCTATTCAAGCAGTAGCGTACATTCTTGATGACTTGCAGACCCATTCAAAAGTGCACCAAGTGGGATTGGTGTACTTTTAAAGGAATTGTCTTAGTACAAAATGTACGTAGGAGGAGAAGTGCGCCCATAGTACTTAACATAACTTGGCGCACTTTCTAAGAAATTTGTGAAACACAAGTGCACTCACTGGAACTTCGCTTATGCGACAAGGGTTCCCTGCATACTTTTTTATGCATTCTCAGGCCAACTTGCATTCTCCGACTTGCTGTTCTCGCGCTCTAAGAGCAATCCCAACCAAGAAAAACAAAATCATTAATGAGACAAGTTCTAAGTGTTACCCAAAAATAAAATCAACCAAATGATAAAACAAGCTATACTAAGATTCAAAGCAAGATCCAAGGTTGTTCCTTCGGTTGGCAAGATGTACTTGCCTACGGTCAAGTTCTAGTCTAATACCAATACTACCAAGGTCACCAACGGCCAAGGCCAAGCTCAGCTGGTGCTCTTTGCTGGGGAAGAAATGAAGAAGGAAAGAGAAATGAAAGGAAAAAAAAAGTGGAGAAAAGAGAATGAGATTGCTTATATAGCCAAGGGATTGATTGCAGGATATTGGATCATAATTCATGCCTCTCATCCGGGTTCATCACAGCTACCCACCAAGAAAACAAAGGGACCAACGGTCCAAAGCATGCAACTAAGAAAAACTTAAAAAAATAACATAAACATGCATGAATGGCATAAAGTAAGATGTAAGCAATTAAACAATAAGCAAGCTATACATGTATAATACGCGTATATCGGATATGTATACTAGAACAGTGAGACGAGTCTCACAAGAAATTCTAATAGTCTTAGACAAATAATTCATTTTTGTAAAACTTATTTTGCATCTAAATAATGTTTTGTGATACAAACAAAAGGATAATTTTGTTTACTAGTTCATATATCAAAAGTTAAAGAAAATTTACTAATATTTATAAAACCTTTTTTCAAAGCTGTTTTTCAAAAACTTTAACAGCTTATGATCTAGTAGTAAATCTACGAACTTTAGTAAAACAAGGATTTAGTGTACTACTTACATAATCATAATATGATTCACTTCACCAAATATAAAAGGATGCATCTCAAAAAAAATATAAAAAGATTGTTCATCACAAATAATATATTTCATTAAGGTGGTTTTGTTATGAGCAGCAGAATAAATAAAGTTTCATATTGATGACCCTTGAGGAACGGTACCTAACTGTGTTTGTCTAACATTAACTGTGTCATTGCTATAATAATTTTCACAGTGTCTCTTTAAAGTTTTCGTGCTATTTTTTTTCCTCACATTGTGCAACTCTAGGTATTGGTTTTTGGTCTTTCGGATCTAATGCTTCTTTTCTCTCATTTTTAGTAATAAATAGTCTAGTAAGAAAATTCCCATAATATCAATTTTGTCCTAGTTGAAATATTAGTATTAATATTTCTAACTTCTAGAGGTGACGTTTGTGTCGGCGGTATTTTATTTTCTACAAGATTATTAGCATAATAATTACCATTAAAATTATTAACATAATTGTAAAATTGTTCTAAAATACTTTGATAAAGATAGTTAGAACCAGTAGCATCATTATGATCCATACAATTTTTAAAAATTATATAATTTTAAAAACTAATCAAATTTTAATCAAAATTAATTAATTTTTAATAATATAAAATTAATTAAATCCAATTTTATTTTCTTCAAACTCCGATGTAGAAGTTTTGCAGCTTTGTTTTGGTCGATCAAGTTGAAGTCTCCAATTTTCTCGAATTCTTGTAGTTATCTTTGCACTTTGGTCTCCAAAAAGTTGCTACTTTACTAGATTGTTTGTAAGTATTAGAAGAGGGAAAAAAATTTGTTATGATAAATTTGAATGAATTATACCCTATTTATAGGATTCAAGTACCAAATGACCACCAATATCCTTAGAATATAGCTGTTATTGTAGAAGCATGAAAAATACGCTGGATAGCTATACGCAGCATGTTGATGCTGGGCAGCGTAAAGAGATGACTTCAGAGCCACCGGCGTACAACAGAGCTTTTCTGCTAAGATAGCATAAAATATAAGCTCAAGGACTATCCGCGTAATGCAGTATGTCCAGGCTGTTTCAGCGTAAAAAGGGTGCTACATCGCCTTTACGGCGTAAAAACTCATCTGCTTTTAATGCAGCATTGAAGTGTACGAGGAACGCTTCATATTCTTCAAAATAAACCTGTCAAATCGTGCAGTGAACCTGACGTCTGACTCCTGACAAAGAGTACTGCACGACTACCCAGACGATGGCTATAATAATGGCGCGGCACAGTGACCCAGACTGTCATTTAGTGCCATTTCCTTGGCGTAAACTGCTTTTACACATACAAGGGAATACGCTGCCTAGTTTTACACAGGCAGATGTGAGCTGTTTACGCTCCACAGAAGACAAACAGGCTGCCACGTCAAAAGCTGCTCTTCGTACAGGGCTCGAGGCACGTCTCTACATTTAATGCGCCGGATGGGGGCTGATCTCTGCCTTTAATGCAAGATATTTGATTAATATCACCAAACTGTCGTTTAGTGACATCTCCTTGGCGTAAACTGCTTTTACGCATACAAGGGAATATGCTGCCTAGTTTTACACAGGCAGATGTGAGCTGTTTACGCTCCACAGAAGATAAACAGGCTGCCACGTCAAAAGCTGCTCTTCATACAGAGCTCGAGGTACGTCTCTGTATTTAATGCGCAGAGTGATGACAAAGCTCGAGGCACGTCTCTGCATTTAATACGCAAAATGATGGCAAATCTTCGAGGCGCGTATCTGCATTTAATACGCAGAATGATGGCAAATCTTTGAGACACGCCTCTGCATTTAATGCGCAGGATGGGGGCAGATCTCTACATTTAATGCGAGAGATTTGATTATATCTCCAAAAGTCATAATTTTGGCTAAGACGTCCGCATCATCGCTTTTGCGCATTACGCCATCAGGCTATTCTCGGCTATGGGAGCACGCTGTACGCTATCTCCTTGGAATACGCCAACTCAGGCCATATTTGCATCGGTGCGTATTAAAGCTATTCGGTCCAGAATTCGCTCAAGCCTCAGTCAAGGGAGGAGGATCAGCTATCTTCTACGCCCACTCGGCTTCTACGCCCACTCAGCTTCTAGGCCTACTCGGCTTCTATGCCTACTCGGCTTCTACGCCTACTCGGCTTCTATGCCGGTTTGATAACTCTTTGGCTTCTACGCCATGGTGACAGTTATTGGCTTCTACACCAACCTTTTCTACGCGAGGGATAACTACCTACGTGGCTTTTACGTCGTGATCTTCGCAGCAGTTATACGCATTGTCTCTTAATTGGACACGTGTCACACGCTCATTCAAAAGGTCATTTACACGTGGGCAACGGTTATTGTAACCATCGTGTAAAAGGGTGCTGTACTTTCCACTACTCGGTTTCTATGTCGACTGAGTGGTCACTGTCACTAAAACTCTATAAATAGAGACCTCTATTGACAGAGGTCAGAGGTCAAAAAATCCAAAGGAGAGGAAAATAGGTCAAAAATTGGTCGTAGATTTCAAGAGAGAAGAATCTAGAGCTCAAGCAAAGAGTAGTAATCGACGACTTTAGCATCGAGCATCTACTCTCTTTAGCAACCTTCGAAGCTGCTTTCTGTCTTCTACGGCACTTCTTCATTATCGTGTGGTCCAAGGGATAAAGTGATCGACTGCAGATCAAACTCCTATAGCAATATTTACCCAGATTAAAAAATTATACTCGACATCCTCGTATAGGATTAATTATACTTCTTGTTTGTGAACCTGAGGGCGGGTTTCGTATAAACCTCATTTTATTTCTTTCGTTTATTATCAAACACAAGATGATGACTCTGCTGGGGACGTCTTTCTCTTCTGATGAGGAAGCAATTGCTCAACACGATGCGATATCCGTAGGATCCGTGAAGAAGATACTGGTCGTCCAGTTCGACCAGTCTGCCTACGAAGACATGCTTCGAACAGGGGGTAGCTCTCACTCTCTTTCTGTCCAAGACAACAGGAAGCTGCGTAAGTTCTGGATGCCCAAGACATTACCTACCATTCCTGCCGACTCTTCGATCTCTCCGACCAACGAGGTTGTAGCATCGCTCCCTCCGCGCCTTGCACAAAAAATTCAGTCTCCCGTCACTGAAGGAATAGACAAAACTTCTGGCAATGCCTCAGCGCCAATCCAGAAGTATACTCCGCGCTCTGCGCGTAAAATCTAGTCTCCCGTCAATGACGTGGCAGATAGAATTTCTAACAATGCCTTAGCGCCAAATCAGAAATTCCAAACGCGCTCCGTACGTAAAAATGCATCTGCCCTCTGCGGAAAAGCAGATGATCCCTGCAATCTACACAAGGGAAAGAAAGCGGCGGACTGCTCAACTTTTCTGCCTTTACGCCAGCAAGGGAAGAATCTGCCCGCCCTCCGGGTTACGCGAGAAGCTGATGGCCGACTAAGGACCTCCTCAGCTTTACGCCAGCCTGAGCAGAGCTCCAAATTATGCCAGGCAAAGCCCCACAGTATAAAGCGGGCTCAGTTTGCGGAAAGACAAACTCCACAAGGATTATTCGCTACCCAGATTGCCAACCTGTTGTATACGGGTGGCACGGAGAAAACTATGGTTCCCAACATCCGCATGCCTACTGGGGCGAACAGAAGGAACAAGCCATTTTCTTCTTCTTCTGTAAATCCCCCTGACCTGCGTGAGTATCTGATCCAGAAACGCAAGGATAGGGGATCTTCCAGCATGTCTATTATGCCTTCTAGCGAGCACTATTGTAATAGTCATAGGATTGTAGTTAATTATTGCTGTTCTGAAGCAAAACAGTCGGTTTTTGACCGGTTGAGCTACTCTCCGTCTTTCCAGGAAGAAGAGCCCACACATGTATCAGTGAACATGGCTTCACACATACCTAGAGGAAGATCGAGCTCAAGACGTCATCCCTCTAGAACTCCAAGCCGAAGAAGATTTAATAAACTCCTTAGGAACACTGAAGCTGGGGTGTTCCGAAACACCCGTTCGAGATCACGACAGCCGACTTCGTACTCTTCTGATTCCGATGCTGGGGGTCGCCAGTCTTCCGAATCAGATGCTAAAAGTATAGAGTCAACTTCTACAGAGACCTATATTGATCCTTCAATGATACCCAGGGAGATGGGAGTTTATGCCATTGGAGATGAACGCGAGGAAGCTTCGCCGTCGGGTAGCGCTGAGCAACGCATTACTATACTGGAGACATCCCTGAAAGATATATAATCCATGATGGAGAACATGCACCAGATGATGCTGACTCAACACACAGCTGTTATGGCTCAAGCATCGGTCCCTCCAACTCAGATACGTGTGGGGGTGGACTTACCACCATCCAACGCGATCCAAGAGCCTGCTCTAGATCAGGAGTCAGCAGTTCCTCCGCTTCCTCATTCGGAGAATGTATTACCTCCCATTGGAGTCACGATATAACCGATTCCTCACCACTTCGTGGTCCCGCTACTGGCTGAAAATTCGATGCAGGCAGTACGGGAGTTAAAATCCTAATTTGATGCCTTGAAGCACAAAGATCAGCTCAAGAAATTGGGAATCAACCAGCCTTACCCGGCTATCTGGGAAGAGGCCCCTTTCCCTCCTAAATACAAACCACAGACTATGTCTTTGTTCGAGGGAAAAACATCACCGAGTCAGTACATGAACTACTTTAGTATGATGACGGTGTTACTACAAGGGAATGACGCCCTCCTCACTCGGGTGTTCAAGGGCTGTCTCTCGGGAGTGGCTTACCAGTGGTACCGTAGCCTGGCGAACAACTGCATTACTTCCTTTGAAGACTTCAAGGCTCTATTCTTTGCACGATTCTACGAGGGAGGGATGGACATGTCTATGTCCTCTCTCATCGAAGTCAAGCAGAAGGAAAAAGAGGACGTTCGTACCTTCATCGAACGTTTTCGTCAAGCCACTTTACAGATGCCTCCCGGAGTTCCAGACTCGACATTGGTGGACATATGCAGGAAGAACCTTCTTCCCGTAATCTCGATGTTCGCAGGACCATATCAGTTCCATGATTGGCCCTCGTTCATCATCTCAGCGGTAGCCGCCGAGGACAACAGTCGGAAGGCGCGTGATAACGGCATCATAATCTCTGCCTCCGATAGAGGCAAGAGGTCATCCCCCAACAGCGACCATCATCGTGGTTCCAAAGGAAAAGAAGCTCTGGCAATCAATACATCCAGACAAAAGACTACGGCAACAACACAGACGAAACCTGGGACTTCCAGGCCCATTGAAGTATACTCTTTCGACGACGACGATATTCTGAGCATATTCGAGTGTCTCGTCAAAAGCGGCAAGATTACCCTTCCTGAGGAGAAGCGGCCTAATAAAGTCGGCAGTACTAACAACCCCAAGTACTGCATCTTCCATAGATACATACACCACCCTACAAAAGCGTGTTATGTACTGAAGAGGAAGATCCAGGAGCTGATCGATGCTAAGGCCATCACTCTGCGCAACAGCGAGAAGACGGTCACAGCCAACATGATCTCTCTGCAATTTGGCAATCTGCCTCCCCAAGAAGTCCCAGACGGTGTTACACCTATTTCTCGGATAACGATGAACATCGTCAATCTCCCTCCAGCTAGGGGTCAAAATCATGACCTGCTACCCCTAACTACCTAGCGGGGCGAGATCATATGGGTTCATCCAGATCTGGTGTCAGAGATCGAGAAAGAGACTCAAGCTGCTAAGGCTAAGTCTAAGAAGAACTCGAAGCGTAAACCATGTTACACGGTTACGGTAGACTCGGCATCAGAAGACGAGGTCTTGGCTACTGGAACCCGTTCAGGGAAAGCTTACCTCAAGGACTATGAAGCAAGTCAGGAAGATGCATCAGCAGACGCTTCTGTAACTTCCGTATCCTGAAATTCATGCTTAAATGTTGTTATTAGGTTAACTTGGGACTATTGGAATTTTTCATAATTTTTAGTTAATTAAAAACTAGTAACCCTAATTTTCTAGGACTTTCAAGAATTTATTTTAGATACAAATTTACTTTAAAATATCCCAAAATTTTATTTTAGGTTCTAAATAGTCAAATATATTTTCTAGAATATTTTGGGAATTTTTTGAGTATTTTTAGTATTTATTGGGAGTAATTAGGCTAATAACTAATTTTTAAGACTTGTAGAATTTATTGTGCAATCCCAGGAATATAGAATGGACCCATGTTATTTTCTAGGGTTTATAATATTATTATATATTTTTTGAAATTATTTCAGAATTTTTGGAATATATTTAATATTTATTTTTATTTAAATATGTAAAACTAATTTTTAGAGCTTCTCCTAATTATAGTAAAAAATATATGAATATAAAATTATCCCAAATATTTTTATAGGGTTTTTAGGTTCAAAATATATTTTCTTTAATTTTTCCAGATTTTTATGATTATTTTTAATGTTTATTTTGAGTTATTTAGATTTAAAATGACTTAAATAATATTTTGATAAAGGCAAATCAAAAATAAATAATATAAATAAAATCATCCAATAAGATTCTGACACATGTTGGCCTATAGATATCCATTCGGCCGCAGGTACATCTATATATATATAATATAATAACCCTAATTATCCCATTATTTTTAGAGAGAGAGATTTGGGAGAATTGCCATCTAGGGTTCCTTCATCTTCCAGAAGACATTGCGCATAGCTCCGGACTCCAAACGAGGCCCAGTTTCTTGTGTTAGAATGATATTGAGGTTAGATTTCTGATTATATAAATTTTTTTACAAAATTATGAGTATTAAATTCTGGAAAATTCGTAGAGCACAGCATATCCAAAAATAGACGTGTTTCGATGTTTTCGCAATTTTGGGAGAACCAGGAATCAGAATCATGAACCGTTCAAAGTTTCAGAAATATAATATCGAGATCATTGACATATATTTTTCCCAGAATTTAATTCGAAGTATTTATATACTGTTAATTCTGTAGAACTTTTAGGTTAAAATTTAACCATCGGTGCACAATACGAAATTTGTATGTGCCACAATTTCCAAACAAATTCGAATTCGGATGAGTCATAAATTCTAGTATAATTTTGACGCTAAAATCTACAAGAAATCATGCATGAAAGTCGAGTTTGTATCGGTTGACTTTTTGGTCAACAGATCGTCTCGATTTGCGTCCATGAGTCTCGAGTTGATAAAATTCAGTTTCTTTGGACAAAATTTAGGAATTAACCTAAAAATCAGAATAATAAGATTAAAATAGAATTTTAGAGTAATTATTCCAGAATTAAATAAATTAAAATAAATTATCTTTTGACATGGTAGATTTGTAATACATAGGCTATTTGGACTGTGACTTGGACTCTGATTCATACCAGCTAAGGACCACAGGCGAGTACATTCTCTGATAATTTTCGTTATTTGATCATTTCTATAATTCTAGTATTTAGAAATATTATATCTGACTCTTGACACTGTGCTACACGGACTAGTATATAGATTGGATCTTTAGTCATGAGATGTTACATTGGTTATTGTATTGATATTGTACACGACATTGATATTAGACATTGATATTAGACATTGTACATGATATATTGGACATTGATCGTGTATCGTGACGTGTCATGATTGGATCCACAGTACTAGTTGGGGGCAAAAAAATTGCTAGTGAGAGATGTGATCAAAATACCTATCGTACAAGTGTAGACATTGAACAGTGTTAATCATGCACCTCACGTATGATTAGCCAGGCCATGTAGTCATCGAACAAGTTCCCAAGCCGATCACATTTCGAAACTACGATTTCAAACACTTAGAATAGTTACAGTTATCTATTTTAGTTCATATACTACATCACCCGTATATGATTTTGTACCTCTTTCCTTTTATTTCATATATCCACTGACTGTACCACATTTGCCTATATGTCTGTCTCTTTATTTTGCCATTATATTTATTTATTGCCTTCTCTCAGTATATAGCATCATCTATTTATTGTTTTATAGTCCTTATCAATTAACTGAAACTGTTATTTGAGATGTACTTTGCTCCATCCTGACTGAAAATATTTTTCCAGACTGCGCCTTAGAGGACTAGTGTCCGATATTTTATGGACCACAGGAAGAGTAGCTGCAGACTTAGACTTGGTAGCACAGGTGTGATTCCCGAGAGGTCTAGTCGGGATCACTAGTTATTTAGTTAGTTTCTTTTAGCAGTTTTTGGTACCGGATTTGTCTCCGGCATATTTAGTTGAGACTTGGATATTATTGTTGAGTTAGATTATTTCTATTTTAGACTTGAGTTGCATTTTGATTTAATTATTTCTTTGATATCTTATCATGCTGTAGTTATGTGATTGAGTATATTCCATATTATATGGTGATATCTGTGTATCCTTATGGAGTTAGATGCTCATGTGAGATTGTTTAGATAGTATTATGACCTAGACAGCGTTCTACCGTCGATGCTGCGGCGTAGGCTGGACGTACCCACGCTCTCGTGCCCCTATACCGGATGCGGGTCGTGACAGCTTCAGCTGCCAAGCCTTCAGAACCGGAACCCGCTATACCACAAGTCGGTCCTTCGAGACCAACTTCGGCGGACAAAGGAAAGCAAAAAGAAGTGCGCTTCGATAAACCTGTGAAAAATATTCAAAACAAAGGTTTAGAGAAGCCATACAACTTCGACATTCTGGCCCAACTGGCTAATACACCAGCCAGGTTGTCCATCTTCGAACTACTCAGGCTCTCACAAGACACTCGTTAAGCCCTGAGTGAAGCATTGATACAGGCGGATGCATACTTGACCCAGCTCAAGTCCCCTGATGAAGAACCCATGGCATGTCCTCAATGCCACAGTTTGATAGAAGTGGTCCCGAATATCACTTTCACTCAAGATGACATGCTGTTAAAACATAACAGGCATGACAGACCCCTCTATTACACCGAGTACGTCGGTTCCATGGAGGTCGACCGGATTCACATAGATCCGGGATCATCAATCAGCATCATTCCTCATAGTCTGCTCAGACCGCTGAGGATTCCTACCAGCGAATTGGTTACACCACCACTACAATCGTGGGTTTCAACGCAAGAAAAAGTAAGTCGTTGGGGAAAATTCGCCTGAGGATCCAGATTGGCGACCTCATATCAGTGGCTACATGTTATGTCATTGATTCAGAGGTGTCCTACAACATTCTGCTGGGTAGACCTTGGATCCACGACCACAATATCGTTCCTTCGACTCTACATCAATGCTTTAAATATGTAGATGCCTAAGGAACAGTACAAACGGAGTTTGCTGACCTGAACCCGTTTAAAGGGGTAGAATCCTACTACTCTGATGCCGTGTTATACTCTCAAGACTACATGGAAGAGGTGTCAGGCGAAGCAGAGAAGGAATCCCACCGGGAGCCAGAAGAACCCTCTGCCGAGCAACCTCTGTCAATCAAGGTGAAAGGGCGAACTACTCGTCCAAAAGCCATGGAGCCTATGGCTATCCACCTGAACAAAACCAGGTCAGGAAAAGGGGGTGATCCTCTAGTGATCACTTTGAACCAGAAACCTCCACCCTTGGTCATCAACCTTCGTCGCAACAGGCAGCCGATTGATGTAAATGCAACCAGGAATGCGGTTTCGGATGATAATAAAGGTTCTCTTTTCCAGTATATTGACGCCCAAATTCCAAATCAGGAATCCTCTCCCCATGACGATATAGAGCCTATAGCACAAAAATTCTTGGAAGCTATAGATTTCTATCATCCGTATGTGTGGGAAGTAGCGTCATCATCTAATGTCATCACGACATATGGACCACATGAGGATTCTATCTTCATTGTCCCGTCTGCCTGCAGCAGTCAGCGTTCAATAGTCTTCGGCCGCATGCGCAATGAACCGACTGTACAAGAAGATTCTTTCGATAATGATGCTGGCAAAATACAAGTTCACAGGTACAGCCCGCAAGCTTTGAAGATCATGCAAAGTATGGGTTATGACTTGAAGCTGGAACTAAGTCTCAACTACCGGAAAGGCAGACGAATGCCGCTGTACGGCGATCCCTACTGTCAACGAACTCATTTCGGGTTAGGGTATACCACCTCCCTTGCAACTTCCGAGTCAAACGAGGATATCTTTTCCTCCTCTCAAAACGGCTCGTCGCCATCCGACTCATCTCATGCTCTCGAACGAACATTATCAGTAAATATGGTAGTGGCAGATCCCTTCGAAGCAGACGAATAAGAATCTGAACCGTTTGAGAATGACGCTTGGGCTCAATAAATGGATACACAATGGGAATTCCGGTTCGAGTAGAGAGAACCTCCCACTGAAGATAAAGTTATCCAGATTGATGTTGGGGATAAACTTTCGCCAAGGCCGATATTTATCAGTAATAATCTTTCCGAAGAAGAAAGGAAAGAAGTTATCCAACTGATAAAAGAATATATCGACATCTTTGCATGGAATTATGAGGATATGCCAGGTCTTGATCCAAAGGTGGCTACTCATAAACTCAATATATTGCCC
This sequence comes from Iris macrosiphon, assembly GCA_036927795.1. NCBI lineage: Eukaryota > Viridiplantae > Streptophyta > Magnoliopsida > Asparagales > Iridaceae > Iris > Iris macrosiphon. The sequence continues at coordinate 52,082,401 of JAYESA010000013.1, read as the reverse complement.
GATTCGAAGCCTGTGAAGCAGCACCAATGTCGATTCCGCCCGGATATGATGGACGCCATTGAAGCTAAAATCAAGAAGTTGATAGCCTGCGATTTCATCCGAGAAGAACAACATCCCGACTGGGTCGCCAATGTGGTCCCGGTCATGAAGAAAAATGGGAAAGTACGTGTCTGCATCGATTACCGAGATCTGAATGCAGCCTGCCCCAAGGATGAGTTTCCTCTTCCCATCACAGACGTCATGATTGACAATACATGCGATTTTGAACGTATGTCTTTCATGGACAGATTTTCAAGATACAATCAAATCAAGATGCATCCTGAAGACGAGAAGCATACTGCCTTCCGAACACCATTGGGGGTATATTGCTATACGGTCATGTCCTTCGGATTGAAGAATGCCGGGGCTACGTACTAACGGGCTATGAGTAACATATTTCATGAGCATTTACGCAAGACAGTGGAATGTTACGTGGACGATATAGCTATCAAAAGCCGCCTCAAGGATAATCACATCCAAGACTTGAAGACAATATTTGAGTTGATGCGCCAACATCAACTCAAAATGAATCCTACAAAGTCCTTTCTGGGTGTATCTAGTGGCAAATTCCTGGGATTTGTCATTACCGCTAAAGGCATTCAAGTGGACCCTGATAAAGTCAAGGCCATATTAGAAATGCGACCGTCCCGTAATCTGAGAGAACTCAGGGGATTTCAAGGTCATCTGGCTTATATCCGGAGATTCATATCCAACCTCTCTGGGAGATGTCAGCCTTTTTCTCGTCTCATGAAGAAAGGTGTATCCTTCGTATGGGACGAAGCCTGTCAGCAAGCGTTTAATGATATCAAATGCTACCTCACTCATCCGCCAGTTCTGGTGCCTCCCATCATAGGGAGACCATTCTTGCTGTATGTTCGAGCGATGGATCATTCTCTGGGAGCTCTTCTCGCACAGAAGAATGATGTGGGTCATGAACAGGCTATCTACTATCTAAGCAGGATGATGGTCGGAGCTGAACACCGATACAGCCCAGTAGAAAAAAAATGCTTGGCTCTGATGTTCGCCATTCAGAAAATGCGACACTATGTCACAGGCCAGACTATCCATATCATCTCCAGGATCAATCCTCTTCGGGTACTAATGAACAAGCCAAGTGTTCTTAATTTCTGACTTGCGACTTGGGCGATGCTATTAACACCGTATGACATGGTGTACGTCCCCCAGAAGTCCATCAAAGGCCAAGCATTGGCTGATTTCTTAGCTGCTCATCCGATCCCGGAGGCCTCCAAACTATACGAGGATATTTTCGACGAAGTTGCAGAATGTAATTTCGCGATGGAAAGTGATGCATGGCAACTATTCTTCGATGGTGCCTCCAGGACTGGTCCCAGGGGAAACGTGGTTTCAGGAGTAGGAATTGTCCTGGTTACTCCTGATAAACTCGTCATCTATCGAACATATTCTCTTAGCGAGCCTTGTTCCAATAATGTGGCGGAGTATAACGCTCTACTAATCGGGCTCCAAGTCGCTGAAGAATTGGGCATCGAATCTCTCGAAGCTTTCGGTGATTCTCTGTTGATCGTCAATCAAGTCAGAGGAATATATGAAGTCCGGAATCCAGACCTCATCCCCTATCACCGAGCAACGATTGAGATAGCCATGACATTCAAAGGGTTCTTCCTAGAGCATGTACCTCAATCTCAGAATCTGAAAGTTGATGTCCTAGTCAGTCTAGCTGCAGATTTAGCTACTCCTATAAGAAGGCAGAATTCGGTCATCCTTTTTAACAGAGATTTATTCTGTGTGAAAAATAACTTTTACATAGAACGCAGCTACGCTGTGAACACCGATCCTCCCAAGAGGGACTGGAGAAGTCCCTTTATAGATTTCGTGGTATACTGAATCTTGCCGGAGGACCCTAAAGAAGCAGTATCCGTCAAAAGACGATCATTACGCTTCTACTTTGATGCGTCTTCACAGTGTCTATATCGCCGGACCTATGATGGACTGCTATTGAGATGTCTCTCCGATGACGAGGCACAGAGGGTTATCCGTGAAGCTCACGAAGGCGTATGCGGAGCCCATCAACCCGGTCCTAAGCTACAGGATCGTATCAGGAGGATGGGCTATTACTGGCCTACTATGATCACAGATGCAATAAAGTATGCAAAATAATGCAAAGCCTGTCAGGTCCATGCAGACTTTATACATCAATCTTCTGAACATCTACATCCTACGGTTGTATCCTGGCCTTTCGAAGCATGGGGTATGGATATCATTGGTCCTATTCACCCGTCTTCTTCCAGAGGTCACCGGTTCATACTGGCCATCACGGATTATTTCTCCAAATGGGCAGAGGCGATCCCTCTTGCTGAGGTAAAGGCATCTAATGTGATCAGCTTCATCAAGCATCATGTCATTTATCGCTTTGGGATACCCCAGAGGATAATTTATGACAATGGGCCTCAATTCATCAGCCAAATGTTTTATCGATTTTGCGATAAAAATGTAAAACCCCTATTTCAAAAAAAATCGTATTTATTAATTTTTATTAATTAATAATTTAATTAATGTAATTATGTGCTAATTAGGAGAAATAGATTTTTATTAATTTTTATTTTAGGTGTTGGGGCACTTAGAGGATTTATGGGACCATCAAGAATTTTTCGTAATTTATTTCATGTAGGAGACCCCTTGAGCAGTTGCTAGCCTAACGGTGTGCATTATTCTAATCTATAAATTTCTTATGAGTATATATATATATATATATATATATATATATATATATATATATATATATATATATATATATACACAAATATATATATATATGTATATATATGTTTAAGAAGAAGAAAAAAAAAGAAAAGAAAGTATAAAGAAATTAATAATATAATAATAATAATAATAATAATAATAATAATAATAATAATAATAACCTTAAAGTAAAGCACAGCAAAAGCTAGCAAACTTGCTAGCATTCCAAGTAGCAAACTTAGAACGTTAGCAAAAGGGTAGCAAGTTAGCAAAAAAAAACTAGAAGCAACTTAGCTATTCCTATTCCACAAAACACAGCGCCCCCCCCCCCCCACCCTTTTGCACACGGACCCGCCTCCATCCATTTCTCTCTCCCTATCATAAATATATATATATATATATATATATATATATATATATATATATATATTGATCTTTCATAAAACCCTAACCTAAAATCTCCAGACCCTTCTCTTCTCATATAGACCTAAAGAGAGCCGTCACCGCAGCTGGAGAACCCCGTCAGGCCGTCCAAACCAATCCCGACGACCCCGACCCCGCGCACTGCAGATTTTCATACGAGGTGCCTTCGTTCCGGAGTTGCTTCCCGTCGACTCGCTCAACCAAACACCGTTACGTCTTCACCGGTATGCTCACCCCTTAACCCTCTCCCATATTTGTATAATAGCAGACCTTGAACAATGTGTACCCATAGGCGAAAATAGCGTCCAAGTTGGCGCAAGCAGACCCAATTCTGGGATCACAGAAAACTGCGGTGACCACCCATGTTGCCGAGTTCGTATCTTCCACCACAGAGATCCGAATTCGGTGATTCTTTTTTATATGTGTAGAACACTTGAACTAGTTTATTTTCTGTCAAATAACCCTAGATTATTAACTGTTGTTGACAGAATTAAATTCGTCACAAAATCCTGCGAACCCACTTTTTTCCAGAATTCTAAAAGTTGTGAAACGGAGCGCGCCCCGACAAACGGGACCGCCCCGTCATGTACCAAGTATATCGAATGGTGCACGCAGCATAACCGAACACGTAAAAATTTGTGGGAATTGATTCGGAAGCGTGTGCGCGCCGGAATCAGGCCGTATCCGCGGACACACCCCGTGTCGTAACTTTTATGGAACTCGCACGTATTTTTTGCATGTTTGTCAGATTGCGAAGAAACTTGTGCCACTGGACTCGTGGTAACGCGCTGGTCCTGTGACCCAATTTTTACGCAATTCTGAGACGGTTGACCAAATCGCCAATTGGCGGGCCCCATAGTTGACTTTTTGGACAAAATTGTGTTCGGCCCATCAGAATCCACATTTGGATATACCGTTGGGTTCGTATTAACATTTAGAGTTGTTTGACCTATAGTTTGTCCCATTTAGAGACTGTTATCCTTGGCACGCTTTTCGGTGCAAAGTGGGCCACATGTGGACCCCATTTTTATCCGAAATTACCGTTTTGCCCCTGTATCCAAATTGGACGAAAGGGAAGTACTTTTTAGCTATTTTGCTTATTCTGAAAATGTTGGTGATGTTTATTTCAGCATCCGGAGATATTTGTTCTGCGGCCATAGCTTTTGATCCTGTGCGTTTGACTTCTGGACAGTACACCTTGCAGCTTTCTTACCAGGCAAGATACCTTGCCAAATTATTTACAGTATTTTACATGCTTAGTATATTTCTGTATATTTATTGCAATTCTGTTTATTTATTGCATGTGTAGTTCCTTTCAGTTATTACTATATATTAGATATGTTGACACACACTTGACACTTAGTATCATAGAGGACAATCATTAGGCGTATGGGCTTTTAACCACTCTGGTAAACCATAGTCACTAGCACGCACTATGGTGGTCGTGTCCGATGGTCGCTACCCCAGAGGTATGTCGATTGATGGAGTTCGAGGGTCGCTACCCCAGAGGTATGTCGGCTAATGATGTCCACTGACGAGCGTATGAGTTGTGAGGATTATATCGAGTAGCCAACCCATGCCCATACGTCGAAAAGTTGTCCTTATTTGTATTCATATAGATTGTCTTATACAGCGTACTTATTTATTTTCAAATTATATGCATGTTTACTGTATTCAAGTTGGCTCGCTTTTCTGTATCTTGTTACGTCCCTCTGAGGACCTGGTCCTCTGCCAGGTGTATCTGCTCTTGAGTATTTGCAGGAGTACAGGCCTGGACCTGACGCATTACTTTCTGCCGAGGAGGTCTTACCTTCTGAGCATCTTTGAGTACATCTAGCGATGGATTCTTTTTAGCTGATACACTTCTGTCTTCACATTATTTTATATTGGAGACTTTGTACTCCTCTCTCATTTTAGTTTTCGATATAGTCATTGGTAGTGGATTTGTCTCCACCCGACTATTATTTTGGATATTTCAGACTCCTTATTCTAGTTTAGTATTTCTTTTCTATGACTTATTGTGTGGATGAGATTAGCATATTTGTGACTTGTGACATTATATATACCACATGTGAGTTTATATTCATATTACAGCGTACGTATAGGTTATGGTTTCCATATATTGGAGTTGCCATATCCATGCGGCTGGCATGCTTACGTATTCTAGTCCTACGTATTATTGGGACTGGGGTATGACATGTTTTTGTGGTGGCCCATGCAGGTCGAGTTAGTCGTTTTGGTTACGTCATTGTACCGAGCGGGCCTGCACCTAGGATTATAATTTTAGATCTCATCCACACTTGACTATAACCTACCTTCCTTCCAATATATCCTACTTAAGTGCTTGCATCCTGCTTGATTCATGTACTCTTCTTAATCCTTCGTCCATCTCTTGCAGAGAGATGAATTTGCATAACGGGCATGCCGCCACCGGGGACAACACGTCTCCAGGGGACGACGACCAATCACCCGGAGTGACCTCAACGACACCTCTTCTTCCCAGGCTGGATGGACTGACTAGCAATCCAACTCCATCAACCCCTTCCACGATACCTAATAGGACTTTTCCAGCTCCACTAGCACCGCAAGATGGCCAAGCGCAGCTGTTCCAATTCTTTCAGATGATAATCCAGGAACAGAGGCAGCAAACAGCAGAGCAGAGGCTAGAATTTCTGGCAGCACTTGAGAGAATGGCTGCACTAGCCCCTGTACCAACCCATGTACTAGTTTTAGTACCACAAGCTCAGGTTGGTTCAGTCAAGGACTTTGTGCAGATGGGCCATAAGCCACATAAGGGCAATGAGAGCCCAGAGGAGACCACGAACTGGATTGCCAATACCAAGAAGTTGTTAGAGGCATCTCAATTACCTTCTGACCTATGGCTGATAGGAGTAAGGACTCAGTTAGAAGGCAATGCGCATCACTGGTGGGAATCAATGGAGCGTCAGTTGGGTATGCGTCAGACTTGGGAACAATTCTTGGAATGCTTTGAGAGGAAGTACTTCCCGGATACTGTAAGGGACGCATTGTACGATCAGTTTCTCCATCTAGAGCAAGGGGACAAGACGGTTGATGAGTATGACGCAGAGTTTAGCCGTCTCAGTAAGTATGGCACAGTTCTAATACCTAATGACTTAGAGAAGGCTAAGAGATTTCACCGTGGGCTGACTCGGGAGCTCCAGCACTACACTAGCTCACAGTCCCGGGTCTCTTATGCCGAGTTATTGACAGAGGCCAGGATCCAGGAGGCCATCAGCAAAGGCAATAGAATTCAACAGAGAATTTATCAGGGACCAGTAAGGACACAGCAAGGAGGACCCATTAGACACCCTTTGACACGCCAGCAACCAGATAGTGCTGTACCATATCCAACCAAAGATCTTCGTACTTGTCACTATTATGGAAGGACAGGTCATATTCTAAGAGACTGTCATCGTCGATTGGGACTGTGCATGGTATGTGGATCAAGTCACCATCAAGCTCAAGAATGTCCTCAGCAGAACCCAGGGTCTATGGCATTAAAATCAAGAACACCGCATACACCCTCAAGTATAGAAGACCAAAGGGACCCACCACTGCTTCTACAGTCTGCACAAATAGAGGGGACTAGACCCCAGTTGATCAATCAAGGACAAGGCCAAGCACTCAGTATGACAAGTATGGGAGAGCAGACATAGGAAGCCGTAGATACAGGTACGACCTTTTAGTTATAACTGTCCTTGCATACTTATAATCCCATTGTGACACAAGATCTTAGATGTATAAATAGATGTAGAATTATATATATGGTAGCTTAGCAGTTATGAGGATGTATGTATATTTTACCCAGGTGGCATACACGTGATGCTAATGGATGACGTGAGTAGCAGTAGTAGTATTCTTCCCCTATCCTTATCTCGCCCTCTTGGGTGACTCATCTCCTCCTTTTATATTCATTCCTTATCTCGTGCGTAACTTTTCCTATCATAGTCGTATCTTTCGTGCCATTATGAATTGTTTGATATCAACCTCACCCCTATTTTGTTAGTTAAACATAAATGTGTTAGTAATGCTTGATAACTAAGGATGAGTTCTTAATATGTATATGCACTATAGCAATATCTGTATTCTTTATTAGTTTAACCCTTAAGTAGCACCATGTAGCCTAGTAGAAATTGTTAGATCACTTGAGCTAGATCATAGCCCTAATAGTTAGTCAATACCTTAAGTGTCTCCCTAAAAACTTAGACTATGTCTAGGAAAGAGTTGAAGGCACATATTATAAACTGATGACTATGACAAATCGCTGGCGAGGTAGCGACAGTTGCAGCCAGACGATTATGGTAGAGTAGTCAAATTACTTGCAGCCATACTGGCCAGGTGGCGTGGCAGTATTAGACTATGATACTTGACGGTTATGGGAAAAGTCATAGTTATGAGATTCTAGATAGGTATCCCAAGATTCTCGACCCAATAAAATATATTTGCCTTACAAACATAGACAATAGCTTCAAAGAAGGTGACCACTAGTAGAATTCTTGTAAGTTGGGTAGTGTAGACGAGTTAGAGGATGATAAAATAGTGTATGGACAATAGATGAGAAAGTGTTAGAATGGCAGACCATGGATTTTAGGAGTCCTGCTAGATACCAATGTAGTGCAGTAGCTACAGTTATCATTATGAATATGGGTTAGTGTCAATTTCGAGGACAAAATTTTTGTAAGTTGGGTAGAATGTAAAACCCCTATTTCAAAAAAAATCGTATTTATTAATTTTTTTCTTAATTAATAATTTAATTAATTTAATTATGTGCTAATTAGGAAAAATAGATTTTTATTAATTTTTATTTTAGGTGTTGGGGCACTTAGAGGATTTATGGGACCATCAGGAATTTTTCGTAATTTATTTCATGTAGGAGACCCCTTGAGCAGTTGCTAGCCTAACGGTGTGCATTATTCTAATCTATAAATTTCTTATAAGTATATATATATATATATATATATATATATATATATATATATATATATATATATATACAAATATATATATGTATATATATGTTTAAGAAGAAGAAAAGAAAAGAAAAGAAAAGAAAATAAAGTATAAAGAAATTAATAATATACTAATAATAATAATAATAATAATAATAACCTTAAAGTAAAGCACAGCAAAAGCTAGCAAACTTGCTAGCATTCCAAGTAGCAAACTTAGAACGTTAGCAAAAGGGTAACAAGTTAGCAAAAAAAACTAGAAGCAACTTAGCTATTCCTATTCCAGAAAACACAACCCCCCCCCCCCTTTTTGCACACGGACCCGCCTCCATCCCTTTCTCTCTCCCTATTTTATATATATATATATATATATATATATATATATATATATATATATATATATATATTGATCTTTCATAAAACCCTAACCTAAAATCTCCAGACCCTTCTCTTCTCATCTAGACCTAGAGAGAGCCGTCACCGCAGCCGGAGAACCCCGTCAGGCCGTCCAAACCAATCCCGACGACCCCGACCCCGCGCACTGCAGATTTCCACACGAGGTACCTTCGTTCAGGAGTTGCTTCCCGTCGACTCGCTCAACCAAACGTCGTTCCGTCTTCACCGGTATGCTCACCCCTTAACCCTCTCCCATATTTGTATGATAGCAGACCTCGAACAACGTGTACCCATAGGCGAAAACAGCGTCCAAGTTGGCGCAAGCAGACCCAATTCTGGGATCGCAGAAAACTGCAGTGACCACCCATGTTGCTGAGTTCGTATCTCCCACCACAGAGATCCGAATTCGGTGATTCTTTTTGATATGTGTAGAACACTTGACCTAGTTTATTTTCTGTTAAATAACCCTAGATTATTAACTGTTGTGGACAGAATTAAATTCGTCACAAAACTCCGCGAACCCACTTTTTTCCAGAATTATAAAAGTTGTGAAACGGAGCACGTCCCGCCAAACGGGACCGCCCCGTCATGTACCAAGTGTACCGAACGGTGCACGCAGCATAACCGAATACGTAAAAATTCATGAAAACTGATTCGGACGCGTGTGCGCGCCGAAATCAGGCCGTATCCGCGGACACACCCCGTGTCGCAACTTTTGTGGAACTCGTACGTCTTTTATGCACGCTTGTCAGATTATGACGAAACTTGCGTCACTGGACTCATGGTAACGCGCTGGTCCTGTGATCCAATTTTCACGTAATTCTGAGACGGTTGACTAAATCGCCAATTGGCGGGCCCCACAGTTGACTTTTTGGATAAAATTGTGTTCGGCCCATCGGAATCCATATTTGGACATACCGTTGGGTTCGTATTAACATTTAGAGTTGTTTGACCTATAGTTTATCCCATTTAGAGACTGTTACCCTTGGCATGCTTTTCGGTGCAAAGTGGGCCACATGTGGACTCCACTTTTACCCGAAATTACCGTTTTGTTCCTGTGTCCAAATTGGACGAAAGGGAAGTGCTTTTTAGCTATTTTGCTTATTCTGGGAACGTTGGTGATCTTTATTTCAACATCCGTAGATATTTGTTCTACGGCCATAGCTTTTGATCATGTGCGTTTGACTTCTGGACAGTACACCTTGCAGCTTTCTTACCAGGCAAGATACCTTGCCAAATTATTTACAGTATTTTACATGCTTAGTATATTTCTGTATATTTATTGCAATTCTGTTTATTTATTGTATGTGTAGTTCATTTCAGTCATTACTATATATTAGATATGTTGACACACACTTGACACTTAGTATCATAGAGGACAATCATTAGGCGTATGGGCTTTTAACCACTCTGGTAAACCATAGTCACTAGCACGCACTATGGTGGTCGTGTCCGATGGTCGCTACCCCAGAGGTATGTCGATTGATGGAGTCTGAGGGTCGCTATCCCAGAGGTATGTCGGCTGATGATGTCCACTGACGAGCGTATGAGTTGTGAGGATTAGATCGAGTAGCCTACCCATGCCCATACGTCGAAAAGTTATTCTCATTTGCATTCATATAGATTGTCTTGTACAGCGTACTTATTTATTTTCAAATTATATGCATGTTTACTGTATTTAAGTTGGCTCGCTTTTCTGTATCTTGTTACGTCACTCTAAGGACCTGGTCCTCTGCCAGGTGTATCTGCTCTTGAGTATTTATAGGAGTACGGGCCTGGACCTGACGCATTACTTTCTGCCAAGGAGGTCTTACCTTCTGATCATCTTTGAGTACATCTAGCGATGGATTCTTTTTAGCTGATACACTTCTGTCTTCACATTATTTTATATTGGAGACTTTGTACTCCTCTCTCATTTTAGTTTTCGATATAGTCATTGGTAGTGGATTTGTCTCCACCCGACTATTATTTTGGATATTTCAGACTCCTTATTCTAGTTTAGTATTTCTTTTCTATGACTTGTTGTGTGGATGAGATTAGCATATCTGTGACTTATGACATTATATATACCACATGTGAGTTTATATTCATATTACAGCGTACGTATAGGTTATGGTTTCCATATACTGGAGTTGCCATATCTATGCGGCTGGCATGCTTACGTGTTCTAGTCCTACGTATTATTGGGACTGGGGCGTGACAAAAAATCGGATACAAAATATGGCCTCTACGGCATATAATCCTGCTGCTAATGGTTTGGCAGAAGCTTTCAACAAAACTATTATCAAGCTCTTGAAAAAGTTTGTCTCTTCGAACAAGAGGGATTGGAATGAGAAGCTAGGAGAATGTCTCTGGACATACCGCACAACGGTATGAACACCGACAGGTTGCACCACATTCTCATTGGTTTACGGGAGCGAAGCAGTTCTCCCTATCGAAGTCCAAATTTCGTCACTCAGGATAGCAGTGGCTAATGAGCTGACTCAAGAAAAGAATGACCTGTTAAGGCTTCAAGAGCGCATCGCGTTCTACCAGGCACGCATTTCCAGATATTTTAATCAAAAAGTAAAGGAAAGAGTGTTCAAAGTTGGCGAGCTAGTTTTAGCTGTGAGAAGGCCGATGATTCTTACTCACAGGAGTAAGGGTAAATTTCAACCCAAATGGGAAGGCCCTTATGTGATCGAGACGACATTCACAAACGGCTCTTACAGGTTAGCCAAGCCTAATGAAGACTTGTTGATGGCTCCTATCAATGGCAAATTCCTGAAAAGGTACTACGCCTAACCTTCTTTGCTCGAATGGAGTATGGTGAAGATCTTATTCTGACAATACTACTTCCAAAACGAAACTAGTTGGATCGTATTCTATCATGTCCATATAACCTCTGAATAGATATGTTTGCCTAATTTGGAACTTCAAGACCTATCACGTCCATATTACCTCTGATAATGTTTTGTGTACAAATTTTAGTCGGAGCATATTCTATCACGTCCATATAACCTCTGAATAGATATATCCTGCTGAAGCTTACCGAGAGTATCCGGGAGTATATCACGTCCATATTACCTCTGGTATCACTTTCACCCAAACATGTCATTTATATTCCAAAATGATGGGTCCACAAAGTCAGAAGAAAACCTCTTTATTATGCCTAGAAAGAGCAAAAGTACATTTAAAAGCAAAAAAGTACATCATTTGGGGGGAGCGGTTAGGTTGCGAATTTGCCGTGCCAGAGCAGCCATTCTCTCATCCCTGGAGTTCAAGACGTCGGCGCGAGCCCGTTCCAACCTTGCCGCATCGTTGTTCAAAGCACCTAGCTCGGACCGAGCATGTGCAAAACCTGCGTGGACGACACCCACATGCGTCAGGTTCTGTTGAGCGGTCTCCATTCGATTCTTCAGCATATCTCGAGAGGCCGACAAAGAGACAGCCTCCTCCTCAGCTTGAGCGAGTTCATCTCTCAATCTGCGGGCCCTTGCTGTCACTTCCTCGTATTCGACTTCGCACCGAGTCAGCTGAGGAATGACATACTCCAGTTCGGCACGATCATGATCCATCTCCTGCTGTTGTTCCTGGACGAATTTGTCCAGAGCTTCCATTTGCCCAGCAAGCTCTGCAGTCAGGGAGTCATACCTAGCTTGAATGAGACCATCAATACTGCCTCGAGATAGCTGCAGATATTCGTTAATGGGTTGCTCCAAACCATTAACTATCTCCTCCAGTGCGTCAGTTACCCCAGTATCGTTGAAGTCTCTGATCGGCACTATCGCGAACTGAGACGACCTCCTCAGAGCCTCAAAGCTTAGATTCTTCTCCAACACCATTGATATCAGCATTTTCAAAGTGGTGTAGAATGTACCAATATACTGCTCGGCCAGCAGGGCTAGATCCGAATGTACGCTGGGAGTGGCTGCAATATTGGCGAACCTCCCTCCAGGAACGATCGCAGACGATGTTGCCACAGCCGTCGCCTCAACAGAGGATGCGACAAAAGAAGATGCGCCGACAACGGACGAAGTGACCGGCGTACTCAAAGGAGGCAATGTCGCAATGACAGGCTCCTCCTCCTCCTGAGATGTCGGAACCACTTCGGGCGAGCCGGCACCCGAAAATGTTCCCTCTTCAAAGTCGGGCACCTCCATGTCATCGCCAGGAGCCGACACAGAGCCAAAAGGCGCGTCAACACTGCCCTCCCCGAAGATGTCTTCCCCTGAAAAGAAGACAAAAGGAAGTTAATATCAAAATGATGTTAACTTTTCTAAAAAGAGGCGTAAAAACGACATTTACCCATGGCCGATGGTGTATATGTCGCGTCTGCGGCCAGTACAGCTAAATCATTTCTTAATGATGCTAAGCGAGCTGTCATACCTGGAGAAGGGGGTGTGCTAACTGACAGCGGCAAATCCAATCGAGGTTCACCAGGTGGAATCTCGCTGGGTGCACCTACAGACACGGCGGGGGTTTCTTTCGATGCTGATCTGGATAAAGATATCCTCATTTGGCTAGGCCCCGAAGGCGATCTCGTACCACTACCTGAAGCGGTAGCAGCGACAGCAGCCTCAAGCAGGAATTCTCCGACACCGCCAGCCGGAACTGTGGAGGTTCCCTCTCTAAAAGGCGAGGAGCCTCCAATCAAAGAATCGTCCCCGACAGGGGAAGCAGCAGGTTCACTTCTAGGAGCCTCATGGCCGGAAATCCTGAGAGGACGAGTAACCGTCTTCTTCTTCCTCTTGCGAGGGGAAGTCTCCTTCGGAACATGAGCCCTTCGCTTACCAGAGATGATCAAAGCCCCTGCAGGCGGAGGTATTTCACCCCTCGACACCGCCAACAGAGGCTCATCTGGATTGACAGAATCTTCACCCTCGTCAGAAGAGACCGAGGGGACTTCGTCTCTTCCTGCAAACTTGGAGGAGGGCATCCTAAAACTTCCATGCATATCAAAATTACGATGGAAGGTGTTGGTTGCCACATAAAACTGGGCATACGAGTGGAGGATGCACAGCTCCGTGGAGAGTGAAATGACGGACACGGTAAAAATTGCTTCAGTGTAACCCATGATGAAGTATCGCCATCCTCTCGCTCCATCAATGAGTCCACCCCTGGACCTGAAGCTGGTAATGGCATTGTCCACTTGCAATTGGTCGTACCCAAACTGCCTGGCAAACCGACTAGGCAGGTAGGGCTCCAAGAAGCAATGGTCTTCGCTTCTGTACAGTAAATGGGAAGGTCTAATGCAGACCAACCAATTAAAAGCCTCAAGAGAAAGAACGGTCTTCCCGTCGCATATGTCCTGAAGTCTGATCCCCTGTTGATTGAGATGTACAGAGGGGACAGTGCAAAAGAGCTTTCAGCTGTGACTGAAATTCAGCGCCCGCCGACAGTCTAAAACTGTGGTCACGTTCCAGGAGGATTTCTTATAATTCAGCAAGAAATTACCCCCCGAACTACTCCCAGAGCCGGGAGACATCACCCTGGGGTTATGGAGAATTAACCATCCCATCAAATATAGGTATGGTAATTCTACCCTGGGAAAGCTATTACGCCGAGTTTCATCGGCGAGCAGCCCATCAGTAATGGCCCTCAGGCCAACTTGTATGCGGCACACCATGGCAGGGAGCAAGTCTAGTCTTTTCCCGAACACCAGACGCACTGCAGGCCATAGCGTGTTGCGGTGAATCCGGTCCGCAGATGCAATGCCGGGTACCACCAGTCGGCGTAGCCATATAGAGAGGAAGCCAGCCAGTTGAGCTTCCTTGGACAGAGGCCTGCGGCAATGCCTCAAATAACTGTAGGCCTTAGTGCCTACAGGATATTTCCCTATCCCTTCGTCGAGAATCTGATCTGGAGCCTCAGCGTCCTCCATAAGATCGTCGACTACCTGAGCACTAAGCACGCTCAGAAAGCTCAGAGGCTGATCCTTGCTATCCAAGACTTTCTCTGGCTGAGCATCCCTGGCGGGGTGAAAGAAGAGGTAGGACGCCCATTTGTTGGTATGAGCCAAATCAGAAGGCTCACCATAAAAGGCGGTGCACGCCAGGTAGTGGCACATCAGCTCCTGGTATACTGCCACTACCCGAGGGTCTGAATCCCCCAGCTCCCGGTTTGTGGGAACATACTCTTCATAAGGAGTATCCCCCATCGGCAGTCTCGAAGTCTCTGCCATCTCGTGGAGGGCCAATCCCAACTCCCATAGTGGAATGGTGAAAGTCCCGGTGAGCGAGATATATCGCTCCATCAAAGCCATAAATTGGTTGGGGTTGAGAGGTAACCCAACACTGGTGGCATTCACAGCTGTAAGCCCCTGATTTTCAGAAATTTTTAAATTGGATTTTTAGCAATTTTTCTAGAAAATTTTTATGAATTTTCTGTAATTAAAACCTAGACCTATGGTAATGAAATAATTTTTAATTACTCTTAAATAGTATTAAAATATTATGGAAATAATATTTTATGGTGTAAAATGGAAAATTGGACATAGGGTAATTTTTGGTGAATTTATTGGACTCCGAAATCACGTTTAAAGCCCTAAAAACTATTAAGTAAATAAACCGAATTAAACCCCTAAATAAATCCGGTTCAACTAAACCAAACCAAACCTAAACCAACCCAAACCGTTGACTGAACCAATCCAGCTTAACGGGTCGGGTCGGGTCGGATCCGAGTGAAACCCGACCTGCGCCCGAAACCCAAATTGAAACCCTAGCTGGCCGGATTTACTGTAGCCGCCTATTAATACCCCTCGATTACTGTGCCCCGCCGCCACCGCCTTTCTCCAGATCCCGCCGCCGCTCTCCGTCGACTCCACCGGCGTCGTCTCCTTACTCGGCCACCCGCTGCACCCCGACGAACACCGCACAGCCGACCAGCTCCCTCGTCTTCCTTCTTCCTCCTCGTCGAACCCCAGCCTGCAGCTGTCTCTTTCCTCCGCAGTGCCCGACACCCGCAGCAGCCCTAGCCCTCTCCTCTTCCCCCTCCTCCGCCGTGCCCGACACCCGCAGCAGCCCTAGCCCTCTCCTCTTCCCCCTCCTCCGCCGTGCCCGACACTCGCAGCACCCCGCTCGACCCCCCGCCTATAAGAAACCCTACAGCCCCTCGACTCCGACCACCCCTAGCCCGTCGACCTCCGCCCTTCCTCCCCTGACTCCGCCCCGACTGTCCAGCACAGTCCCCTCCGCCGCTCCAGTATATCTCTCCCCGCCGCGGTAAACCCGACCACACGTCGGATCGTATCTCCAGCCGCCCTCGCCGTCGACCAGCAGCCGAACGCCCTAGGACGCGTCGACCTCCGCCGGCGAGTCCCCGTCGTCTCCGGACACAGACACAGCAAGATCCAACAGCAGATACAGGACCAGGACGCGATCTAGACATGCGGACACGAGTAAATTATCGTTCACGGAGCCCTGTTCAGGTAGCGTTTCCTCTCACCTCGTAATCCCGTTTTTGATTTCGTCAGTTGCGTCGCATAGACTGTATAACCCTCTCGGTGCTCGTGCAACCCGTTCGGTGCATCGCGTCTTGTGGTGATCGCACACCGCGATCCAAAAACAGGAAAATCAATGCCCTGATTCACCCCGGAACTGAGTGCGCCCCGCCAAACGGGACGACTTGGTCGTACGCGATCTTTACCGAAACGTGCGCGACGTTGATACGGTCGTGTGGGATTTCGCAGAAGTCGATTCGGATGTGCGTGCACACCGAAATCAATGCGTATCCGCGGACACCGTCCCGTATCCGACCTTTCTGAATCTCGCTGTAACTTTGTGTACACACGTCGGATCGAGACAAAACTTGTGCCATCGGACTCGTAGCAATACGCTGGTCCTGTGACCCAATTTTGGTTCGATTCTGAGAACGTTGACAGAATCGCGTATCGTGGGCCCCACAAGCTCCACTTGACGGGCGATTTTGTGATCGGCTCATCGGAATCCAATTCTGGAAGTCCCGTTGGGTTCGTATCACCGTTCCTGACTTGTTGACACTAAGTTGGACGAATTTGGAGACCTTTTGACCCTGACACGCTTTTCGGTGCAAAGTGGCCCACATGTGGACCCCGCTTTGGCCCGGAAATGTCATTTTTGCCCCTGTGTCCAAATTGGATGTAAGGACAGGCGTTTCTAGCTATTTGATATTTTCTGAATCTAATGGTAATGTTTATTTCAGCAACTGGAGTGGTACCAGCAGATCACACTGAGACCAGAGCTACAGTTGGAGTCAGGACCCCAGGCAAGTGTACCTTGCCAAACTTTGCAGTCTTGTTACATATTTTCTTTGATTCTTTTACATTGTTGTGCATGCTTAACCTAGGACCGTGTGACTTACTTAGCGTCCGATTATAGTCGGGTGCCAACACCGTACGCGGTGTTGTGTATTGTCATCTAGAGATGGACATTCGTGACCCTTTACATCCTCGTACTTGTCTTATCAAGTACATTATACCCAGGACACTGGACACTATTCATGAGACAGAATCTTTCTGAGATATTCATGGTGATTCTGTATAGGATACAGGTTTATGACATATACAGTTTACATGCTTAGTTTATATCCTGACTTGTTGCATTAGTTTTGATCCTGCGTGTCATGGACATGAGACATGAGATTTCATTGGGTGGGGAGAGATTTACTATACAAAAGGCTGATTATATATATATATAATATTATAATCTGGATGTGTCTTAGTCTCTGACACAGAGCTTGGCACCAGTTCTGGCCTTTCGAGAAAATACTGCTATGGATTTCTCCGACACTGATCCTGTAGTAGTCTCAGCCCGAGTATAACTAAAACTCTCACTTGCATATCACTTAGCTGGTTATTTATTTATCCTATTATTTTATTTATTGCTGCACTGCATTTATTTTGGCATAAGTTTTCTTGTACCTTGCTATGTCCCCTGAGGACCTGGATCCAGATTATGTCCCCAGGATTAGCTGACGAGATCTATCCCAAGGTATACAGGACCGGAGCATTAGCATTAGCAGAAGCAGGTGCCTACATTGGAGCAGAACCAGGATCTGAGGACGAGATCGTACCAGAGGACTTCTCCTGAGTATTGGCTTGAGATACTCATTTATTTCTGTTTCTAGTTATTTTATTTCCAGTCTATTGCAGTGATGTATCAGACTTGTTCTCGGATTGTTCTCCGAGATACTTTTATTGAGACTTGTTAGTTTATATTTATTTGCATTATTCTGACATTGATCTGTGTTTATCTGTTGTGGATGAGATTAGTATAGACTGTGACTTATATTATTGTACCTACTTATTATTGTATTACAGCTTAAGTATGCCCCGATGGATCTATTAAATTGGGTTTGTCCATCGGTGTGTGCTGCTGGCCATTATCACGCGTCCGGTCCCTCGGTATTTTGGGACTGGGGTGTGACAACAGCTGCGAACAGACCAATGCTCTCCAGCTCGGTCTAGAAATGCTTCAGGGCCCAGTCAGCTAAACGAGCCCATCGAAGATTTGTTGGGGTGATCCACCCATTGGTCCGAGGATTAACCTTGGGATATACTCCCCCATGCCCCATGAAATCATTACAGAAAGTCGGTAATTGGACCGGCTGGAGCAGTAAACTGTCTTCACTCGGGACACTGCCCGGGTACAATCCCCTGAACGACATCACAGAGCCGGAAGGGCGGCTGACAAATGACCCTTGACCAGATCATTTCTGGTAAAATATCTTCCCCGGCCTGCCGTGAAGATCGGGAGTCAGCGTCCACGACATCCTCCTGGGATGTGTAGCATGGAAGAATGTCGAGATGGGATAGTCGCTCAGCATCTTGGGCAGATACAGGACCAAGCCCCCAGCAGGGAAAACCCAGAGTTCTTTCTTGGGATTCGTCTGGGACTGCTTGTCAATCATGTCCCCGAAGAGAAAAGCCGGCTTTATATATTGGTCCCCGTCTATGTACGTCAGGGGCTCTTTGTTGATCATGTTCAATAGCGTTCGCTTGCCTTGAGCCGATATCAGGATTCCCCTTCCTTCAGGATACTGGGCTTCCGGAGATAGGAAATGTCACGTGGGACAAATCCTCTAAGTAGTTGGAATGGAGCATCCCGGCAGCAGAACCCATTACCTCGGCCAGCGAAGACACATGCAAGTTAACTGCAAAGAGCAAAAAATACACGTCAGTTTCTATACTAGATATTACAATCTTGCAGCATATGCCAAAAGTCAACAGTCTGTGCTTTACGCCAAGACTGTAAAGACTTGAGCTTTTACGCTGAAATCCTATTCCAAGGCGTAAAATTCAAGACTGGCAATATACACAAAAAACCTGACAGTCTGTGCTTTTACGTCAGACTGCCATAGCTTGAGTTATTACGCCGGAATTGTCATCCAGAAGCGTAAAACTCAAATTTTATAGTATACGCCAAGTTTCGACAGTCAAAGCTTTTACGCCCGACTGCGAAAATATGGAGTTTTTACGCTGACACATTAGAAATGTGGGCGTAAAAGATAAAACATCTCTGTGCATCATCTTGCTCAAAGAGGCTATCAGCACAGAAGATGACCTAGCGCGTTCACGTACAACGTGTGCGAAGGATTTTTCGTCGTTCTTTTCATCCCAAAAACTCTACCTTTAACTCCGGGTGCACTGCTCGTCGGCGGGACACTTCGTTTAGAATGAAGCTCGCCTTGCCCGACAGAAGTCGCTCTCGCTTGGGCAGAAGAGAGAGAAGAAGAGTCAACCTTCTTTCCCTTAAAAGAGGGAATTTGTTTCGGGGCCATTACTGAAAACAGTGAATGCTCGAGAGAAAACGAAGAAAAGAACTCGAAGAGTCGAAGGCTTTCTTTTGCAAAAGACAGATGAAAAGTTTTTTTCTGAAAGCCTTGGGGTATATATAGAGTTCGGATGGACTCCTCGAATCCCGAACCAAATTCGATAATTAATATTCGGCTATGATTGGGGACTACGTCAGCCTATTACTCAGGGAAGGCGGACAGTCAGCGAATTGGAAAAGTTTTCGTGCAAAGCAGATTCGTGGTTTTACGCTAAGGAGCTTTCTACGCTCGACAGCTACAGATCTACGATTTTACGCTAAGAGGCTATAAGTCTATGGTTTTACGCCCGGATGTTTTTATGCTCGGTAGCTTTTACGCTCGAGAGGCTACAAACCTACGACTTCACGCTTAGAAGCTACAAATCTATGATTTCACGCTCGGTGGCTTTTACGCTCAGAGACAACAGATCTACAACTTCATGCTCGGAAGATTTTCTTTTCAGAGGCTACAAATCTACAGTTTCTACGTCCGGATGCTCTCATGCTCAGCAGCTTTTACGCTCGAGAGGCTACGAACTTATGATTTTATGCTCACCCACATTACAAATTTATGACTTTCCGCATATCTGAGAATACGCAGGCCAGAATATGCATATATCTGAACAATTCTCAAGGCGGTCAATTGTGAGAGTTCACGCAGAAGATACTCATTCTTGGCCCTAAAATATCCCAAGTACCCAAAGCATACAGAGTTCAACATTGAAAGTGACTCTTCTCCTTAGATCAATTGGAAGTTCATCCAGAATCCAGTCTGAATGTTTCATCTACAGTTCAAGATGGCGACTCAGTTTGACAGTCGTTTTCTTGCCCTATTTCAAGGGATTTTCGGAAAATCGTTCTTGAAGATGATGGTCTGAACAAAAATTCTTCTTATCAGAAGTGACGGTTCAGAATTCTACGCAGCCCCCCATTCCTAACAGTAGGACAGTTTGAATACTCGACTTAAATGCTAAGCGGCTTACTGCGCATCCTTAGTTATGTGTAAAAGACAGGACGGGACCTAGTACTCTTTCTATCAGAGTCGGCGTAAAGTTACCAGACGTGTCGAAGCTACACATATTCAGACTTCACAGCAAAGTATATGGCAAGATAATCATATGCACAGAAGGAAGACGATTTTATTAAAATCATGATTACATATGAGGAAAATCCCGTCTACAAAGGATTTCCCCATCGTCATCGGAAGGCCACCCCCAGAATCTGTTCTGCCAGGTTCTCGTATTGGTGGAGATCTTCCTCCGTCTTCTTCAGTAGTTAGTCGGTTTCCGCGACCGATTAACAAGAAAATAATTAATGGCGGGAGGATACAAAACTGGGCCTGCCTGAATTATTTAGAGCCCATCCTCCATACGCCATGACAGATTGAGTTAAGGTATTTCACCCAACTCAATACTCGAGGACAGAGCTAGTTTGTCTGCTCTCGTCCACGAAAGTATCAGGAGAAGATACAGCTTGCAAGCTGTGTGGTCTAACATGACCCTTCCTCTCTCCTGGATGAACCGCCATACAAAGTTGCTGATTATCCCGAGCAAAGGAGGCTATGATATCCTTCCATGATCCATCGTTGCAGAGGACATTTGCTCGAAGACGCCTTCTTTTTCGGCTCCTTACATGCTGGAAGAACATGGTCTTCTTCTTCCTCAAATCGACCCGACGAACTCCGGCGATCATCTCTGTGTGGTGAAGGAAATATGGGAAGAACAGGTTAACTCCTTAACCTTTATATAGGCGAGAGAGAACCCACCGAATCCCAACGGATCCTCGATAATCCGCCAAGAAATCAGCCTTGAAGAACGAGTCAGACTTGACCATTTCATGCTTCATTCAAAGCGTTTCAAATTACGAGAAATCTGAAAGCTTTGAAGGAGGTCTTGTAGAAGCATGAAAAATACGCTGGATAGCTATACGCAGCATGTTGATGCTGGACAGCGTAAAGAGATAACTTCAGAGCCACCGGCGTACAACAGAGCTTTTCCGCTAAGATAGCATAAAATATAAGCTCAAGGACTATCCGCGTAATGTAGTATGTCCAGGCTGCTTCAGCGTAAAAAGGGTGCTACATCGCCTTTACGACGTAAAAACTCATCCGTTTTTAATGCAGCATTAAAGTGTACGAGAACGCTTCGTATTCTTCAAAATGAACCTGTCAAATCGTGCAGTGAACCTGACATCTAACTCCTGACAAAGAGTACTGTACGACTACCCAGACGACGGCTATAATGATGGCGCGGCACATCGACCCAGACTGTCATTTAGTGTCATTTCCTTGGCGTAAACTGCTTTTACGCATACAAGGGAATACGCTGCCTAGTTTTACACAGGTAGATGTGAGCTGTTTACGCTCCACAAAAGACAAACAGGCTGCCACGTCAAAAGCTGCTCTTCGTACAGGGCTCGAGGCATGTCTCTGTATTTAATACGCCGGATGGGGGCTGATCTCTGCCTTTAATGCAAGAGATTTGATTAATATCACCAAATTGTCGTTTAGTGACATCTCCTTGGCATAAACTGCTTTTACGCATACAAGGGAATACGCTGCCTAGTTTTACACAGGCAGATGTGAGCTATTTACGCTCCATAGAAGACAAACAGGCTGCCACGTCAAAAGCTGCTCTTCATACAGAGCTCGAGGTACGTCTCTGCATTTAATGCGCAGAGTGATGACAGAGCTCGAGGCACGTCTCTGCATTTAATACGCAGAATGATGGCAAATCTTCGAGGCGCGTATCTGTTTTTAATGCGCAGAATGATGGCAAATCTTTGAGACACGCCTCTGCATTTAATGCGCAGGATGGGGGCAGATCTCTGCATTTAATGCGAGAGATTTGATTATATATCCAAAAGCCGTAATTTCGGCTAAGACGTCCACATCATCGCTTTTGCGCATTACGCCATCAGGCTATTCTCGGCTATGGGAGCACGTTGTACGCTATCTCCTTAGAATACGCCAACTCAGGCCACATTTGCATCGGTGCGTATTAAAGCTATTCGGTCCAGAATTCGCTCAAGTCTCGGTCAAGGGAGGAGGATTAGCTATCTTCTACGCCCACTATGCCCACTCGACTTCTATGCCTACTCGGCTTCTATGCCTACTCGGCTTCTACGCCTACTCGGCTTCTATGCCGGTTTGATAACTCTTTGGCTTCTACGCCATGGTGACAGTTATTGGCTTCTACGCCAACCTTTTCTACGCGAGGGATAACTACCTACGTGGATTTTATGCCGTGATCTTCGCAGCAGTTATACGCATTGTCTCTTAATTGGACACACGTCACACGCTCATTCAAAAGGTCATTTACACGTGGGCAACGGTTATTGTAACCATCGTATAAAAGGGTGCTGTACTTTCTACTACTCAGTTTCTACGCTGACTGAGTGGTCACTGTCACTAAAACTCTATAAATAGAGACCTCTATTGACAGAGGTCAGAGGTCGAAAAATCCAAAGGAGAAGAAAATAGGTCAAAAATTGGTCACAGATTTCAAGAGAGAAGAATCCAGAGCTCAGGCAAAGAGTAGTGATCGACGACTTTGGCATCGAGCATCCACTCTCTTTAGCAACCTTCGAAGCTGCTTTCTGTCTTCTACGGCACTTCTTCATCATCGTGTGGTCCAAGGGACAAAGTGATCGACTGCAGATCAGACTCCTATAGCAATATTTACCCAGATTAAAAAATTGTACTCGACATCCTCGTATAGGATTAATTGTACTTCTTGTTTGTGAACCTAAGGGCGGGTTTCGTATAAACCTCGTTTCATTTCTTTCATTTATTATCAAACACAGTTATAATGGTATTTTGGATATTTTTCATCAAAATGACCAAAATATTCCTTATTAACATTCAAAAATGACTAGAATTTTCAGGATATTTTGGTAAAAAAATAGTCCCTTTTATATTAAAATTGTTGTTGGATTTTTTTTATTACAAAAACTATCCTTGCCAACATTATACTCACTTTTTTTTTATATGTCCTTTCCACCGGGTTAGGAACTTAGTTCCCAAGAAAAAATTCGAACCGTACTCATCCCCACAGGAGCCTTCCATCGTAACCAATAGGCCACGACCCCACGGACAATATTAACGATTATAAAGAAAGATTTTGGTAAAATACTCCCAAATTATATTGGAGGTGAGCCCGGGGAATGATCCGGGTTGACTGGGCCTCGGACCGGACTTGTGATCGGGTCGCCGACCGGCTGGATCGACTGGTTTGGAGGGACGAACCCAATTCGGGAGATAAATAAAACCTTAAACCAACTTCCATCTTATCTGTCCATACCGTTAATAAATATTCAACCAATTTAATTAACAAAAAAAAACTAATGAGAGATTAAAATAAATCTAAAACCAACTTTCTTCTCATCATTCATAACCCACTCTTTTCCTTATATCAGTAATCCACTCTTTTCTTCACGTAATTAATAACTATTAATCCTCACATAATTAATAATTAAAAAAATCTAGCTACATGTGTATGTGTTTCCCTTATGTAAAAATATCTTAAAATCATTATAATTACTTAAACATATATTCAAATATATCTCTAATGTTATAATGCGGCTTCTAGACGGCCCAAAAGTGAGCCGTCTAAGTCGTAAGTAAATACTCAATCACTCAATAATTAAAAATTCTAGAAAATTTCAAACTACACGTGTACGAGTATCCCTTACGTAGAAACATCTTAAAATTATTATAATATCATAAACATATATTCAAAAGTATATAAAGATATATATAACAAATCCAAATAAAAATATATTTAAATTATATATATATATATATATATATATATATATATATATATAACAAATCTAAATTTACAAATATTTAATCTACTTTTAATATTATTTTTTAAAATATGTTATAGATATATTTATCAAAAAAAATTTCAATAATTTATTAAAAAAATATTTTACGTTCATTGCACGTGCATTTACTGTTTATATATTCTCCTATGCTTACATAATTAAATTTATATAATAAAATTTATGACTAACATTCTCCTATGTTGGTGACTCATATGACTAAGCTCTATCTCTACTATTATAATGCAGCTTCTAGACGGCTCAAAAGTGAGTTGTCTAAGCCGTAAGTAAATACTCAACCACTCAATAATTCAAAAATTCAAAAAAAATTATAACCACGTGTTTTCCTTACGTAGAAATATCTTAAATTATAATTACCTAAACATATATTAAAATATATATATAATAAATCCAAATAAAAAAGTATTCAATATTCAAAATATATTTAAACTATATATATATATATATATATAAACAAATTTTCATCTAAATATATTCAAATTAAATTTAAACTATTTTTCTACTATTATAATGCGCCTTCTAGACAACTCAAAATTGAACCGTCTAAGCTGTAAGTAAATACTCAACCACTCAATAATTAAAATATTCTAAAAAAAAAATCTAACTACATGTGTACGTGTTTTCCTTACGTAAAAATATCTTAAAATTAATATAATATCCTAAACATATATTCAAATTTATATAAAGATATATATAACAAATCCAAATAAAAATATATCCAATATTAAAAATATATTTGCACTAATTTTTTATATCTAAACTAATATATATATATATATATATATATATATATATATATATATATATATATATATATATATATAACAAATTTTAATCTAAATATATTCAAATCAAATTTAAACTATTTTAATATATTTTAAGTTTTATTAAAATTTTCAATAATATCAATGAATTTTATAAATCTAATTTTTTCAATATATATATATATATATATATATATATATATATATATATATATATATATATATATATATATATATAACTATTTTAAAAAATATGTTATATATATTTTTCAAAAATATATTCAATATTTTTTGAAAAAAAATTCAAAAATATTTTACGTGCAACGCACGTGCATTTACTATATATATATATATATATATATATATATATATATATATATATATATATATATATATATATATATATATATATATATATATATATATCTTAATTTAAAAATGTTTAAACTATTTTCAACAATATTAGAAAAAATATTTTATGTGCAACGCACGTACATTTACTATATATATATATATATATATATATATATATATATATATATATATATATATATATATATATATATATATATATATATATATATATATATCCATAATATAAAGCGGCTTCTAGACGGCTCAAAAGTGAGCCGCCGTCTAAGACGTAAGTAAATACTCAACCAATTAAATTTAAAAAAATTACTTACGGAAGATAAATAAAATATTATACCAACTTTTATCTTATCCGTCCAAACGGTTAATAAATACTCAACAAATTTAATTATAAAAAAAGTAACGGAAGATTAATAAAATCTAAAACAAACTTCCTTCTCATCATTCGTAGCCCACTCTTTTCTTAATCATCCGTAACCCACTATTTTCTTCACATTTTAATAATTATTAATCATCACATAATTAATAATTAAAAAAATTATAACTACGTGTACGTATTTCTCTTACGTAAAAATATCTTAAAATTATTATAATTACCTAAACATATATTCAAATGTATATAAGATATATATAACAAATCCAAATAAAAATATATTCAATATTCAATGTATATTTAAACTATTTTTATCTCTCTCTCTCTCTCTCTCTCTCTCTCTCTCTCTCTATATATATATATATATATATATATATATATATATATATATATATATATATATATATATATATATATATATAACAGAATTTAATTTAAATATATTCAAATCAATTTTAAACTATTTTATATAATTTAAATTTTTATTAAATTTTTCAATAATATCAATAAATTTTATAAATATATTTTTTAATTAATATATATATATATTTATATATATATATATATATATATATATATATATATATATATATATATATAAATATATTCAAATCAAATTTAAACTATTTTAATATAATTTTAATTTTTATTAAATTTTTCAATAATATTAATGAATTTTATAAATCTAATTTTTCAATAAATATTTGTATAACAAATTTTAATTTACAAATGTTTAAACTATTTTTAACAATCTTAGAATAAAAAAATTATTTGTAACGTACGTGTATTTATTAGTGTATGTAAAAATTTCAATATCCTTTGCAATAATTGATTATCTGAAACCTAAAGTCGGATTACTCTTCTTCTCACCGGCTTTGTTTATTGCATGTATTGATATCCCTTTGTTTTCTTTGTGCCCTTGGGCACGACTACATACTAATTCAAAGGTACATGTGGTATAAAAGAACGGATTTTTTCGTTTAAAGTAATAAAATATAATCTAATTATAAAAAAAGGGAAAAATGGAGGGTATTTGCAGATAGGGGGACCACTCGCCAACTGAGTTGGCGGGGTGCTCAGTTGGAGAGCATCTCGCCAACTGAGTTGGCGGGGCGCTCTCCTCGAGAGGCCGCTCGCCAACTCAGTTGGCGGGGCGCTCTCCTCGAGAGGCCGCTCGCCAACTCAGTTGGCGGGGCATGCTGAGTTGGCTTAGACCCGTTGCAATTTGCTCGCCAACTGAGTTGGCGAGTAAGGATCCGTTTCCCGACCGTTCCACAACGGCTATTACATTCTCCCTCTATAAATTATCTATCTCAACCAAATCATCTCACACTCAATCTACTTCCTCTATTTCCTCTCTTCCCTCTAGCAAAGTCTCCAACACTCTCTCTGTCTCTCTGCCTGCAGCTAAAGTTCATTTGAGTTTTCTGTAGCAAAAGTTCTCAACCATCATAGATCGTAGCGTAAGAATTGTATGCTCGCACGGCGGTAAAGTAAATGGGTTAAATTACGAAGGAGGAGAAAGTATAATTTTTTCAACTTATCCGAATATTAGTTTTGAAAATATACGTAATCATATTATTGAACGTTGTTCTATTCATTATGATTTTATTCTGAAGTCTATTTTTTGTTCTAATTATTTTTTGATAGATAGTGAAGATGCATGGAATTATATTCTTGAGATTAATTCACAATCACGGTATATAAAAATATATGTTATTAAAGTAGCAGCAACCTTAGATAGTAGAAATAATGAATATTTTTCTGAATATCAGCATATTAGTTCGGGTGCTAGTTTTTCTCAACAAATAGTTTCATTTATCCAAGAAAGTCATTCATCAGATGAATCTAACCATGATGATGATAGTGACAACGATGATGGAAATAGTGATGATTTAGTTGAAAATATAGATTATACGGTAGATGCCGATGTTGTAAAAGCTATCACTGATGAATTATTTAAGGGACAATCATTTCCTAGTCGTTCTCACTTTAGAAGATTTATAAGTAATTTAGCAATTAAATATAATTTTAGTTGTTCAGCTAGTCTTATGAATAATGCTCGTGGAATTATATATAGTTGTGATCAACCGAATTGTAATTGGAGAGTATATGTCAAATCTATTGGAAATGGCGATATAGTTAAAGTTAGTACATTAGAAAATCGGCATTCTTGTTTAGGAAGACTTAGTACAGGACGTCATCGACTAGCTATCGCTTCATGGATTAAGACCATGATAATTGACATTATTAGAGATAACCAGTCATACAGTCCATCACAAATTGTTAAAGATATATATAGGGAGCACCGTATACAAGTTAGTTATTCCAAAGCATGGAGAGTCCGAGAGACAGCATTAGCTGAAATTAATGGTAGTTATGATGAGGCATACGCTAGTCTTGAGGGGTATTGTTATAGAATTATGGAGACAAATCCAGGTAGTACATGTTTTATTAAAACTGCCGAAAACAATAACTTCCAACGAATTTTTATTTATTTTAAGTCATGTATTGATGGATTTTTAAGTGGATGTTTACCGATTATTAGTACTGATGCTACATTTCTTTCGTCTAAATATCAAGGTATCTTATTTATTTCTTGTGCTCACGATCCTAACTATCAATTATATCATATAGCTTATGTTGTTGCTGAAGGTGAGAATAGTGATTCTTGGTCTTGATTTTTAAATTCTCTTAAAATATCTTTTGAAAGTTGTTTTAATGATTGGAGTACAATTTTATTTATATCTGACAAGTAAAAGGGATTAATAAATGCTGTTCGTGCTATTTTTCCTGCATCTCCTCATTTTTTTTGTATTCAACATTTTAAATAAAACATGAAAAAAGTAACAAAAGAACCAGTATTTCAACGCTTGTTAGACTCGCTTGCTAGATCATATAATAAAACGGATGCAGAGAGTGTGTTTGATATAATTAAAGCCGAGAACATAGTGTTGTACGATTGGCTTATTGGTGTAAACGATGAAAGTCGTCGATTTGAACATTGGATAACAGCGTATACTACTTGTCCTAGATTAGATATTAACACTTCTAATCTTGCTGAATGTTTCAATAGCTGGATTAAGAAATTACGAGATAAGCCAATAATAATACTTCTCGATGGTATTAGAGCCAAGATTATTATACTTCATGACAATCGTAGAAAGTTTGCTGAAAATATAGACACAGATTATTGTCCGAAGATGTTAAAAAATATGGCTTCTATTATCAAAGAGAAGAACCACCTAGAAATATTAGCTATTGATAGTTATAAGTTTGAAATAATAGACCGGGCAACAAGTAGAACCTATATTGTTCATATAACTGACAGATCTTGTATATATTTTAGATGGTACCATACTTATATACCATGTATACATGCATGTTTTGTTTGTAGATATTGCAATATTAGTATTGATAATTTTTATCCTGCAGTATTTTCGACGAAAAACTTGAAAAGTGTATACGTGCCAAAAATGGAGCCAATTCCAGTTCCCTACGAGATCCAAGGTCCTTTGGTAAGAGGACAAATTGGGGTGCCAGATGTAAGACGCAAAGCCGGAAGACCAAAGAAGAACCGCATAAAACTCCGGGATTCATCGACAAGAGATCTACGTTGCAGTAATTGTGGTGCTATGGGACACAACCGAAGAAGATGTACTAGTCAACCGAGAGATTAAAATAGAATTGTTCAATACCCAAATATTGTATATGTGTTTTTGAAAGTATAATGAAGTCATACCAAATCATGCATTCCATCGACAAAGGCACGCATAGTAGAATCGTCTAGGGATCTACTCTTGAACCTTTGCTCCTTGTAGTGGTATACTCGGTTGCTCAAAAGAGGGCATCCCCACCATTGCCTATAGTCCAGGCTACCTATGTCTGCAAAATGTAAACAAAATTTTAGCAAACTATTTACACTAAATTAATACGAATAATGAGTAACTTATAACTTACATTCCTCAGCAGAATTTAGTCTGGGAGACATGTCCCTCACACTATAATTCTCGAACCGATTATTCCAGTCAGCAACGAGACCAATGATTCGTTGTAATGCATTTGATGTCTCATAACCGACTGTCGGTGGATTATCGAGAATTATTGGGGCCATTCCGAATTGCCGAAGAACACGGTCTGCCGGATGGTACATGGTGAACCGATCATATATAATATGACATCTGTGTAAAGAAAATGCATATTATGTCCTCTTGATTTCTGGAGTATCAGGTTCACATGAGTACGGTAACCAGGTTACCTATTTAAAGATATTGTATCAATTAGATGCGATGTTTATCTACGATCAAAACTTAAATAATTTAAAGATATTTATTGTATATTTAAAAATTACCTCATTATACTGCAGTGTATCAAATTGGCTACGATATAGTGATACAGTCATGTATTGGTAGTGTTAATAATCCACTACGTCTGTAGGCCAGCGCATAGCAACTGGAAATACTCTAACATCACTGAGAATGCTGGTAACAGGCCTACCAATATAGAAGTGCTCGTAGGACCAGAACTATAAAACAAAAATATGACATTAGTACAAATAAAATTTGCGTATAAAATTACTATCTTTTTAGGTCTTTCTTTCATACCTGTATCAGTGAAATACATCCACAAATACTCTTACGATTGGATCTGACAAATTCTGTCAGATTGGCGTATAAAAAGGCAAGAGTAGCAGCTCCCCACGCATGCTCAGTAGGTTTTGTCAGATCATCCAAGAATGGTAGAAGCTGCACATTTACCATATTTTCCGATGTATCGGAAAATAGAATTGCACCACATAAACAGAGCAGATACGCTCTTGTGCAACGAATGACCTGGATTTATTAAGTGTTATATAGAATTGCACCACTAAATTAAGTAATAAATAAATTTACTAATAAAAATACATACCCGAATTTCATCTACATCAACCACCTCATCAATAGTTTGATGTAGGTCCATAAAGTTGCCACGGAGCCATGTAAATTTCACATAATTGCCGTCTTTTAGATCTGAAGGAGGGCTAACACCGAGATACCTCCTGATTAGATCAGATCCCTTTAAGTGCGGATCAAAATATATAGCGTTACCTTTAATAGGTAACCCTAGTATATTCGCCACATCAAAAAGGGTGATCGTTATCTCGCCGAATGGGAGTTGGAAAGTGTTGCGTTCGGGCTACCAACGCTTCGCAAGGCTTACAACTAAATGAAGATCGTGGATTAAATATCTAACACGATCTATATAGTGGAATCCAAAGGATTCCACCAAAGCCTTTTGGACCGAATTTAGCTCCCACGTACGATAATTCCTTTCGGCCCGCCAATGTACATGGATCCGGGTTCGTAAACCAAGATCATGGTCGTATAACTATAAAAAATATATGCATTATATTTTGTGTGTAAATTTATATGCATTATAAAAAATATATGCATTAATAAAGTTGGCAACTTGTAATTTCAAAAATTACCTTGCCAGTAAATATCTGACTAGAAATGTGGTCTTCACGTTGCTTAATAATAAGCGCGGTAGTCGGTCCGCCAGGAATACGACCGTCATTGTGGGTAGCCATCGCCAGTAAATATCACGAGGAGAAAGAGAATTGCTGTGATTAAGGGGAAGAAGCTGTGAAAATAGGAGGAGGAGGAGGAAAATGTTTTGTGTGAGGAGTGTTTGGGGGGGGGGGTGTTTATAGGATTGAAATCTATCCGTTGGGTAACGGCTGGAAAGCAACGTTCGAGTCTCGTAGACAGCGCCCCACCAACTCAGTTGGCGAGCGGCCTCTCGAGGAGAGCGTCCCGCCAACTCAGTTGGCGAGATGCTCTCCAACTCAGCACCCCGCCAACTGAGTTGGCGAGTGGTCCCCCTATTTGCAAAATCCCCCAACTTTTTCCTTTTTTTATAATTATATTATATTTTATTACTTTAAACGAAAAAATCCGATAAAAGAAAGATTTTGAATTGATTTATCATAACCATGAGTTTGTGTGGATATGTTGGTTTTTAATTAATTTAAATATATTCAATATTTTAATTTTTTTAAAGGGTTGAATCAGTTTTGTATTTTGTGCATTAAAAGTGGCTGGAGTCCCTATTGCTAATAATGGAAGTATCCAGTCCACCAACCACATATTAAAAGAAACCCCAGTCAACCTGATACACTTAAAGAAATAAAAGAATAATAAACTAAAATAATAGATATACCCTTCTTAACTCAATTATATACATGTGCCTTCGCAATTATATACTCCAAATAAACATATATTGTTGTACATTCTTCGAAGTTTACTAACTTCTTCATAGCATATGGTGTATTAACACAAGGATTGATTAGTTGTTATACTTTATTACAATATCGTCTTATTCATTTAACCATATACATTTTAAATTTAGATAGAAAAAAAAAATCATGGTAAAATGTCAAATTGTTGAAAAAAAAGTTGGTTAATTTGTACTTAAATATTCTAAAATATACAAAAAAATTTCAGATAAATGTCATATACTATTTTAATAGGCACTTAAATATCCTAATTTTTATTTTGCACTTAAATGTTCTAAACTAACATGTTTTTAGAGTTGGGAGAGAACAAAAATTGTCAAAAGGCAAGTGTCTCCCTAAATACAAATCCAACTTTTATCATATTTTTTGGATTATTTAGTTTAGTGTCTCGTATAATATTAAAATTTTGTGTTTATGTTTCCATATATTGTTTAGAGTAGTATTTGGGCTCGTCCTAATGGTTGACTTGGCTAACCATCCAAAATGAAGACCTAAACGTAAATTTTGAATATTATACGAAACCCTAAAACTAAACGATATATGTGAGGGTTGTTTAACTTGGGTTATTCCGGTAGGAGCTGTGTGACTTGGGTTATTTAGTTTTTTTGTGACAAATCGAGAATGAGACTTGTGACATTGTTTGCTTCTATCTTGATCTCAGTAGCCACACAACCTTCCAAGCGGCAGTTTCGACGAGGACAACTTCATGGGCATCGTGTATCATCTGATGTCTCTTGTCCCGGTCGCATTATTGAATGCTTGTAACGCAAGAGCTCCCGAGGGTTCTGTGGCATTTTAAGTATAATTAACAACACTAAATATATGGTATTTTAAGATACGAATATGACAACATCCCTCCTAGAGTTGGGGCATTTCTCTGGCGCCTTAGTCTAAATGCAATCCCTTTGAATTCAAGAATCATCGAATTAGCTTAAAAATACAAATGTTGTAAAGTGCATGAGTCAGAGAATTCAGACCACCTCTTTGTCTCTAGTAAGCTTGCTAAAGAAGTCTGGTCATACTTTGTTAGAATATTACCGCTCAATCCTTCATGTCTCTCCCTCAACCAATTGGCAAAAGTATAGCTTCAAGAGGCAAAAATCTCTTCGGCAATTGGTGTTTACAAGAACATTATCTCCTCGATGGGCCTCTGGTAAATATGGAAACAACGTAAACGTATCATTCATGAAATTCTATGCTTAATTTTCGAGAAATTATTTGTCGTATGACTTCCTGTCTTCAGTTCACCCTGAGGACATTATGCCCTTCCGATGATCTTTCTGTGCGGGAAGAGTATATTTGAAGCTCTTCAGAGCCAATAGTGGAAGTTGGATCAAATGGAGCCCACCATCCGTGGGTCTTAAACTAAACATAAATGGCTTGATAGGAAAGGATGAAGAAGCTTCTGGAGAGGAGGTAATTCAGGGGACAAATGGTCAGTTTGTGTTTGCGTTCCACAATTTCTCTGAAAAGGGCACAAGTCTGATGACAGCAATTAGCGCTCTATATTCTGGATTACGTATCTGTAATGAGGGGTCGGTTAATATTACTTTGATTGTAACTATCTCCAAGACTTTGTACGATATCATTAACAGTAAGACGGTAATCCCGTAAAAACTCATCTATCAACTCAGTGTAAATTCCTCAGAGATGACATGCAGATATCTTTCATCTTGAAAGAATCAAACCGCACTGCTACTGATCTTGCTACTCACGCCCTCTCTTCTCGCGGTGAGAGCAAGTATACATCTACCTTGGAGCTGCCGAGAATATTCGCCAAATATTCATTGAGAATCAGAATGGTACTCCCGTGTTTACGAGGTAATATTTTTGTTTTGTTTTGCTTTCGTAGCTATTTTTGGCATTCGTGGAAATTGTCATTTCTCTTCCATGTTTTAGTTAAGTTTCTTTTTTTATCTTTTTAGTTGTAGTTAATTTTGACAATCGTGGAAAGAACTATCTTCCTCCTATTTGCATGAAATACGAGTTAACTATTTGTTTTACAATTTTTAGTATTTCAATAAAGATGCCTCCACGGAGACACAGTTTATCCGGAAAAAAATGATTGTTAAACTAACTGTTAATTAAAATAAAATCTAAAATTTAGTTTTCTGAAACCGTTCTTTCAAAGACATCCTTTGAGAAACATTATTGAAGATCATAGGATTCCGACGAAAAAAAAAATGAGAATGGCCAACACTTGGAATGACGTAGTCCACTTCCGTTAATGGACTTCCACTTCCCCTACCTCTTCCACTCCGCAGCACGTGCTACACGCGCCCGTGTCGCATAAGACCATTTCCTCCGCACCGTTCGGCTGTATGGTCACAAACATCACGTGCTCAAAACTAAAGCCACTAAAAAATGGAAAACATTAAAAAGAGAAGGAAAAACACACACACAAATATTTATTCATTTTTGTCCCTACCTCTCATGAAAGAAGTTTAAAACTTTACACCTACCTCTCCTCTCTCTCTCTCTCTCTCTCTCCACTTTGCAATTTGGGGATTTTCTTCTTCTCTCTAGCTTGAAATCACTTCTTCCATCGGAAATTGCCTCCAAAAACACTTCTTACTTGGAAAAAGGCGGAATTTTTGTGGGCATCAGAGTTTGATTTGGTTAAGGTATAAATAACGATGCCCCCCCCCCCCCCACTTTTTTTTTTTGCCAAAGTTCTCATCTTCTGATCTTGGTTTCTTTCAACTAGTAAGATTTAATGGAAACTTCAGATGGGTCAGTGGAATTATAGCTTCTGAATTGTGGATCTGTGTAAATTAGTTTAGATTAGAGTTCTTTGATTGGTTTCATTATCAACAAATAGCTGCTCTGAGCATTTGTTTTTTATTTTATTTTTCTGCTAAAAATATCATCTTTTGATCTGGGTTCCCTTCAATTTGTAAGACTTGATGGAAATTTCAGATGCTTCAGTAGAATTTTAGCTTCTAATTAGTGGATTTGTGTGCCAAAGCTTATTTACTATAGATTAGTTAGATTGGAGTATTTTTTTGATGCGTGGTTTCAGTATCAACAGCTAACTGTTCTGACCATTAGTTTTCAATTTTTCTCCTTAAAATCTCATCTTTTGATCGGGGTTCCTTTCGTTCGTAAGATTTGGTGGAAATTTCAGATGGGTCAGTGGAATTTTAGCTTCTAAAAGAGTGGATTTGTGTGCCCAAGCTTATTTACTATTGAGTAGTTAGGTTGGAGTTCTTTGATTTGTGGTTTCAGTAATCAACAACTAACTGTTCTGACCATTAGTTTTCTATTTTTTTTTGGCTAAAAGTCTCATCTTTTGATCTGGGTTTCTTTAAATTTGTTGAAGGAAATATGAGATGGGTCAGTGGAATTTTGGCTCTAATAGTGGATTTGTGTGCCCAAGCTTATTGGCTATAGTGAATTTGTTTAGAATTTAGATTGGAATCCTTTGATTTGTGGTTTCAGTATCAACAAATAACTGTACTGAGCATTTGTGTTCATATGATTATTTGATCTCCTGTAGAATGTTTTGGAGTTCTATTCTTATTATTCTCATAATCTCTTGTATATATATATATATATATATATATATATATATATATATTATATATTTATATATATATATATATATATATATAGCTTTACAATCCTCCATCTTACATAAAATTTTCTAATACATTCTAATATACCAACACTCCTCCTTAAGATGAGCGAAAGATATTCACTAAGCCCTTCTTGTCACATCCTCTAATCATATCTACAGAGCTAAGTCCCTTGGCAGACTGTCTGCTACCTGATCCTTGGTTGGAACGTGGCCTAGTTCCTGTAGTCCACTGTCTAACTTCTCCTTGATGAAGAACCTATCGATCTCGATGTGTTTGGTCTTGTCATGCTGCACTGGATTGTTGGCGATACTGATGGCTGACTGGTTGTCACACCACAGCTTCGTCTTGGCTCCTTGATCCAGTTTTAGCTCCACCAGCATAATCTTCAGCCATAGCAGCTCTGCAACTCCCAAGGCCATAGCTCTGTACTCCGCTTCAGCTGTCAATCTGACCACCACTGACTGCTTCTTATTCCTCCAAGAGACCAAGTTGCCTCCTACAAATATGCAATAGTCCGGGGTAGACCTCCTGTCATCAGCACAGCTAGTCCAGTCAGAGTCACAGTAGTCCTCGATGCTCACGTGATCATTCTTCCTGAATACCAACCCCTTTCCGGGGGCACCTTCAAGTATCTCAGAATCTGGTACACTGCGTCCATATGACCCTTCCTTGGGTCATGTATGTAGTGGCTTACCACACTCACTGCAAAGCAGATATCAGGATGTGTGTGGTTCAAATAGATCAACTTGCCCACCAGTCTCTGGTATTTGTTCCGGTCAACTGGTTCTCCAGCCTTAGTACCCAGCTTGAACCTCTGATTGATCGACGTCGCTGCAGGTTTGCATCCCAACATCCCTGTTTCTGTGAGAAGGTCCAACGCATACT
Source organism: Iris macrosiphon (assembly GCA_036927795.1). Taxonomy (NCBI): domain Eukaryota; kingdom Viridiplantae; phylum Streptophyta; class Magnoliopsida; order Asparagales; family Iridaceae; genus Iris; species Iris macrosiphon. The sequence continues at coordinate 52,045,986 of JAYESA010000013.1, read as the reverse complement.
GTCTCTGAGAAAGAACAATCTCCTCTGTTTCTCGAGCAATCTTAATCCCAAGGAAGTACCGAAGAAGGCCAAGGTCCTTCACCTCGAACTCCTTGCCAAGCTTTCCCTTGAGTCGGGCAATCTCCTGCTCATTATCTCCTGTGATAATCATATCGTCCAAATACACCGCAAGCATGGTAATGTGTCCTCCACTCCGACGGAAAAATACAGTGTGATCAAAGTTGATCAACCGATATCCTATCCCTATCATCGCTCTCCTGAATTTGTCAAACCACGCTCGAGGAGACTGCTTCAGTCTATAGAGGGACTTCTTCAACCTGCAGACCTTGTCCACTGTCTTATCAGTGCAGAATCCTGGTGGTATCTCCATGTACACCTCCTCCACTAGTTTTTTATGAAAAAACACATTTTTCACATCCAGTTGGTGTAGCTTACATCCACCATTCGCTGCCAAAGAAATCAGGGTCCTGACGGTGCTCATCTTCGCCACTGGTGCAAAAGTCTCGTCGTAGTCAATGTCGTACGTCTGACTGCATCCTTTTTTCATCAGTCGAGCCTTGTAGCGCTCAACCTGTCCATCTGGGTTCTGCTTCAGAGTAAAGATTCACTTGCATCCGACTGCCCTCTTCCCCTCTGCCAGTTTTACCAGTTCCCAAGTGTGGTTCTTCTCAAGAGCCCTTAACTCGTGCATCGCCACTTTCCACTTTGGATCGTTCTTGGCAACCTGTCAATTGTTAGGTACAGTAATACTATCCTAAGACGCAATAAATGCTCCATGAGAAGAAAATGTGTTATCATATGAAACAAACTGAGTAAGGTCCCAACCATATCTATCAGGAGGATTTTTCGCATTGCTGTGAGTGGTCCTCCGTATTGATAATGGTGTGGAAGGGGTAGGAAGAATGATATCACCTAAAAAAATTTTTGGTGGCGGTGGTGTAGGTGTCTCAGGAGTCGAGACGGACGCAGGCAAGGGACTTGACACTGGCACTATAGGTACTGGTCCTGCAATTTGCTTCCCTTTCCTGCAGTTTGTTTCCTTTTTCTGCTGTAGGTAAGTAACTCTCCCTGAGCCGTAGGCCTAACACCTCTGATCTCCTTCCCCTGTTCCTCTTCACTCTCTTCAACCGTTCCTCCATGCCATACTCCTAAATCAGTCACCAAACTCTCACCAATCTCCCTCTTTCGCCTCATACTCTCAGTGTCAAGTGAGTTGTCCATGGATGAGGTTCCCTCCTCACGGTAGTATGGCTCAAGCTCCCTGAAATGAACATCCATGCTAACAAACCTCTTCTTCTCTAATGGGCTCCAGCACACGTACCCCTTCTGAGTCGCCGAATAGCCCACGAAGACACACATGACTGCTCTAGGGTTAAGTTTTCCAACAGACGGTCTGTTGTCCTTCACAAAACATGTAAACCCCCTGATTTTCGAAGATTTTTAAAACCGAATTTTTCGGAATTTTCTGGGATTTTTCGGGAATTTTTGCTAATTAAGAACAAGGTGTTTTTGGCATTAAATAAAATTAAATAATTTTAAAATATATTAGAATATTATGAAAATAATATTTTTGGGTGTAAAATGAAAAACTGGACTTAGGGTAATTTTCTGGGAATTTATTGGACCCCGGACCTATTTTTAAATCACCTCAAAACTATTTTTTTTTATTTATCTAAAACCCAAGCCCAACCCAAACCAAGCCCAACCCAAACCAAGCCCAGCCCAAGCCCGTTTGGCTAACGGGTCGGGTCGGGTCTGCCAGACCCGAACCCGGCGGACCCGACCCGTTGAACTCTTCTCTCCCTCACCCGTTCCATCCCGCGTTTCCTGCCGGCGGCTCCGGCCACGTCGCCGGAGCCTGCGCCTGACCCGCCCGCGCCCCACGCCACGTCGCCTCCCCCTCTCCGCCTCGTCCGGCCACCTCCCCACGGCCATTCCCCTATAAAACCCCTCCTCTTCACCTCCTCCCTCATCTCCCCCAAACCTAAGCCCTAGCTCCGGCGAGCCGCCTCCGCCCCGTTCCCCCTCGTCGACCCTAACTCCGCCCGTACCCGCCACAGCGGACGACCCCAGCTCCCCAGGCCGCCGCACTCCCAGACCCCGACGACATCTCCTCCTCCCAACAGCAGCCGAGCACGGCCCCCATTTCCACCCGCAGCCTCCGGACCTCGCCGCCCGGCCGCCGTGCCTCCTCCTCGGCGGCGCCCTGCCTCCCCGAGTGCCCTGCCGCCTCCGGCAACGTCACCCCGTCCAGCGTAGCTTCCGGCGAGCGCGGACACAACTCAGAACCTGTGCCCTAGCTCAGACGCGTGTCGGACACGTGTCGGACACGAGAAATCATCATTCACGGAGCCCTGTTCAGGTACCGTTTTCTCTCACCTCGTAACCCCGTTTTCGGTTCCGCCTGTTGCATCGCGAACCCTGCGTGACCCTCTCGGTGCCCGTGCAACCCGCTCGGGGCATCGCGTCCTGTGGCAATCGCGAACCGCGATCCAAAAACAGGAAAAACAACGCCCTGATTCACCCCGGAACTGGGTACGTCCCGCCAAACGGGACGACTTGGTCGCGTGCGGTCTTCACCGATACGTGCGCGCCGTCGATACGGACGTGTGGGATTTCGCAGAAGTTGATTTGGATGTGCGTGCACACCGGAATCAACGCGTATCCGCGAACACCGTCCGGTATCCGTCAGTTCTGGAACGCGTCCTAACTTTGTGTACACACGTCGGATCGAAACGAAACTTGCGCCATCGGACTCGTAGTAATACGCTGGTCCTGTGACCCAAGTTTGGTTCGATTCTGAGAACGTTGACGAAATCGCGTGTCGTGGGCCCCACATGCTCCACTTGACGGGCGATTTTGTGACCGGCTCATCGGAATCCAATTATGGAAGTTCCGTTGGGTTCGTATCATCGTTCCTGAGCTGTTGACACTAAGTTTGGCGAATTTGGAGACCTTTGACCCTGACACGTTTTTCGGTGCAAAGCGGGCCCATATGCGGACCCCGTTTTGACCCGAAATTGCCATTCTTGTCCTTGTCTCCAAATTGGACTCAAGGACAGGCGTTTCTAGCTTATTAATATTTTCTGGATCTGATGGTGATGTTTGTTTCAGCAACCGGAGCAGTCCCTGCAATTCCTGCTGAAGTCAGAGCTATAATTGGAACAAGAACCCCAGGCAAGTGTACCTTGCCAAATCTTGCAGTTTTTGCTATTTATTTCCTTGACATATATACTTGTTGTACATGTTTCAACCTAGGACCGTGTGACTTACTTAGCGTCCGATTATAGTCGGGTGTCAACCCCGTACGCGGAGTTGTGTAAAGTCACATAGACATGGATATCGTGACCCTTTGCATTCTCGTACTTGCTTTATCAAGTACGTTTTACCCAGGACACCTGACACTATTCATGATACAGAATCGTCCTGAGATATTCATGGTGATTCTATATAGGATACCGTTTTCATGACTTATTCCTTTGCTTAGATATTATATGACTGGATGCATTAGTTATGATCTTGCGTGGCATGGACATGAGACGTCGTGGACATGAGATGCATGATTACATTGGGTGGGGAGAGTCACACAACTACAAATTGATTTTATATTATGCCGGCGTCTTAGTCTCACTACGAGCTAGACAACCACATGATATCACTGCTACCCGGCTCCCCGACACAGCTTGTAGTGGTTTCAGCCTGAGTTCTAGTGCTACTCTTATCTTGTATATCACTTAGATGGTTATATAGTCTACCTTATTGTTTCATTTATTTCCTGCACTGCATTATTATGGCTTGAGCTTTCTTGTACCTTGCTATGTCCCTTGAGGACCTGGATCCGGATTATGTCCCCAGGACTAGCAGACGAGTTCGACCCAGAGATATACAGGACAAGAGCATTAGCAGAAGCAGGAACAGTAGCAGGCACTGGAGCAGTACCAGATCCAGTAGTCGAGTGACATCTACGGTATCTTCTGAGTATATACCGTTTCTATACTCAGTATTTTCTGTGGTTATCTTATTTCTTGTATCTGACAGTTGTATCAGACTTATATTAGGTTTGTTCCCCGATTTATATACTTGTGACTTGATGATGATGTATATATTTTCTTTTGTTGATTTTGATATATTCTTTCTGTGGATGAGAATAGTATACCCTGACTGTTGTATTACAGCTTAAGTACGTCCCGATGGATCCATTAAATTGGGTTTGTCCATCGGTGTGTGCTGCTGGTCATTGCCACGTGTCCAGTCCCTCGATATTTTGGGACTGGGGCGTGACAAAACATACACATCCAAACACCTTCAGCGGGAGTATTCCACTATTATTTCCTTTGCAATATCTCATATGGAGAATTTTATCCCAGTACTTTCGAGGGCATCTTGTTGATCAATTGAGCTGTTGTCAACACTGCATGTCCCCACAGACTCTGTGGGACATTCATGACGATCATCATGCTCATTGCCACCTCCAGAAGGTGTCTGTTCTTTCTTTCTGCCACTCCATTCTGTGCTGGTGTGTATGCACATGTGGTCTGATGCTGTATCCCTTGGGCTGACATGTATTACTCAAGGGCTTTGTTGGTATACTCTGTCCTATTGTCAGACCTCAGTACCTTCACCACTGCTCTGTACTGAGTCTGGAAATGTTTATGAAAGTCCCGAAAACAGGCAAAGACACCACTCTTATTCTTCATCAAATACAGCCATGTGACACGAAAGGAACAATAAATAAAAGAAACGAAATACTTGTAACCATTTATAGTAGTTGTGGCGTACGGCTCCAAACATCAGAAGGTATAATATCAAAAACAGAAGAGCTCCTATGGTCCGTACTAACATATGAGCTCCTAATAAGTTTGCCTAAATCACATGCATCACATACTGGTTTTTTCTTATTTGCTTTCTCATAATAGATGGATACAACCTACTCAAAATACCAAAAGAGGAGTGTCCCAACCGTCTGTGATGGAGTATCAATGTTTCCTCGGCACTCATCTTTTTCTACCCTCTCTCCCACAGACACCAATGCCGAATCTAGTCCTTCTCGATCCAGGTACCACAGTCCATCATGCCAAGTGCTCAGTCCCAAGTTTTCGTCCCGTCTCCTTCTCCTGGAAGATCACCTTAGGAATATCAAAAGAGACAATGCATTTTAGTTGGAGGATTATAGAACTAATGGACAAAAAACTGACTGGAAAAGGAGCATGCAAAACATTGGATAATTTTACTGAACATGTACAATCGACAGTACCTTTACCGATCACTGGCTGGAAAGTACCATCGGCTGTTTAAATGCTTTCCGCCGATGCTAGGTGAGTGTAGGAAGAGAACTCACTAGCATTCCCTGTCAAGTGTCGAGATGCACCCGAATCGACAATCCAGTCCGACGATCTAAGGGAAGACATAGATGCAAGGGCGAGTGAGTCGTTAGTACCTTCCGATGGATGGACATACACGGCAGAGTTGCCTCTGGCGAAGACTGAGGTGGACGCCTTCTTAGTCCCACTCCTCCTGTCTCCATCGCTTGACGCTCTCTGCTTTCTTCTGAGTACCACCAGCATGTCCAGCAGTGCATAATCCTCCTCAGTATAGGCGCCATCAGTTCCTTCCTCGCCTTCTGCTACCAGCAGGTTTGCCCGATAACCTCCTCGATCACCCCGTCGACCCCCACGACTACGGCCACGTCCTCCAAACTGTCCACGTCCACCACCTGAATCTCCCTCCTTGGGTGGTTTGGTGCAAGCATATCTCAGATGGCCTACCTCCCCGCAGTTGTAGCACTGCCTGTGGTCTCCCTTAGGTCCTGTGCCGCCTGAATTGGCAACCGCCAGTGCTGACTTCACTTCAGGAGGACCACCTGCCCCTGCCTGCAGCTTGATGCGAGTCTCCTCCTAGATCATGGCTGAGATAGCCTGCTCAAGTGTAGGGATTTTCAGTTGGGCTAGAAGTAGTACTGTCCTTTGAGCAAACACTACGGCCAGCCCCTTAAGAAACTCATCGTCCTCTTCTGCAGACATACTTGTCTCTCCTTACACTTCGGGTTCTCGCAGCTCGTCCGATCTGATGAGTGATCGTAATCCAATCACAGACGCTCCAACTCCGTGGCATACTCCTGCACCGTCTTCTTTCCCTGTACGGTGTCGTCGATCTCCCCCTTGATCTGGAAAACCCTCAAGTTATTCCCCACACCATCGTAGGTCCTCCTCAACTTCTCCCACACGTCCTTTACCATCTCAAGGCCATCCACTGTGGCGGGGATCGACTGGACTAAAGATTTGAGAAGCCAAATGTATATCACCATATAAGTGGACTTTCACTCGTTGCATCATGCCGAGCCCTCATCCGGTTGTCTTCTCTCCTGACAAGAAACCCTCCAAGTTCTTTCCTGCGAGGGTTCTCCTCACCCGTCGTGACCAACTCAGGTAGGTGGCCGGTCCATCAAGCTTTAGATCGATGGAGGAAAGTTCCAACTTCGTCGGTGTTCGTGTTACGCTCTCACCAGCCGACAATTTTATCAGCTTCATCAACGTTGTGACCTCCGCAGGCTCCAACTTCTTGATGATCTCCTCCATCGATCATCCTCTTCTCCGATCACCTCACACCCGTCCCACGATTCACGTTCGTTCTCTTCGTCCTCCCGTAGACTCGATCATGCCCTTCCCCCATCGGATCTAGGTCTTCGATGTAAACGTCCGGAACGACCCGTGGGAGACGCCGGGAACCGCGGCAGAAGGCTCCTGCGGGCTCCGCAGGAGTCGCGGCTTCGATGTGGTGGCAGAAGTGTGGCGGCGGCGGCGACGACGGTGGTGGTGGGCGAGCGGTGCGGCGGCGGCGACGGTGGTGGCGCGACAGCGGTGGTGGCAGCTAGGGTTTGTGGCGGTTAGGGTTTGTGCTCTGATACCATTTCTATTCTTATTATTCTCATAATCTCTTGGCTATATATATAGCCTTACAACCGTCCATCTTACATAGAACCTCCCAATACATTCTAATATACCAACATCCCCAATTGATACTTCTCTTGGTATGTCATAGATGTGTGTACTCATTTTTCCATAGGCAAACTACAGCTTTTTTCTAGCAACCATAGATTGAAGAACCTGATCTAGCAATCTAATGATGTCTAATCTATGCCCAAGATAGTCAAAATTATACTACCATAAGCTTTGGCACATATGTTTAGTAGATGCTAGAATGTACATAGATAGAAAATATACTTTTTGGAACGTGAAGCTAGTGTTCTTACTCAACAAGAATAACTGTATCCATTTATTCAAAGTGTCGGTTTCCATGGGTATGAGAATACACCATGTCGTTTTTGTTGATTGCGGATTTGGTTTGTCACAAGTGCCGGGTTATAGTTTTCTGTAAGTATCGGGAATTAGTTCTGCCTTTTTGTAGGAGTACAGAGTCGGCTTGCAGAACATGTGCCTCGATAAACAAGTGTCTCACGGAACTAGACAGTTTCTGCTAATTATGATCTGGATAAGGTAAAAGTTTTTTTTTTTTTTTTTTTGAGTTCAATAGTCTAAACTCTAAAGTGGCAGGCTGGCAGCTGTGGATCTCGTAAACATTCCTGGAGAAGAATAGAGTGAGTAAATTATGATTGAAAGTGAGATTTTTTATTCATAAATTTTTAATCATCAAGAAAACAAAAGAGTTTTCAATCAATAAGGAAATGGAAACACATCATAACTTTGTTAAAGATATCGATTTTGCTCGTACTATTCGTCATGTGAATACAGGAAATTAATACTCCATACATGCAGAACATTCTTATAAATCACATAGCACAATTAGACAAAGATAACATGTATAACAACTGGCAAGATACTTGCATTGGATATTAAATAATTATATCCGACTTACACAAAAAGACTTTATGCCATTTGTTGATACTCTAACCTCTGACAAATTCCGACCTTCGCCATAAGGTTGTCAGTAGTATATTAGCGTAAGCTTGGGCACGTACCTTTTATTCCTAAAACACAAATCCTTTAACAGAACCTAAAAGCCTATGAATCTACATGCTTAGAAAATTACCATTTTTGGAAGAGAAACACGTTACATAATTGCTAGCCTTTTAATTGTTCCTTTAATCATTGGCCCCTCCCTCAGTGACAGTGACAGTGACAGGTGGGCTACAACAAACCCTTCACAAAAAACCCGCATGATTCATGCTTGGCCCAACTGTCATTGTGCAGGGGAAGAAAATTAGGGAAACAATTAAGGGGCTGGTGATCAAGTAAAGTGCTAGTCTTTTCGGAAAGCGACAGCAGTGTTCCTACCTAGGCTTCATTTGTATTGATTTTGCTTTCCAAAAAGCAGAACAACCTATGAAGCAGCCTCCCCGCTGCTTTCATAAGCTGTCCCAAAAATGAACTAGCTTTAAAAAGAGAGCATAATTTGTTGTTACCAAACAGCCTCAAGTAAGCTGTACCTAACCCAATCTAATAGTTATATTCATATCCATCCGTTCATAGAAGCTAGAAAGTAGCTAAGTCTATATAGTTCATTCTTGATAGTAGAGTAAACTAGAGGCGTCTTCCTAATGTCATGTCATTTTGATGTTTCGAGCACTGTTGGCAGCCTAAAGAGCACATAGTAGTTTCCCTTAAGTGTCACGATACAGTGTTCAGTAAATGTCAGAAACAATTTCCTACTGTTTGAATATAATGTCGGTTTTGCAGCACTTATTCCGGAAACCCTTGTATCATTTAACGTAGTCACTTTTAACTATCATTTCAATAAGTTAAGTCATACCTTCTATCCTGATCTTTTAACTCAACAGTCTAAAGTGTCAACAATTAACTTTATAGCAATAAAATGCTAATACAAATTGAGAGCATTGTTCTTGAAAACCTACCCAGAAGGTGGCCTACTAGACTATGGCTGCACTGAAATGTTCTTCTTGGCAATGTTGTAAAAATCAAGAAAAGAAAAGAATCCCCAATCAATAATGAAATAGAAAAGGCACTTGAAATTTGTTCAAAATCCATGATTTTGTTCTTAATATTTCCATGTGAATAAGGTTTTATTAGTACACCAGACAAGACACACACAACATACATACAACATGCTTACAGATCAAAGAATACAAATAGATAAAGATACCAGGTTATAACAAGATAAGCATTAGTTGTGGATAAAATAGTCATATCAATACTAATTCACGAACACATTCATTCATTGATATTTCAGTCATATATAGAGTAAAGAACCCAATCTAACTATCTGATGTTATTAAATCTATGCTCAAGGATCGTGTAAACTATATTAGCATAAGCTCTATGTTCTAAAAGGCGGCCGCCTAGGCGGCGCCTGGGTGCTAGGTGCCTGGTGTCCGCCTAGGCGCCTGCATAGTCCCCTTGACGCTTGACTATACATATTTTAGGATTTTATGGACATTTTCTGCAATTTTCAGTAGGTTTTTTAGATTTTATTTTATTTTTTTGAACCGCCTAGGCGGGCTAGACGCTAGGTGGTGGCTGCCCGTCCGCCTAGCACCTGGCGCTTTTTTCAACCTTGCATAAGCTTAAACACATTTTGCTCCCCAAACACGGAAACACTTAGCAGAGGCTAAGTTTCCTAAATCATATCATTATTCTGTCTATTCCAGGTCATTTTCGACACTTATGGAAAACCGTATCCTCCGGCACTTGGGGGAAATCAAATGTGAAACTCATGAAAATCGATAGTGTATTAAATGGTCTCATTCTAGGAGGCACGAGAAAAATGACACTTCGACCAAATGGACACTATTATCTTTTATTAGATAGATGCATTACTGTCACATTCTGAAAGTGAAAATGGTATTTTCTATGTAGATTGAAATTTTATATGATTCTAATTGTATTACCTAACATACTATTTTTGTAGACATTTAAACAATTTTAGTAAAACTGGAAGTGGAAATGTATTATGTAGTAGCAAGGTGTTAATCAGATTGATTTTTTCAATTACCTATAGTAAAGTATAATGTCAATTCTTATAAGTTGTATTCATTAGTGTATCCAAACAATATTGTGTTGGTATCTAAAGTTTGTTGGAGCTTCTCAAAAGTATCATGTTTTGTATACTTCTGAAAGTTTCATAGAAAGTTCTTATTTAGTTAAGGGGAACATATTATGCTATTTTTCCATTTCTTAGTGTTGTAAGTTATGTATAGCCTTGTCATGTTTCCCATAGTTCATAAAGACAATGGTCCTTTGTCTATGCCCTGTTTAGTTCCCGCTTCTGTTTCTTCTATTATTTGCGTTAGTCGTAAGTAGGTTTTGTGTGTGTGTGTGTGAGGACCTTGTTGCGGTGTATTAAATACTAATTTTTCATATTTCACGTGGATTTTGTCAAGATAAAAATCGTCATTTTTAACAAAGCTTCAGTCCAACTGCAAAGACTATCCCAAACTTTTTGGGCTGGCTATTTGAATAATTTTCTGTCTTAGAGCTTTGCTATGGGCCATGTCATTAATAAAAACCACATCCTTCTTACAACCTTAACCCAAGTTCTTTTAGTTTTAGCCCCTGTTCTAGCCATAGTTATTAAATGCGCGCCTAAGCAAGAAGTGCAGCTCTAAGCATAATCATCAAAGATGAAAAGCACACTTAGGCACCAAGGTCCTTTGAGGACTTCTAACCAAAACTTTTGGGCTGTAGGACTTCTTAAAATAACCCACCTATAAAGTGCCACTTCAGTGCTTCAGCCCATCATGTAGAGTGCGAGCCTGGATAAAGCAAGGTGCAACCTCCCTAAGTGGCCAAAACTATAATGGATGAATGGGAGACCAAATCGTTCATTCATGGGAAGTAGTATGCTGTAGGAAGGTAATAAATACTTTGATTGATTCTTGCAATACCAATATAAGTTATATTCTATTGAATCCAAACAGTGGTGCTGGTATTTAAAGTTTTCATTTTTCTGTAGATTCTTATAGGTTTCACAAAAGGCTCTTACTTAATATTTGTGAAAAGTCGTATCTTCTTTCCAATTAGCTTTTTATCGTATAAAACCTGTATCATGGTTCTCATATATATAATATTTTTGCGGCAAAGTGTCCTATGTAAAATTTCCTTTTCGGACCCTTCTTTTGTTTCTTAACTGTCGGACTTCAGATACTTCATTACTAGGTTCCTAGTTATCTCCCTCTCTCAACATTTACCAACCATTATGTTGCCAAAGTTTCATAATGAACATAGTTTCTCATACATCAGGCCGCCGGTCGGATGAACATGTGTTAGTTTCCGTCTCGATGGTGATTGTTTCAAGAGAAAAGTGTTAAACAATCCGTCTTCACCAATCTTTCTTTTAAAGAACAAGTTCTTTTTGGACTGCTTTAATGAAACTACTACTTTTACTTTGCAGGTAGTGTTTTGAGTCGGAAGATTATATTCCAGAAAAGAATGCAATTGGTAGAAAAGAGTTAGAAAGAGTTGGAGTACCCTACTAAAAATGGATGATGACAATGGGCTTGAACTGAGTTTGGGTTTGGGTCTTTCCTGTGGTGGATCATCAGGCAAACCTAAGATTGTTTATGTTTCTTCAGATACTAAAGTAGAAGCAGGTAGTAGATCGGATACAAATGCTTCTGATCCCTCATTCAAAAACTTTTTCCAAACAGGCAGCGAATGCCAAGATAGTAAAGTTAAAGAAAAGAGTGATCCCATTTTGCCACAGAACGAAAACTTTTGGACGGACCTTGTGAAGTGCCCAGCTTCTGCTTCTGCGAGAGATGTTTCTAATGATGTCCACAACAATGTATCTCAATTCAACAGGTATCAGGAGCTATGGACTTCAAAAAACAAAACAGCTGACTCTGAGGAGAACTCAAATAAGCGTAAGATGCCATTTGAAGAGGTTATGTTTCAGAACAAGCATGAAAAGGTAGTTGACTACACTGGTGCACCTCATAAGAACCCTTCCAACAGTAATATAATTACGAATTCGAAAGTTTCAAACCCAACAGAGAATGTTTCCACGGGTGAAAATGAGGATATTGCAGAGTCAGAAACAGAAGGTTCAAATTCTTGGTTAGTTTCTCAACATGAAGATAAATCCAAGCGCTCAGACATTTCTAAGTATACTGATAAGCATGTGTTGCGTGATTCGAGAGGGATTGTTTCCAAAGGTCAAAAAGAGCCATCTGCTTCAGGAGTTGGAGCTAGTCATGAAAGTGGAGAAGTTGCATATGGCATTCGTTCGTCACTCCACCCTCTACATGTAAAGACTGTACCATATCCAATGCCTGTTAAGGTAGCTACTACTACTAATCCACCTAATCCGACGGGGTTCCCTTCACCATGTGTCATGCAAGGGATGCCCGTTGTGGCCAATGAGCATTCCTCTGGTCAGGCACTGACCACCAGCAATCTGCAGCTTGCTTTTGGGTACTCATCCGTCCAGCTTCCAACACTTGAAACAGGTTCTTCTTGGGCATTCAATTCTCAGCCTCGACAGGTTACTTCCTTAGCCAACAAGGACAATGCTGATGGACCAGCCAGCTCTGAGCATTCTGGTGTGAAGACATCTCATGGTAAGTTTCACTTCTCCATAATTTAAATTTTACTATTTGAGTGATATTGGATACTTTTGTACATTGCTCTACCGTAAATATAGCTATGAGTTTCTTGACTTCTTCATGCCAATCATTATTCTACCATTATGGGGTGAACTCCTGCATTTGATACTATGACCATAATCTGCAAGCTCACTCCCCTAACTAAGAGGATGTTGGCTTTACGAACTTGATAATTGTTCTTTCCTAATGGCTAGTTTAGAGTCTATTCAAGTTCTGGAATTTTTTTTTCCCTCCCTAGTTAAATACTTTTAGGTTGTAAATTTTTTTCCCCTCCCTAGTTAAATACATTTTAGGTCTTCATTGCCCTCTCTTATTTCTTAGGGTGTGTGTGTGTGAACTCCTGTGTTTGATGCTATGACCACAATCTGCAAGCTCACTCCCCTAACTAAGAGGATGTTGGATTTACGAACTTGATAATTGTTCTTTCCTGATGGCTAGATTTTGAGTCTATTCAAGTTCTGGATTTCTTTTTTTCCTTTTCCCTATTTAAATACATTTTATTAGATCTTCATTCCCATCTTTTATTGTCTCTCTTGTCCATGCCTCAAATTTTGGTGTCCTTGCTTATATCATTGTTGTTTGTTGATATGTATTCTTACTAAAGCTATTAGAGGACCTTCACATTTCTCAGCCTATCCTTCATAATGTACTGCTCCCAGATGTTTAACGTCAGAATTCACGTCTATCACGTTCATTAGTATATTCTAACCCTCTGTACTATCCGTCGTTTGTTGGGTTCTTATTTTAATCATTAGGTTATCCCAGCGTAGGCATGTGTCCACAATACAATCCATTAACTTTCAGTTGTCCAGCTATCATTTCATTGGATCGACATGACTATAATGTCATCAAACTTTTCTGCGGCTATATTTCAGAGCTATCATTAATCCATCATTTTCTGTTCAAAGCATTTTTAGTACCCATACCTCTTGCATTTCATATATTATGCATTCTTCTTTTCCTTTTAGGATCTAGTCCTTCTCGGCTGTCGTGTCTTATTTCATCAATTAACTAACCTACTCCACGATACATGAATATTTTACAATTTCATTTATGACAATGAAGATACATCCATATCAGCATAGGTCTCCCACATCAAGCTTCCACATTGTTGTTCCCCAATTATTATAAAAGTTCAAAACAACTTTTATGTGCCTTTTACAGCCTCATATTGTTTTAACAAGCCTTTGGCCTTAATGCCCCAAAGTTTCCTTTTTGCTGTATGAAATTGCCAAAATGACAGTCTTGGCAGGATCCCTTTTAACACCTTACCTGTCTATAATCTACCTGATAAAAAGCATTTTTAAATGTTGAGCTCCTCTATCCAGTTAAGTTTTAAGTTATCCAGGTTATTTGATAATTAAAGTAGTATAACTTTTAATTCAGAGATTAAGTGAAATATTGCTCATTATGTACTACTGTAGGTTTTCAATGTATACAACCTCTATATAGATCTTGATTGCATTTCAAATGATATATGTTCATGCTTTAATGCCAACTAATACTTAGTTTATGATCATGAACTTTTTGAAACTTGAGAATTAAGAAGCTTTTCATGGTATAGGAAACATGCAACACTCAAAGCCTTCATATATGTCATCTGAAAATCCTTAAATCAAATGGATTTGCTTGTTGTGCTAATGGCATGCTAAGCTGCACAAAATTAAGAACTTATTCTTCGCCGTAGCATGTATCTTTCAGTTTATGCATGCTAGTTGAGATATTCCTTTTGTCATGTTTGGTGCAGTTTCAGCTCATGGTCCTGGCGTTTCATCACCATCTGTTGTATATGAAGGAAAATCATTGGATTTGGTGAAAGCCAATGGCAAGTATGCTGGAGAGGTTGGGACTTCTTCCAAAATTCAAGACGAGGGCAAGGAGAGCTTTTCTATCTTTAGGCCAAAGGAACCGACAAGATCTGTAGCAGAAGGTTTCTCGCAACGAGGAACTACTATAAAGCCAGGCATTGCATCGGAGATAAAGTTTGGAGGGTGTGGTACGTGTCCAAATCTTCCATGGGTGTCAGCCACTGGGTCAGGCCCTAATGGGAAAACTATATCAGGTGTTGTGTACAAATTCGGCCAAAATCAAGTAAAAATTGTATGTGCTTGCCATGGTACCCACATGTCCCAGGAAGAGTTTCTGCAACACGCAAGTGCAGATGCTTCAAAACCAGAGGATAACACTACTTTCCTCAACAACAATCCGGCAGCCTCGGCCAAGAGCTAAGTTCCATGCAGTTACTGAAATTTAGTTTAGTTATATGTTGCAAGTTGGTTTATGGTTTCTGTCCTTTCTCATAGTCTGTTCATCTATAATTAGTCTTATGTTTTCCGTTCACCCATACTGTAATCTAACTACTGCTTTCACCTGACCCAGTGACATGGATAGAACTGATATTGTGTTGTAGTTGTTTTGTTGTATTTCCCCCCGTCTTTTGTAGAAAAAGTAAGTATGATGAGTATAATCACTTTCAGGTAATCGAGTTATCATGAACTTTGTTCATTGACAGCACCAAGTTTGTGGCATCTCCTTATTTCCATTATAATGGTATAGGAAACATTATAATTTATAACCATGATTAATGTTTTGTAACACTTCAGTAGTTTCTTGGTCTTATTATGTGTTTTATTACTTGTTGAGATGAGTAGGTTTTCATCTGTTGTACCGAATCATTCTGATTACTGAATCATGTGGATACTGGTTACTGACATTTAAACATTAGCACCTGCACATTTACAATAATTTTTTTACGCACGTGCAATGCACGTGCACATTACTAGTTTAGTTTGAATGTCTTTTATAATATTATAAATTTATGTTTATGTCTTCATATTGTTCAAAATAGAATTTGGGTCTCGTTCTAATGGTTGATTTGACTGACCGGTCAAAAATAAAAATTTAAACGTAAATTTTAATCATTATACGATACCCTAACGCTAAACAGAAATATGTGGCTGTTGTGTGACTTGAGTTATTTAGTTTTGTTATGACGAATTTAGGATGATACTTGTGACATTGTTGTTTGTTTCTATCATGATCTCAGCAGCCATACAACTCTCCTGGTGACAGTTTCGATGGGGACAAGTTCATGGATATCGTGTATTGTCGGATGTCTCTCATCCCAGTCGCATTGTTGAATGCTTGTAACTCAAGAAACTCGGAGAGTTGTGTGGTTGTCGAGATCAGTACATAAGTAAACAAGAGTATCAAATGTCTCGTCCTCGATTGGTCATGAAAAACTAAATAATCCAAGTCACACAACTATCATCATGACAAACTAAATTATGCAAGTCACATAATTCTCACATATTTTCGTTTAGTTTTAGGGTATCGTATAATATTTAAAATTTACGTTTATGTCTCTATTTGGACAGCCAACCAAAGTCAGCCATTGGAACGAGATCTAAATACTCTTCTGGACAATATTGAGACAGAGACTATGCAGGTGGATTTGAGAGGTGATTTTGAGGAAGCTGGTGGTGGCTCGGTTGTGTTGTAGAAGTCAATAGTGGTGTAGTGTTTTTTTTTTGATATCTTTTTCACCGGATTATGAACTAAAATTTCAAGAATAGATTCGAATCGTGTCTATTCCTTGAAATTTTTTCTATCGTAACCAACTTGTCCCGACTTCACGGACGATAGCAATTGGATTTTAGAGATGTGGAGGACGTGGAAGTGTTATATTTAACTCCGAGTGGATTTCGAAGAAGCAATTGTTAGTCAATTGAAGTTGGATGTGTTGCTATGCAGATATCGACCTCGTGAAGGCAGTAAAAGGCCTGGCAAATATATACGTTCCCCTTAGAGTGTCGCTGCCAATGAGTCACCATGATGAGCAAATATAGTAATATCAACCAATCTTGGACTATTAGTCACCTTCTTTCCTCGCTCGTCTCCTCCACCTACACAACCGCTCATGTAGCTTCCTTCCTACCCCTCCCATTCTCTTTTTCACTCTAAATCATCACCACAAAGTGTTCCACCTTCCCGAGAATTTTTAGGTGTGCCGGACGCAATACATCGTTCACATATCAACCGTTAGATTACCATGAGAATATGTACATGCATACATCCATATACAACCTAACGATTGGAAAGGGATCGGATGCACTGTGTCCGGTCCATATAATAATTTTTCCACCTTTCCTCTCACATATTCCTCCGTCATACCCCTCGTATCCATTATTTTGTCCCCTTCCACCTCTCTTCTTCTCCAAGGTCGGTCCGATATTTATAAGGACCCGGGGTAACTGAGAATGAGGCCCTCCTATTATAAACTCAAGGATTTTCTTTTCCTTTGCACTTAACTACCACAATCAAAAGATCAAACTTAATTAAAAAGTTGATAATCAAGATAAGCAATTCACATTTTCATACCAAAAAAATTGTGCCCCCTTAACAACAAGTTACTTCTCTGAACATCGAACTACGAGCGTTGTTTCGATCTTGCTAGTCCAATGCAATGATTGCTTTCATGAAGCGTCGAAGACAGTTCTCCGTTGACAGAAAATTTTTCTAACTTGTCTACTACAAACAATTTCTATTACAATACTTGTAATTACAAAAAAAAATTCTATACAAGAAACAAGAGATATGGAGAGTCAGCGGTGGAGGTTCGATCGGCGCGTGAGCTCTATGCTCCGTTGATGATCTGACTTCAAATATAAGGACTGGAGATTGCTCAATACTCACAAACACTGTTGGGCAGAGTGCTCTTGCAAAGGGTGCTCAAAATGCTCCTAGCTCGTGCCTTTTGACTGCACAAAAAATCTAGGTTATTTATAGCCAAATGAGCAAAAAATGTCTTACTATTGATTTTGGCACGAAAATAAGCAATTTTGTGCTGTTTTGCTTATTTTCGTCCAGGATACACTTATGCAAAAAGGAATATTTCAGCAGCACTTCAGTTTCTAGCACGTAACTGACGCGAACGTCAACAGTTACATAGGCCGAATTAAATTGCCATAATTATGGCTATAATTCTATAACGAATCTCCATTAAAAGCAGTGTCTCCTCGAGATCAGTAACAACATCTGTCATTAATTCATGTATTAATTAGAGAATATGCATCCCATGTGAAAATATGTGTTTTTGTGTGGGAGCGCCCC
Source organism: Iris macrosiphon (assembly GCA_036927795.1). Lineage (NCBI taxonomy): Eukaryota > Viridiplantae > Streptophyta > Magnoliopsida > Asparagales > Iridaceae > Iris > Iris macrosiphon. The sequence goes on along the minus strand of JAYESA010000013.1, from coordinate 52,028,297 downwards.
ACACGTAAATTGAATTTCAACATGGAGGCCTCCCACACAAAAATTGTTCTTATGACAGAGCAGAATCAGATTTTTGCGCGGGCAGCTTCTTTTCTTCTCTTCAACATAATTTTTTTTTTCTAATAGAGACTTCGCCCCCTCGACCCTTGTCCGTTGACTAGGCAGTGGAACCGCCGTAAGGGGGCACTACGTTCCATCATTTGGGCGCTACGAGCCACATGTCAGACGATATGTGTAAACCCTCTGACCCAAATATAGGATTATACTTTATTTAGGGTTATTTTGAATTAGTTAATGGAGTTATAATTCACCTCATTTAATTTAATTCACTTGGTGTACATTGTCGTTGCTTCGATATTTGGAGCGCTACTCTACCTTTTGCCTTCAAATAAATTTTATACCCTTGACCTAGACGTGCTAGTCTTCCATTCCGACCTTTGTGTCACTCATAAATACCCTCTCTTGTACTTCATTTTAATTGCACAACATTCGTCAAACAATATCTAATTTTAAACCTAAACTTTGTACCTATGTCCGTTCCAATCGAAATTGGAGACACAACTTCAACCCGTTTTTTGCAACCCAATATATGACGATAATCTATTTCGAGTCTACTATGTCTATTATACTTGTGTAACCCCCAATTGAGATCCTATGCACTTCCCATTTATTAAAGAACACATATGACACAATTTTTATTTATTTTGGGACAACCGACTCAACCTAGCCCAAAACTAGACCAAACACCAACCCAAACCCACACTCACAACCTCATGGATCATACAAAATATCACACACCAATTTTTTCCACTACAACATACCAAACATGGCTTCTACCCTCATCAAATTCAAATTTCCCTTTTTGTGCAAATCATAAACTACTAGGGACCTATGTGTAAAAGAATGGCTATGTGTCCACCTCCTATTGGAGCAAAACCAAATAAAGAAAGCCTTGGTCATGTCTTGATCGGTCACACCACTTCCCCCCTCCTTTGTTGCATGGTACTATGCACAAACTTCTGCCTACAATAAATCCTAGCCTCTCATTCAAATCCCAACATATCCCCACCACTCATTCTTTATGACAACCAACACACACTTCCCTAGAAATAGGAAGAGTAGCCGGCCCTAATCCCCAAGCTCCCTCTTCTCTCTCTCCTTTATTAATACTCTCTCTCTGCCTCTCAAGTTTAGCCATCACCCTCTCTATTAAAACCGACACCAACACCATCATATCCCCCTCTCAACCGAAACCACCACACCATCATCACCATCACCCCCTTCCTCTCCTTCAAACCCGACAACATCACCTCCACCACCACCATTTCAAGACCACCACCACCATCACCTCCACGACCACCATCACCTTCACGACCACCGCCACCATAACCTCCACGACCCCCTTCCCTTCAACACCACCACCTCCCTCCTCCAGGACTCGACCGCCACCATCACCAACTCCACCATCATCCTCTCCCCTTCCTCCCTTTCCATTCCTGCAACTGTTGTTGCGTTGCTGTTGCAACTGCTACTGCAATTGCTGCTACGTTTGCTCCTACTGCGACTGATGTGCTTCTTCTTCTCCTTCTTCCACAGGCTAACCCGAGCCCCCTTGCACCCTCAGACCCGACCAGCTCCACCTTGAACCCGACTGAATCAACCCCCCCAGACGAGAGCTCCTACCAAGTGTTCCTTCCTCCTCTTCACTTGGAAACTCAAGGTAACCTTCACCTCTCACTTCTTCTTCTTGTTCTTCTTCATTTACTTTTAGGATCTTCATCTTTGTGTTCTTCATCATCTCCATAATTTTTGTAGGAGTATATATATATATATATATATATATATATATATATATATATATCCATGAAAATGACACATTGCTATATGCATCCAACCTATTTGATACTTGTTCAAACCTAATTAACCACTTGTTTAACCTTGCTAAACTCTCTAATTAACTCCATAATATCATTTATTTCAGAATATATATATTTAGTTTAAAATATGATTAGTGAGGATTAATCTTACATGTTTAAGGCTTGATGATGTGAGACTAGCATCGTGTGTGTTGACTAGTTTTTTTAGACTATATATATATATATATATATATATATATATATATATATATATATATTGCCATGTGTTAGAGAGACTATTGCCATGTTGGATTTCAAACTTGTTCATTTATATAAAATGCATGTGAAGAATGAGAGTTTGAAATGTTGCCATGCTAGTGAGACAAGTTAGGTGGATGTAATTGTCATAGTTGTGTGCACTTGTTGTGAGTACAAGTGTAGAGAAATTAGGGTTAATGTTGGTATATATATATATATATATATATATATATATATATATATATATATATATATATATATATATATATATATATATATATATATATATATTAGAGAATGTGACTGTTTATATATATATTAAAGAGAACTCTAACTTATTAATAAGTGTTCATGTCTAGTGTTACATAACATCTTGAGTTGTAGACAATTGTTAGTAGCATAGTTAGCAACTTTGATTTATTGTGCACAAATATTAGATGACGTTTTTATATAATTGTGCATGGAACCCTAGAGGGTTAACATTTGGTATCTAGATGTTGGAAAGCAACTTAGCACTTACAAGAACCCTAGATGTGATCGTGATTGTGTTATATGAGAATTACCCATTTATAGGACTTGTAGATGTTGTGTGACTGGTAGGTTTGGTGATTACATACTTTTTTTTATTTTTGACTAGTCAACATTTGTCACGCCCCAGTCCAAAAATGTAAGGAACTAGGCCACGTGGCATTGGCCAGCTGACACGTCACTAAGGGTTTAATCCATTTTTATGGACCCAAAGGAACGTGCTATGCTGTCCTAAAATACTACAAGTCTAGTACATGCAAGTCTATCTCATCCACAGAAATGTCAGGAAATAGTGCTGAATATATATATAATGCTGAGTCTGAAAATATCATAATACACATCTTGTGGGAACAAACCCACTACAAAATATAATAATAATACAGAAAACAGGATAGACTGAGTATCGTCTATCTAGCAAAATATCTCCATCGCCAAGAGAGCATCTCCTAGAATTAGGTAGATTCTGATGGTGTCTCCTCTAGTTCTTCCTCGGTGGCATGCCTAGTCTCTTGTCCTGGACCATACACCGTGGCGTAGTAGGCCTCGTCTAAATCTGGAAGGAAACCAGGTCCTCAGTGGGACATAACAAGATACAGAAAAATAACATGCTAGGTATGTAAATACTGAATAAATAAATAAATAAATACAGGGTGCTAACCATCTAAGTGAAATGCAAGTAAAGACCTTGTAGTACGCATGGGAATGTGTAGGCTTGACATATGCTGACTTAATTCACCAATCGTGTTGACTGGCTAGTATATGTGTCATATGCCCCCGGACACACGGGTAGCTCTGCAATCGACCATCTCCGAGGAGCATGGTACGAAGGATAAAGACTCATGGAGGGGGTGTCCCACACGTCTACTAGTTATCTTTCCCGCCCAATGTAACTAAATGCCAAGTCATACTTTTCCTGAGTTTTCCTGATATTATACTAAGCCGTGATGCGTGTCACACGTACTGGTAGCTAATCAAATAAGCAGCTCGCATCCCAATATGTATTGCAACCATGTTACGTGTTCCCGTGATAGGGTCTAGGAGGATATTAGGATACCCTCACAAATGTTGGTGGTCTGAAAAGACTAAGTTAATTAAGCTACAAGTCAACGTATCTGTTGACTGTACCTGAGGCAATCTCAGGTACTCACAGTTATAAGGAATTCAGGAAAAATATAGCATATAACAGTATTTGAATTTAGACAGTAACTTGGCAAGGTATACTTGCCTACTTTCTGATTGTGTTGGAAACCTGATCCCACTGTCAAGACTGAGGGTCCTTGTGACAGGGGGTCACTGACTGTGCTGGAGATGTTTTCTGTTTAAGACGTTACAGGTCTTGTAAATACCAATTAAATAAAAGGGTACATAATATATTAGCATATATATATTTAGGTACAAATATATATATATATATATAATATATATAGTCATATATAGGGTATATATATAGTATATACATACCTATAGATATAATATTTATATGTATATAGCATATATATAATAGGTATACATATATGCATATATATGTTTACATATATATATAGGAAAGGAAAATGCAGGAAAAAGATATATATATATATATATTTATATGATATAATAATAATATATATATATACATATATAAATCATATATATATATAAAGATAAAAAATGAGAAGGTATACATATATATACATATAATATATATATATATACATATATAAGTAATATATATATATATATATATATATATATATATATATATATATATATATATATATATATATATATAATAGAAGAAGAAAATGCAGGAATTAAATATATAGATAGATATATATATATAAATATATATAGGTTTACATATTTACATATAGATAAAATAAAAGAAAAAAGTGCAAGAATTGAAATAAATATACATACATATTTATTAGTGTATAGTAATAAATAAAATTGAAAGGCATATGTATATATATACATAAATAATATATGTATATATATAATAAATGCTAAACATAAATATATATATATATATATAGATATATATATATATATATATATATATATATATATATATATATATATATATATATATATATATATATATATAAGAAAGAAAGAAAAATATATATGTATAATACAATATATATATATACTTTATATATATATATATACATAATGTATATAGTAATAATAATAATAATAATAATTTTATATATATATACATATATATAATATATATATATAGAATACATATATATAAGTATATATATACATATATATATATATATATATATATATATATATATATATATATATATATATATATATATATATATATATATATATATATACTTACATATATATTACATAAATAATAAATAAATAAATAAATAAAAACAGAATTTAAAAGATGCATAAATACATAATATATATATATATACATATATAATATACTGTATTTAATATATATTATATATATAGTAATATATATATAATTATATATATACATAGATATACATATATATATATATATATAAGAAGAAAAGGAATTATATATATATATATATATATATATATATATATATATATATATATATATATATATATATATATATATATATATATATTACATATATATATATATAATAATTAAATAACAGAAAATAAAAATGCATAAATAAATAATACATATTTATTATACTGTATAATATACTGTATTTAATATATATATATATAGTAATATATATATATATATATATATATATATATATATATATATTTAAATAATAAAAATAAAAATGTAGAATGTAAATACATATGTATATACTGTATATTTACAGTATTTATAATATTAATATTAATATAATATTAATTACATATAATAGTATATATATATATATATATATATATATATATATATATATATATATATATATATATATATATTAATATATATAAATATATACATATATATACATAGATACATACATATACTTAAATATACGTATATACGTATAGAGAGGGTGGGGGGGGGGTATACCTACTGACAGGGGGACCCAGGCGTCGTCGCCGGCGGGAGGACGGCGGCTGTGGTGGCGGTGGCTGGCCGGAGGAGCGGCGGCAGCAATGGTTGCTGCCAGTAACAGCAGCAGCAGCTTGCAGCAGCTGTGGCGGCGGCTGCGGCGGAGGAGGCGGCGGTGCAGGGTGGGGGTTCGACGGAGGAGAGGATGGCGGTGAGGTTGGTAGTGGTGGTGGGGGTCTACGGTGGCGGTGGTGGTGGCTGGAGGTGTTCGGAGGGGAGGGGGCAGCTGTTAGGGTTAGGGGTGTGGCGGAGCTGCGGGGGGTGAGAGCGGCCGGAGGGGAGGTCGTGGGGCGGTGAGAGGGTGGTGGTCTGGTAGAGGAGGTCGGGGCGAGTCGAGTGGTGGTGGTGGTGGTGCACGGTGGCGGAGGGTGGCGCTGGGGGTGGTCGGGTGGTGAAGTCGGTTGTGGGGGTGGTGGTCGGGATGATGATGTGGGGGCTCAGGGCGGCGGAGGCGGTGGCCGGAGGGGGGTGGCAGTGGTCGGTGGGAAAGGGAGGGAAGTGGCGACGGGTTCGGTGGTGGTCCGGTGGGCGGAGGGTGACCGTGGTGGTGGTGGTGTGAGGTCGGAATGAGGGGGGGAGGGGCTGTATTTATAGGGTTTAGGGCAATGGCATAGAGTGTAAATAGGGAGAAGTTCAAGGGTATTTAGGTAAATTTGTTTTTTAGATATTTTTCTGATATTTTCCAGATATTTTGTGGGTCCCACATGACACGTGGACGGTCCATATTCATCAGCCAATGAGGTGATGCCACCTCACACTAAAATTTGCATAAAAACCCCTAAAATTTCCTAAATTGCAAATAGGTCCCAAAATTGGTATTTTGCGTAATTACGCAATTTGTCTGATAAAATATCCTGTTCCCAGAAAATACTAAAATGCTCAGAATTGAGATGGAAAAGCTGTGGGAGGGTCCTGAGGGGGTGGGGGTGAGTCTGGACAGGGGCAGGGCCTGATTTCTGGGTGATACGGGTCATCGTATTTATTATTTAATAAATACTGCGCACGGTATTCTCTATTTATTTAGAGGCAGGTAGGGCCATAATTTTTCTACGGTGTCAATATACTAATTGTAGTATATTCAAAGTAGAATATTATCGTATTTTTGTTTGGGTAAAACAGGTGTCTGTTGGTCCTCAATCTCTAGGGGTACATAGATGGGTAAAGAGCAAGAAATAAAATAGAAAATAAATACTGCCTTTTATAACGATATTTGTGCGTCTCAAACGAGGCTCAAAATAAAGCATCTGGGAGTTGCACAAAATTCTGAAAATTAGTCTAACATGTCTAGGGCAGGTATGTGAATTTTGTTTGGAAAAAACAGCTAGTGTAATGCTCTAATTAATTGTGTGAGGTACAGGTGCACAATCAATAGGATATGTAAACAAAATAAATTTTAAAAAGTTACAAAAATTCTAATTAGCTAAAATTAATCCTAAATTACTGAAATCTGGTCGAGGGAGTTTACAATCTACCCTCCTTAGAATATTTCGTCCTCGAAATAAAAACAGACATATGATGAGAATGAAAGATTGATTTAAAATATTAGGACATACCCTGGTTTGGAAATAGATGGGGGAAACGCTGTCGAATATCCTCCTCTCGTTCCCAGGTTGATTCACCTGGTGCATGATGCCTCCATGCAACACGAACTAGAGGGATAGTCTGGCCTCGCAACATCTTCTCGCTACGATCTAGGATCTCTACAGGTTCCTCCTGGTACGATAGGCTTGGGCCGACGGTGATCTCTGAATGGTCCAGTACATGACTCGGGTCTGGAATGTACCTCCTCAGCTGAGATACGTGGAAGACGTCATGTACTCCTTCCAAGGTCTGAGGTAAGGCTAGCTTGTAGGCAACTTCTTCGATGCGTTCTAGTACATCGAAGGGTCCAATGTACCTTGGACTCAGCTTTCCTCTTCCTCCAAATCTGGTAGTACCTCGGGTGGGTAAGATTTTTAAGAACACATGCTGTCCCACTTGGAACTCTAGAGGTCGTCGATGAACATTGGCCCAGTGCTTCTGTCTGTCTTGTGTAGCTCGTAGGTGTCCTTGTATCTTCTTTACTTTCTCCATCGTACGAACAACTAATTCTGGTCCCAAGATCTGTCTTTCGCCAACATCGCTCCAGCATACTGGGGAACGACATTTTCTGCCATACAATGCTTCAAAGGGAGCCATTTGAATGCTCGCTTGATAGCTATTGTTGTAGGAAAACTCCACCAGGTGTAAATGATCTTCCCATGATCCGCTGAAATCAAGCATGCAGGCTCTCAGCATATCTTCAAGTGTCTGGATGGTGCGTTCTGATTGGCCATCTGTCTGCGGGTGGTACGAGGTGCTGAACTTAAGGCGGGTACCAAGACTTTCTTGCATACTTCGCCAAAAGTAAGATGTAAACCTCGTATCTCTGTCAGACACTATGCTGACTGGTACTCCGTGCAGACGCACTATCTCCTTCATGTACATGTCCGCCAAGACTTCGGTAGATTGTCCGACTCTGAAAGGTAAGAAATGTGCAGCCTTTGTGAGTCTATCTACGATCACCCATACAGCATTACGACCACTGGGACTTCTTGGGAAGCCCGTAACAAAGTCCATCGTAATGTGTTCCCATTTCCATTCGGGTATTGGGAGGGGTTGAAGTAGACCTGCTGATCTCTGATGTTCAACCTTGACTTGCTGACACACCAGGCACTTTGTCACAAAGCGCGCTATCTCTCGCTTCATTCCATGCCACCAGTAGTATTGTCGTAGATCTTTGTACATCTTTGTGCCTCCAGGATGTATAGAGTATGTTGAGCTATGAGCTTCTGACATCAGCTCCTCACGAAGTTATCCATTTGGAACATAAAGACGTTCTCCACATCTTAGAGTCTCATCTTCGTGTATGCGACATCATGTCTGGATTCCAGTCTCTGTTCTTTGACGAAGCCTCTGAAATCTTGTATCTGCTGGTAGAGCAGCTTTGATTCTTTCGACTAATGTTGATTGTAGCTGGTAGTTTGATAATTGGCCGTCAATTCCTGGCATAATGACTTTTATACCCAACTTTTCTAGATCTCTTAATAGACCTGGTTGGGTGATCATAAAGAATGTCGAGGGTCTTCTGCTTAGTGCATCAGCTACTACATTAGCCTTTCCTGGATGGTATTGCAGATCGATCTCGAAATCCGTCATCACTTCGAGCCATCGTCTTTGTCTCAGGTTTAAGTCTTTCTGAGTGTAGACATATTTCAGGCTCTTGTGATCGGTGAAAATCTCCACTCGTTCGCCGTATAGATAATGTCACCATAGCTTCAGGGCGAAGATGACTGCGGCAAGCTCCAAGTCGTGAGTGGGGTAATTCTTCTCATGAGTCCTCAGTTGTCTTGAGGCATAAGCTATAACCTTCCCATGTTGCATTAAGACACAACCAATTCCTTTTCCGGATGCATCGCTATAGATTACGAAACCTTCGGATCCAGATGGTATGGTCAAGATGGGGGCAGTAGTCAGACGCTTTTTCAACTCATCGAAAGCTGTCTGGCATTCCTCAGACCAGATGAACTCCTGATCCTTGCGGGTAAGACGGGTAATTGGCTCCGCGATTCTTGCAAAGTTTTCTACGAACCTCCGATAATATCCGGCAAGTCCTAGAAAGCTTCTCACCTCTGAGACGTTGGTCGGGGTTGGCCATGTCTCCACAGATGAGATCTTTGCTGGGTCTACTGAGATGCCTTCTCCTGTGATCATGTGTCCCAGAAAAGCGACACGATCAAGGAAGAACTCGCACTTGCTTAGTTTAGCATAAAGGCTCTCACGTCTCAGCGTCTCTAGCACTAGTCTCAAGTGCTCTTCGTGCTCCTCGTGGCTCTTTGAATACACCAAGATGTCGTCGATGAAGACTACCACAAACTGGTCCAAATATTGGTGGAAGACTCTGTTCATCAGGTTCATGAATACGGCTGGTGCATTAGTCAGTCCAAAAGGCATCACCAGGAACTCGTAATGACCATAGCGAGTCCTGAAGGCTGTCTTTGGAATGTCTTCTCGCCGTACCTTGACTTGATGATAGCCAGATCTTAAGTCTATCTTTGAGAATACCACAGCTCCCGTCAGTTGGTCGAACATATCGTCAATTCGCGGCAATGGGTACTTGTTTTTTATTGTCAAAGCGTTGAGGGATCTGTAATAAATACACATACGATATGTTCCGTCCTTCTTGGGTACAAACAACACTGGTGCTCCCCAGGGTGATGCACTAGGACGAACAAATTCCTTGATTTACAATTCTTCAAGTTGCAGCTTCAGCTCGTCAAGCTCCTTCTTCGCCAGTCGGTACATATTTGAGGATACCGGTGCAGCTTCGGGTATCAGCTCAATAGTGAACTCTACTTCTCTGTCAGGCGGTAGGCCTGGCAATTCCTCCGAGAATACGTCTTCGAATTCTGCAACTATCGCTGGGGGTTCTATCTCCATCGCCATGTAAGCTCTAGGAGTCTGGCCTACTCCTTGTTCGATGGTACCTCGTACGTATTCGAACTCCGGGTGTCCTGGTGGTCTAAAGATGATACTACCTTTTCGGCAGTCTAGGATAGCATTGTTCTGGATTAACCAGTCCATGCCTAAGACGACGTCAAAATTTGGCATTGGGAGTACCAAAAATCGTGCTCTTAGCTCTCTACTACAAACAACTACGGGGCATGTTTCAATAATGTTGGTAACTGGAACAATACCTCCTCCAATAAGAATTTTCCAGCACTTGGGTAGTGGGGAAGTGACTAATTTGTGCATGGCTACGAAACTACTAGATATGAATGACAGGGTTGCGCCAGAATCAAATAATACGGTTGCAGGTAATGATGCAACTAAAATGGTACCTGCGATGGTTTCTCCTTCGGGTTCTTCAGCAATTACAGCTAAAGCAAAGGCTTGCCCATGCCTTTGTCCTCCAGATTATTGTCTGGCTTTGAACTGGCTCTCCTGGGTGGCCAGGGGTGCTCCCTTCTGATATTCTCCTGATGTGGAGGGTAGCATCTTTTGGGCGGGTGTTCCTGATTTCTGCCCGTTCTGAGGTACTGCATCTCTGCGTTGCGGGCAGTCCCTCGCCATGTGTTGGCTAGCTCCAAAAATCATGTATAGCCCGTTCTTCTTTCTGCAGTCTTTGATATAATGTCCCTTCTTGCCACAATAGTGACAAGTCGGGAGCTCCTTCTTCTGGTAGGGCCCCGTCGTCTGCTGCGTCTGATTTTGTGGACGACGGATAGGGCCTCCTGCTCCTTGCTGGTTTTTGGCCGGGAAGGTTGGATTAGAGCGTCTAGCTCCTCGGCCAATAGCTTCTTGCACCCTTGCTTCTGTAAGAACCTCCTCGTAGGAGATCCTTGACTGCGTTGTTGTATACCTCTGGAGCTCGCAGGTGAGGCCGTGGTGGAATCTTTTGGCCTTCTCCAGCTCATTCGGTATCAAGATGGTACCGAATCGACTTAATCTGCTGAACTCCGCGTCGTAGGGTCAACAGTCATATGTTCCTGTTCCAAGTGCAGGAACTGGGAGTATAGGACATTTTGGACTGTTGCAGGAAAGTACTTGGCATTGAAGTGCTCCAAAAATTGTTTCCAAGTTTGATCTTTGCCGATGCTACGCTCTATGGATTCCCACCAGTGATGGGCATTGCCTAAGAGTTGAGCTCTTATGGCGGTCATCCATAGGTCGGGAGTAAGTTGCGAGCCTTCTAGCAACATTTCTGTATTGAAGATCCAATCTGATATCTCCTCTGGGGATTCGCTGCCCTTAAAGGTTCTCGGGCTCATTTGTCGGAAGCCTCGGACTGTGCCCACTGGTTGGACAGGTGCTGGTGCTGGGGCAGTCGTTCTTTCCAAGGCCGTCATCAACGTCTGTCTCAAGGCCTCAGTCTGTTGCCACTGAGATTGTCTCAGGGCTTCAGTCTGCTGCCACTGAGTTTGCATCATAGCTTGGAGGAACTGGAACATTTGAGTTTGTCCCTCAAGCTGAGGCATCTGGGCAGGGAAGGCGGGAGGTGGAGGCAATGGTGTCTCCGCCTGCGGTGCTGGGGCCTGGGAGGTTTGCCCTTCATGCTGGGCTGGTGTTCCTGTCTGGGCAGGCTTCTGGTGGATGTACGGGGTTGGCGGGTAGACCAGCATCCTTCTCGGGGATGGGTCTCTCGGGGTGGATGGGGTTCCCTGGACATCGGGCGAGGGGTCTGTTGCTGGGTCAGCCCCATCAATCGCATGTCCTCCGGATATGTCCATATTTCTGAAGAAGATAGAATAATTAGAAAAGTACAAGGAATAATGATTGATAACCAAGCAAGATGCAAAATTTTTATGAATGAAGTCAGAGTGGATGAGTTTTATTATTTCTATCCTATAGCAGGCTTGCTGGGCATGTCATCATACCACTAGCAATAAACTTGACCTGCATGGGCCACCACTAAAACCATGTCACGCCCCAGTCCCAAAATGTAAGGAACTAGGCCACGTGGCATTGGCCAGCTGACACGTCACTAAGGGTTTAATCCATTTTTATGGACCCAAAGGAACGTGCTACGCTGTCCTAAAATACTACAAGTCTAGTACAGGCAAGTCTATCTCATCCACAGAAATATCAGGAAATAATGTTGAATATATATATAATGCTGAGTCTGAAAATGTCATAATACACATCTTGTGGGAACAAACCCACTACAAAATATAATAATAATACAGAAAATAGGATAGACTGAGTATCGTCTATCTAGCAAAACATCTCCATCGCCAAGAGAGCATCTCCTAGAATTAGGTAGATTCTGATGGTGTCTCCTCTAGTTCTTCCTCGGTGGCATGCCTAGTCTCTTGTCCTGGACCATACACCATGGGGTAGTAGGCCTCGTCTAAATCTGGAAGGGAACCAGGTCCT